>WBNO01031623.1:193234-301798 GCA_013400575.1 Peucedramus taeniatus | reverse complement strand
GGCCCGCGGATCCGGCTGCGGACGGAGCTCCCCGCGTCAGCCCGGCCCGGGCTCCGGGCGGCACCGGCACCCCCCGCGACTTCCCAGGCGCCGCTCCAGGTGCGTCCGTGAGCGCGGGGTTCAGCACAACGCTGGGCTGAGGGGCTGTGCCAGCCGCGGAGGAGCTGTGTAATTAAGGAGCTGTGTAATTAAGGAATCTTTGCGTTCCCGTCCCGCAGTTGTCAGCACTGTTTGTTTCCCGAGCTGCTCTGCACATGCAGTGCGAGTCGGGCGGGCTGTGAGGCGCAGGGTGCCCAGAGGAGCTGGGGCTGCCCCTGGATCCCGGGCACTGCTCCAGACCGGGCTGGATGGGGCTTGGAGCAGCCGGGACAGTGGAAGTTGTCCCTCTCCGAAAGGAAAAGGAATGGTTAATGCCTCTTAAACATCCCTGGTTAAAGCATGCGATGCCTCAGGTTTTAGCTTTTGTGCTTTTCAAATTCTCTGCTGCTTTAGTGTGTGGGTCTGGGCTTTATATTAGGGGATGGTGAGCTCTCTTCACAGTAGGGAGACAATTCCTTCTCTAGCTGGAGACAAGGACAAATGATCCAAATCTCAGGCCCAAGAGCGAAACAACGTGGAATGAAGAGAGAAAAACAAGGATGGGACTTCATGGGCTAAAGCTGTAAATGGACAATTAACTTCAATATGCAAATGGACCAGAAATTATAAAAGTGAGAGACCCCATGACCTGTCATCCATTTTTGGGGCCATTTTGGGTTGTGCTGCCCAAGCTGGATCCATTAAGGCCTCTTAATAAATCCCTACTTTATTCTTTAGCTCTGTCTAGTCTCTGTTCTAGGTCAGCCTTCACAAGGCATCAGTTGTTTAGTAATGTTCTGTTTTTCTGAGGTTTCCCCATGCTGTAAAACAAATTTCTCATCCAGACTCGCAGAATTCATTTTAAGCTTCAGCTCAGTCTCTGTGTTCATTTGTGTTAAGAGGGTGGTGATGTTTAGGCATTCAGAGATAAGGGAAATGTGGAGCTGTACAGAAAATGCACCACAAATGATTCTGACCACAGTAAAACTGCTTTTATTTTAGGAGTCCTAAGCACCAAGGGATATCCAGAATGCGTGCTTCCAGTTGAAAATTCTGAGCCCATGTTTTTATCCCAAAAGGTAAAAAAAGCTGCTGCTCCTCCCTGCAATCCTGAGCTGAGAGAACACTGCTTTCCTCAAAAAGCTGTAGCTCCTCTAAAAGCAGCACAAGATTTTGGCTCAGCCTCTGCACCACAGCTGTGCAGCTGCTTTTTCTCTTTGAGTTGCTGCTGATGTGGTGTTACTGCTGGTGCTTTTGGAGGGGCTTTATTTAACACTCAGTGCTTCATTCTCTGTGTGTGAGCAATCCTGAACTGTCCAAGATTAGCAACTTCTCTAACCTTAAGCAGGTACAGTTTCACAACTGCTTCTTTGGCCACAAATGAGGAGAATAAACTTAGCACTTAGAATATATGGTTTTGATTTGAATTGTGTTTGTGGAGTTTTAGTCCCTAAAATGCCTTGTGAGCTCTTGCCAGCAATGTCCAAACACTTCTGTGGCAGAAGTCTTCACAAGTTTTGTGCCAAGACCTTTGTGTTGCTGTGTGCAAATGGTTCCATTTGTGTGCTCAGCAATTCCTTCTGCCTCTGAAATTTTGGCTGCAGAGGCTTTGATCTCTGCTTTTTTTGCTCTTGTTCTGAAGGAGCCTCCTGGAGAAGCTGCAGCAAAAGATAATCCTTTAGTGGTGATGGAAGATGGCAGAGGACCTGAAGGTAAAACACACCAATCACCCTTTTTTTGTAAGGAGACTGATTAATTAAAGGAAAATTGAGTTTTTAGGTGTTTTTTTTCATTGTAGTAACTTCTGAGTGAAAATATTCAAAGGTTGCTTTGATAAAAAGATGTTAATTTTAACAAACATTCTTAAATTTTGCAAATTTTACCTCATTCTTGTTGGCATTACATTTTTTTAATCAACTGAGTGGGACTTCTGCCGGTGTTGAGATTCCTTTTGTTAACCAAACTATTCATGTCTCTGCATAGACAGTTTGGGGAAGAGGCTTGTTTTGATCCATTTTCCTCTTGTGAATTATTGTACTACAAAGGCATATTTTTCTTCAAGCAGCCTATACAAAAAAAAAGTGTATTTCTAATCCTTAAGAATCCTAGAAATCACAATGTCAGTGTCTTTTCCTTTAATTTCTGAATCTGCCAATTTCAATCAGATTTAGAGAAGTGAAGGCTTTTTAAAGAAAACACACTTATGCAGGTTTCTTAGATACCTGGAGCTCTATAGAGGAGTAAAAACACAAATCAATTCCCTAGTTAGGACTGAACAAAAATCAGTACTTTTACACTCACAGGCAGCAGCTACCTGACTTACCAGCATTTGCCTCCTCTGCCCAGCAAACAGTGGGTGAGGGGGAGCCTGCAATCCTTTTAGCATTATTTGCACCTATTAAGAAAACTTTTTGTAATTTATGATGATGGTAGGGAAATACTCTTTCTGGGGTTTTCTTAATTAAATTTTTTTCAAGTCAGAATTTACAGCATTTTATTGACTGGGTTGTCTGAGCTTGAGTTACCATTGAGACTTTACTCAGCATTATTGGACTTTATTTTACCAGCATTTAATGCTATAAAAATTGTGTTAAATGAAGCCTGCTCTTACTCTTACCATTATTTAAGTTTTCTACTTGCTGAAAGGAAACAATTTGTTGCAATAGATGATGTAGCTCCTGCAGGCAACAGATTCTTCACAGCAAAATTAAATGTCTGAAATAATACTTTGTCTCTACCTGGGAAATAGATATTTTGTGCCAATTATCTCAACAAAGGATGTTTGTCCTCCCCACAGATGATGTTTTTATTTCTCAGTATGCTACTGGCCAGAAGGAGGCTCTGAGAGCAGCATTAATGCAAAAGTGAGTGTGAATTGTTGGTATCTGAGAAAGTGTTTTTTTACTGTTCTCTATCAGTGTCCTTTTTCTGTGTATGAAAGTGCTTTCAGTTGATTTTATTCCCTGGAGTATTTTGTTTCCAAACTTCCAGGAGAAATGATATCAATGCTGTATGTGGGAAATATTTGCTTGGAGGAGAAAATGGAGAAAATACTGTTTACAGGCACATTTTTATTTTTTATAGAACTCAGGTTATCCCTGTTCATAAGGAGGTGAAGGTGCAGCTCTTGGGAAGTGCCTCCACAGAAAAAAGGGAAGGTGCTGCTGAGGGTGGCACCAGGTCAGCCCCCAGGGAAGTTGAGTCTGCAACAACCATTGCAGCAGCCACTGCTGCTGCCATTGCCACCACAGCTCCCCTTCTCAAGGTGAGTGGGACTAGCAGTTCTTTGTCCTCTTAAAACAGTAAAGGTTCCAAACAAGCCTGAAATTGTTGATAGTAGCTCCAGAGAGCCTGAAAGTGTCTGCTCACTGCTTTGTGTGTTTGTCATCTCACACTGGCTGAATATACCAGAGGGAACTAATTTGGATTTAACTAAATGGGCAGAAGACAGAGAACATTTGATTTATCTAGTAGAAATTCACAATATTGCTAAACCACCAAAAGTTTAAGGCTAAATAGAATTTTGTTTCTTTTGTGATGCAAATCCAGGATTCTGTGAAGGATGTTCTTTTGATGCTCACACATATTCTGCAATAATGTTTTTTTTTCCCCTCCTTCCTTTTTTTTTTATCCTTTCTTGAAGGTTCAAAATGATTTGGAAGCCAAAGTGAACTCAGTTTCAGAACTGCTTCAGAAACTGCAGGAGACAGACAGGCAGCTGCAACGAGTGTCTGAACAGCAAAAAAATATAAAGGCTCAACATGAGGAACCCCACTACCACCAGAGAGTCAGTGAGCTTGAAAAACAAATGAATACTTTCATGGTGCAAAGGATTCAGCACCTGGAAAAGCTACAGGAGCAACAAATGAATATTCAGGTATCTAAGTCACAATGCAGAAACTTCAGGCTAATAATTTCATCTGTATCTCAGTGTTGTAATAATTTGGATTGCTTCTTAGTATTGGAAAGTATGAAAGTTCAGTGGAAGTGGATCAAGGAAAGTGAAAGCACTCAACAATGAGAAAGACACTGAGGGGCTGGAGGTGTCCAGAGAAGGGCAGTGGAGCTGGGGAAGGATCTGGAAGCCCAGAAATGACTGAGGGAGCTGGGGAGGCTCAGCCTGGAGAAAAGGAAGCTCTGGGTGGGACCTTCTGGCTCTGCACAACTCCCTGACAGGAGGGTGGGGCTGGTGCAGTTCAGGCTCTGCTGCCAGGGAACAAGGGACAGGACAAGGGAAATGGCCTCAATCTGCACCAGGGTAGGTTTTGTTTGGGTATTAGGGAAAATTCTTCACTGAAGGGTGGTCAGACATTGGAACATGCACAGGGCAGTGGTGGAATCACCATCCCTGGAAGTTTACAGAAATCATGGATGTGGCACTGGAGGACTTGGTTTGGTGGGGAACAATGGTGCTGCTGGGAGAAGAGTTAGACTCAGTAATCTTAAAGGTTTTTTTCACCTTAACAATTCTGTGATTCAATGACCAGAAACACTCTGTACTTTTGTCTCCCAGTCCCATCTCATCAGCTCTGCAGTGAACACCCGTGGCCTGCAGCAGGGTCCTGTGCCTGCCCCTGGGCCCCTGGCAGGGCACTGGGAGAAGCCAGAGCAGAGATCACTCTCTAATGAAGCACCTTCATCTCACAGGGGTTTATTCCCTGCCACTGCTGCACCTGCCCAAGGTGGAGACAAATTCTTATTTTCACTGTTAGTTTTGCATTAATTTTGTGTCCATTAATCTTGGATTGTGCATCACATCAGTAATAAGTAGTAAATATTTCTTCTGTGTAATTTGTTTTATTGCCCAATGCTCTTTATAATTTTTGTGACATTCAGAACATGTTCCAGTATCTTCCAGTTTAAATTAAAGTGAGACTTTTGATTTACTGAGCTCTGCACCAGGAGGGGCCTGGACTTAAAATAATCTTATTGAGACATAATCTGTGTGGAAGCCTGTGATGAACTGCAGTGGGGTTTTGGGTTTTTTTAATCCCCTTATGATAGCAGTCAGAAGTATGACATTTTCTTCCTGTTTACTTAACTAGTGCAGTAATGTTTTGCATTTTTGTGCAGAATTTATAGACCTGGCATGGGGTTTTTTCCTAGAATTTTTTTTTCCTGGAGTCTGCAAGGGCAGGTAGTGATAGGACAAGGGGGAATGACTCCAAACTGAAGGAATGTAGGTTTAGATTAGATGCCAGGAAGAAATTGTAGTGAGGGTGGTGAGGCCCTGGCACAGGGTGCCCAGAGAAGCTGTGGCTGCCCCATCCCTGGAAGTCTTCCTGGCCAGGTTGGACAGGTCTTGGAGCAAATTTGGATAGTGGAAGGTGTCCCTGCCCATGGCATGGGGTTGGAACAGGATGATCTTTAAAATCTCTTCCAACCCAAACCATTCTATGATTCTATGATATAATTTCCTTTGAAGAAAATTGTCAACATTTAAATAAACTTATTTTTTTCATGTTCCCTGAAGCATATTCAAGCAATTTTCCAAGTCATGGGGTTCATACACAAAAATCTCCTCTAAAGACACCAGTTCCTCGAAGATATGCTCCAGAACCTGTACCCAAAAATGGGAAAATCTCAGAGAAAGAAAACTCTGTAGTAGAAAAAGAAAATATTCCCAAACCTACAAGAGAAGGTATTGTCCTCCACTGGCCTGACTAGTATGGCCTGGTGGTTACTTTGTGTATTCCTCACCTTTTCTGACCTTTTCTATTGGGTTGCTGGCAATTAAATGCATGTATTCAGAATATTTGGAATCTACATTTGGGAAGGGTTAGTTTTGTGTATAAGTCACTCATAAGTAACTAAAGACATAAAGACAGTGCTGATTTAATCTATAGAGTTTCAGCAGGACTTCTCACTGAAATATTTTTTCAAAGTCAAGTTTCAGGAAGATTAGACAGAATAATGTAAAACCTGGGAGGTACTCAATAACTTTGTCATTATCATTGGTTAAACTGAATTTTTATTTTATTTTTTCATGGATCCACAAGGTCTCTGGGTTATTGTATTGAAAGCAGCAGATGTAAAGCAAATGTAAAGTAATTTTCTTTTACTGCTTTTGATCAGGTTCTGTCTCTGTTACAAAGCTGTCAGGTATTCCTATTGTCCAGTGGGTCCAGGAATAAATAAGACAAAAGAAGAAGCATGCTGTCCATAATGTCACAGATTTGTTCTCAGTGACTGAGTTCATTGCCATCCCAGCTCCATCTAGCTTTGCTAATTTAAAGCAATCTCAGAAAGACAGATTAGTGTGAGTCATTTTAAGTGACTTGCCTTATCTGAAATAGATCTATATATTTAAATTTAAAAAATATTTTACTCTCCTTGGTGAGTATTATATAATAGTGAAGTACCAGGAAAGGAAAAGAAAATATTCAATATATTGAACTAACTTAACTTTCCTTTTTCTGCTTCATTTCACTTCATTGTAGGTGAAGGGAAAGGTCTGGAACACGTTTTGAATTCTCAAGAAGCACCACTAAAGCAAATTGAATATTCCAAGAAAACAGCAATAAACAGCAGTGAAAGGAGCTGGCATTCTGAGAGAGACAGGTGGATAAACACAACAGTCTAAAACTGAGGAAGAGTTTCTGTTTCAGTGAAATGGAGAGGGGTGCATTAGACACTGATGGTGTAACAGGGTCACTGGGGTGCTCCTGCAGTCTGGCACAGCTGTGCTGGAGTATTTTGGCATTGCTTTTGGCAGGATCTCAGGGAGTGGCTGGAGCTGTGCCAGGGCAGGTTTAGGTTGGATATCAGGAAAGGTTCTTCACTCAGAGGGTGTTTGGGCACTGAACAGGCTCCCCAGGGAATGGGCACAGCCCTGAGCTTGACAGAGTTCAGAGAGTTTGGACAATGCTCTCAGGGACAGGGTGGCATTGTTGGGGTGTCTGTGCTGGGCCAGGAATTGCACTCTGATCCTTGTGGGTCCTTTCCAGCTCTAATATTCCAGGATTCTGTGGTTCCTGTTGAACTGCAGGCAGATGAAGGTTTTTTGCTAAGGATAGCTCACATCTCAGAGGTCAGCAGGTTGCACTTGAAGTGTTTTTCAGGAGCAGCATCCACCTAACAATTCCTAAGATTTAATGGGTGAAAAAATGTTCTTAGCCATGAAGTCTGAAGCATATTTTCCCCAGGCAATAATGTAAAGTTATAATTTCACTAATACAGTGAGAAACTTCTCATATGTGCTGTCTAATTTAGGACAGTGTGCACAAAGATGTTAATTGCTTCAAATGGAAAGATATCCAAAGTTTAAGTGTTGCTCTATTAGATGTAATTTCACTATTGAAAATAAAAAGATAGGGCTGAAGGTGTTAAGTGGTAAACAGAGAAAACCCAATGACCTCTCTATAACTTCAGATGCCAAAGCAAGTTCCAGTTTATCTAAAGGTTTGTCACTTGCACTGTAAAGTCCTGCTTGGTTTCACAGTTGAATCCTTTCTTGGGCCACCTCAGGAGCCATGAGAGGTGTAACCAGGAGTGTTTCTTCCCTCAGACACAGTGCTTTGCCTGCAGACACATTTCCTTCTTTTGAACGCTACAATTCAATTGAGAAAACAGTGCAGAAAGCAGATGATTTACTTCAAGATCTTGGCAAGTTGAGAAGAGAAATGCACAACATTCTGCAGGTAAAATCAATATAATCACAATGAGCAGGGGTTTGAAGAAGTGGAATAAAAAATGTGGAGGAAAACATAGAGGTTTGGTATCAGTAAAAGTGTTGCTCTCACTTCTACACCTGTAAAAAAGATCCATATTTGTTTACAATTAATTGAAATATTGGAGTGTCTGTGTGTGGAAGAGCTTTGAGCCTGAATAATGCTCTGGGTGTGCAATGGTCTCTGACTGCCATTGTCCCAGACATAAGATAGGTGAGAGAGAGGGAAGGACAAAAAGAGAAAAAAAGAAGTTTGTTTATTTGTTTGTTGTAAGGTTTTGGATATTTTCAGTGCCTGTTCTCTGCAGAGCTACAGAGCTGATGTAATTTTCCCTTTTGGGAAAGAGCAATGTTCCATTTATCTCCAGTCAGCTTTAGGGCTGATTTTAGCATTTCCTTTCTCGTTTTGCCACTTCTTTTTGTACTGAGTGCTGTTTCCAAGGAATTGCCTGGCATAGAATCCTGGTGCTGTTTCTTGTGCTTGTGATTTTGTACCTTTGGGGGTGCAAGATCTGCTTCTGTGCTGGCAACATGGAACTTTAGACAACTGAGGCTTTTATCTCTTAACCTGGTGCCATTCCTGGTTCCACCTGTCTGCTGTGGTCCTCTCTGTCCTTGTCAATGTACACAGTGAGAAAGAAGAAAAGCTTGAAAATTCACCTCTCTGAATTGGCTTGAAATGTAATAGCTCTGATTCTGCTGGTTCAGTTCTGTGGTTGGATGTTCCAACTTGCATATTTCCCTAAAAATGTTTTGTATTACCTGTCTGGTTTTTGTTGCTATATCTGTAGAACATGCAGCTTCATCTGTCATATAGCATAGCTGATGTATTCTTTACAGATTTTGTAACACTTTGTGGATTTTACATTTAACTATTCTTAGTAGGAATAGAAACAGGTGCCACTGAGGTTGCAAATATTTTCTTACCACTATTGCTAAAAACTTAAACAAGTAACATACCTTACTACAGGCAACAGAACAAGATGAGATGGGATAAGGAATTGGAGAAAGACACAGTTACAGAAATGATTTGAAATCTCTTGTATGAAAAAAGTCAATAGAAAGACAGGGATGTGATGATTAGCAAATGGAGAGTTGGGTCAGTTAAACACTTAGCTACCGACTCCTCATCACTGGGAGGTCTGTCGAGTGAGATAATGATACATTTTGGGTAAATGATAAACCAGCTCCCACATAAAGCAAAGGTGTGAATTAGCTGAGGACAGAAGGTGGTGCTCTAAGCCAAGGAATTCACTGTGGCCAGAGAAACTGATCCAATATCTCCTATGGATTTTACCTTCGAGTTTCAACAGCTCTTCTGTCTTTTTAGGAAGCAAGTTCATGGAAATCTGACATGCACGATCTTATCAAGGTATACCTTGAAACTTTTATGTGTGTTTCTTTTGTGTTTTTTTTTTGCTTTCTATAAAATGCTCTGATGCTGAAGCAGTTTTGAGTGTGTTTGCAGTGAAATATCACTGCCTGCCTGTGGCACACCTGGATGTTTGTTAAAGGATTGCTCTTGCACAGAGCACATTCCTCCTGTCTGGTTCAGTCCTAGGAAATCCCTTGAGGGGATAATGGCAGGCAGGAAGCTGCTGTGTCAGACTGTCACAGTGTGGGCTGCTGCTACCAGCATTTTTCACATGTGTAAAAGATCCAGTTACCATTTCATGATCTGGGTCTCAGTAAGTCTACGTCATTTTACAGTTGATCATCTATCTGTAATTCTTACCTTTTCTCACAGATTTTACCTGTCTTATTGAGTCAGTGGTTGTCAAAAAGTTTCATTTTAAAATGAAAGCCTATATAAAATTGATAAATAATTTGGTATACTGTCTTTTTCTCATCAGGCCAAAAACAAGGTCATGGGATCAGAGTGTTGATTCCTGTTTTGTTATGTACAAAACAGTACATCTGTTTGAGAATAAACTTTTGTCTTATTCTGATTTGACAAAAGAGGAGCCTTAAAGCCAAAAATGAGTTGTGATCTGTGAGATTTTGGTTTTTTTTTTCTGTTCATTCAGTTGATGTTTTCACAGCCTACTCGAGTCTGGGCGTTTTGGCTTGAGGTGTTTTTTTAATGTACATTTATCACTTTGAAATTTTTTTACTGTTTGACGAAGTTTTCATTTCAAAACCCAGGGCCCCTGGGTTTTTCCTCAGGAGTGTGAGAATGAATGTGAGAACTTGTTTCCTGTGTTTGTGTCCCTTTCTTTTGTACTTAGCAGCTAATTTATGCTCGATTTTTATCTCTGTAAAAGGGTTCTGCAAAGTGAGAGGTTTCATTGTGCCTTCTGAAAAGTGAAAATGAGTAAAAGTGAAAGAGGATCAAGGGGCTGCTGAGGGCTTTATCTTGTTAAAACTTAAAAGTATTGCTTGGTGTTTCTTGGGGGTAGATTGATGCCAAACAAGTGCATATATTTAGAGGACTTGGGCTTTTATTAGGCTCTTAATTATATTTAATTACTGTAACATGGAGAGATTTGCTTGTGATACTTCATGTATCTAATTGCCATCTTTTCACATGCTTATTAGCCTCATTAGCATTGCCTCTCATACTTCACATCATTTTCCATTTGAGATCTTTTGGATGTCTTTCACTTCTCTAAATATATTTGCAACATAATGAAGGTTCTTGAGTAATTGAAGTTGCTGATAGTGCACATGGGCAGTATTTCATATGATGGCATTGATGTGATAACAGATTAATAGGAAATTACAATCTCTGATTATAAAGCTAAAGGTTCTGTTTCAATTTTAGGCAAAAATTCCTTCTTTTGCACCTGATCCTCCTGAACAACATCTAGTCACCAAACCATCCATCCTTCAAAATGTCCAAGTGCCAAGGTCTATCGTGACAGATGCTGAAAGGATTTTGAGAGGAGTGCAAAACAATAAAAAAGTCCTTGAGGAGAATCTGGAAGCTGTTACTCATGCAAAAGATGGAGATGCCAAGTATGCTTTCAGTAACTCCTTGACTACAAACAGGTCAGACCCTACAATTCAGTGCTTTGTGAGATTGATGTTTCTAAGTCTGGGCATTGATGAGCTTCTTCCCTGCAAAAAGGACTTACTGACTTTTTCTAGCAATCATTGTCTGATTCTTGAAACTCAGATGTTTTTTGACCCTTGTGGTTTGAACTGATTGTTGTCAGGTGCCTAAATCTGATTTCTGAGGCTTTATCAGCTGGACAAATTGCTCTGCTGCCAGGGCAGTTAACTGTTTCCATAGCAGCTTGCATTAATAAGAAAATTGAAGCCTAATTTAATTATTCAGAGCAAAAGAGGCTTCATAAGGCTGTAAATTTACAGAATTTAATCACCTCAAAACAGGTCTTTGGCTTTTGAACTTTTGCTTTGTTAGTTGTCTTAAATACTCCTGCTTGAATCATAATGGAAATTTTCTATTAAAATACAATCTAAACTTGCATTTTCCTGAGGAAGGTAGCTATTCTGTATATATAAGGGTTTTTTTTTAGGCATGTTACCTGCCCTCATTATCTTTTAGAGGATGTAATAATTTGTAATCTGTTTTTTTGTTAAGTTGGAATATTTTTGTTATTTTTTCAGTTGTGATCAAAGTGGGAAGTGACACATGGCTGCCTCTTATTCCTAAAATATTTGTAATAATGTCAGTATTTGCCAGCAGGGAGTGAGGTTTGCAGGTGGCACCATGAAAGAACAGATTTGGGGTTGGGCTTTGCTTGGTGCCTTTTGGGGGGTGTAGAGGTACAGAATCTCACTGTCTGTGTTCTGAACTTTTGTTTTTAGAGCATTTAAAGGTCACTACTTTCCCAGGAACAAATCTGTGCAATTTGAGAAGCACTGACCTAAAATGGTTCTTTCTTCTGTTTCAGAGATGTCTTGGAAGAGATTCGTATCCGAAGGACTGTGGATGAGTGGATCAAGGCAATCAGTGGGGAAATCCAGGTAGGGCTGCAAATCTGAGCTCAGATTTTTTGTGTTAGACAAGGTTTTTCCACCTTGTCTTGTTCTTTCATGTCCACAGTAAAGTGATTTACTCATCTCTTGAAAACATGGGAAAGCTGGCTATTATTGTTAGCGTGCAGTAAGCTATAGTAAAATAAATATTGCAAATAAATAAATAATAATGAATAAATAAATAAATAATAAATAAAATATTTACCTCTGTTTTAAAACTGTAGTTGTGTAATGAAAATCCCTGGTCTCACTTGCTGGCTAACATGAAAAACAGGTCCTTTCTCAGAGCTTCAAAGTTACCCAAACACTCTGCTGATAGCCTTGAAGACAAAAAATCTCCATTTACTATAATTATGTTTTCTATTTAGGCTGAAATGGCAAGAAATGATTCAGAACAAGGGAAATATGATCAAAAAGCCCCATGGAACAAGAGAGCCCAAAACCTCAGGGCTGTGAAGACCAAGAAAGAAACTCAAGAGAAAACTCCAAATATCCAAGGAGGCTTGACAAAAAAGCTTCCACCTGCACCTAAGCCATTGCAGAAGCAGGAAGTGGAAGACAGCACAAGGAAACAGAAGTTTAGAACTTACTTTTCTGAAAATGTGGAGAGCAAAGAAGGAAGGACAGATGTGAGTGGCCAAGTAGCTGCTTTCTTTTCTGGGAAAAAAAAAAAGTTCATTATTGACATGAAAAACGGTGTGTGCAGATGTACTAATTCAAAATGAAAGTTATAGCTCTGTCCTGCTCCAATTTACATAAATGAAGAGTTGTAAACTACTTTTCCTTTTTGGTGTCCATCAGGGAGCTGTAGGTGGAACTGCACTGGTCCAAAATGAAGATTATCTGTCTCAAGTTTATGGGAAACCCATTTACCAGGGCCACCGGAGCACGCTTAAAAAAGGACCCTACCTGAGATTCAGCTCTCCCTCTCCCAAATCCAAACTTCCCAGACCCAAGCTGATAGAGACTGTAAGAGGTAAGTGATTCTTTGATGGGAACAAGGTGTTCCTTCCCAGTTTTTTACCAGGAATTCCTTGTGGAAATGAATCTGTTAATTGTAGTTCATCTGCTCTTCAATATAAAGCTTAAGGAACTGCAGGGGCTTTTCAGAGAGGTGGTCACTGCTCAGGTTGGTCAGGGCTTAAGAGGCATTTGGAAAATGCCCTAAATTTTAACTTTTGGTCAGCCCTGAAGTGGTCAGGCAGTTGGACTAGGTGGTTGTTGTAGATCCTGTCCATTTGAAATAGTTTATTTCTGTTTAAGATCCTCTTTTCAAAACTAAAAAAATATCAGAAGTTTTTCAACTTTACTTAATCTGTCTCTCACTTATTTTAGATTGTCAAATAAATATTTATTTCTAAATATGATAAATGTATTAGTATGTATATATTGTTGTCCAAGATTTAATGAGCTGAATTGCTAAAACTAATCACAAGTGAGTGTGTTGAAAATTGAACTCAATTTTTGATAAAGGTCACTGGAAATGTATTTTTTGTGTCAGGTTTATCCAGTGATTTTTCATTTAAATATTTAATTCATTCAGAGTTCAGAAATATACTGAGACTTGAAAACTGAAGGAAGTCTGATATTTAATTTCCTGTTTCTAATGCATCAATTGAAATAGGAACAATTAAATATGTGGGCATGAAGATGAAAATGTTGAAAAATATAATCAGAATCGTTGGTAAAGTTCACTAAGTGCAAGTAACTAATTTTAATTTATCCAGTTAGAGTTACAAGCAGAGTAGAAATCCTTTCTGTGATAGCTTGTTAAGGTTATTTAATTGATAAAGGTTATTAATTGATTAATAATGAATTCTATTCATTAGATTCGTTGGCAAAGTGTTAGGCTAAGAGGGTCCTAATTTTCTAACCCATTAAAAATGTGTAAAAATAATTACAAAGGTATATGATACCTGACATAGGTCAGTGTAGATAAACTTCATCCAGAGTTAGTAATGTTTTAATTGGATCTGTTTTATTTCCTAGTTACCTTTTCAAAATTTACCTGATTCTTAATACAAAAACTAAGAGTAATCTTTAACTGGTATTAAAAAAAAAACAAAAACAGTGTGGATATTCTACTGGGGAGAAAGTGAGCAAATGACATGAGAAAAGATAATGATGGAGGGAAAGTGTGGAAATGGGAGAGAGGCTTAAGAGAAGGAGGTGGTTAAAGGGATGGTGGGCATTAATAGGATGTTTATCCATGGAAAAATATTAACTGGCTCCCTCCACGCTTCTTGCACTTAAGCTGGTGTCACCCATGCAGAGAAAATATACTTGATGCAGTCTTAAATGCCATGCTTAAAAATGCTGCCTGGGTTTTTATTACAGCTGTCAAAACATTATATTCTGTGTGAAATATGAGAGATTAACATCAGAAGGCAGCCAGTCACTTGATGAAATCATGTTTTTAGGCCATTGCAATGGATGGTGTAAAACATATCTAAGTCTCTGAAGACAGGCACTGCTGGGGTTTCAGGCTGGCAATTTTTTGACATTATTATTATTATCATTGTTATTTTAATATTACTGAGTAACCTGGTCTAGTGGAAGGTGTCCTTGCCCATGGCAGGGGGTTGGAACTGGTTGATCCTGAAGGTTCCTTCCAACCCAAACCCTTCTGTGATTCTGTGGTAAGATGTACATCCACAGTGGCAAGTCCTCAAAATAGTACAAGAATCTCTTATCTGGCCTGATATGGTCTTTGTGGCACTTTCCTTACCTGTGCTCTGGAGCTCAGTTGTGATCTGTGAAGAGAAAGTGTTATTGGTAGAAAGTGTTCACAGTTCTCACCACCCTCCTGGAAAAGGTGGGTTATAGTCCTGGCAAAAACCTAGAACACTTTTCAAAACTCACCATTTTTTAAAAGGTGAGACCTTGTTACATGAAAATTTCCAGCCTCATGACTTAGGTATTTTGTTTGCCCTCTCTTGGATGTTTTTCCTTTGGTGAGAAATGGTGTTTCCTCTGGTATAATCACTTGAAGCATGATATAACACTGTTTTTGACTATTGGCTGTGCTGTACACCCATAATTTAATTTATTCTGTATAGATCTTTTTGGGTGAAATGTGTGCTAGTAAGCACTTAGGGTAGTAATAACAGTGATACAGTGACCACTAAGATTTGGATTGAGAACAGGCACTTCTTTAAAAATATTTAATCAGCAGTTCTGCTTTTGCTGAGTCCTAAATGAATTTTCTTCTCTATTTATTGGGCTCTTGTCCTTTACAAAAGGTCATAACTTTTCCAAGGAGGCCAATTTCATCATTCCAGAAGCAGTATCTTGTAAAGTGGCAGAAGGAGTGCCCCCCTCCTCAGTCTAACTATAACAAGCAGGTCATTTGATCATTTGAAACCACCAGTTGAAATTCAGTGGTGTCAGTGAAATGGAAAGGTGCAGTTAGAATGAACTGCTCCTGTGCTTCAGCTTTTTTCTGTTGGGGGAAATAGAAATTAAAGGGAAAACTGCAGTGGATCAATGCTGCCTTCAATCTTGCAGAAATCCTGCATGTGACAAACAGCTTCAAAGCTCTTTGCTGGAGCACAGAGTGAACTCTGGATAGCCTTTTCCCACAGTGGTTCCCTTCCAAGCCATGAAGTCATGCTGCAGAGAAAAATGTGTGTTTGCAACAGCAAAGCCACCATAAAATTTGTTTCTCTATTTAACATCAAGCTGGAGTTATGGGAGATTATGGTTTTGTCCCTATCCTGACAGTAAATAAAATAAAACACCTCCTTGTGTTCATATCTGAGGGAAAAATGGGATTTTTTGCACGTTGTGTAAGGGAGCAGCACTCCAGTGAGTGTGTCCTATTCCCAAACTTTCTGATTTTAACTGAGACTGAGGTTTGTTTGATACTGGCATTATTTATCTTTGCCTCTTGGTAAGACTGTTGGTCAAACTGCTTCATTTTTGTTCTTTCCTATACCTTGCCAATAAATTGGAAAAATAATCCCTGGTGTTTCACATGGGTCTCACAAAGACAAAACAGTTCAGTCATTTTGGGGGCTGCTGTTCTGGAAGAAGCTGTTATAGCAAAGCAAAGTATAAATAATAAAATCAGGAGCAGTTCTGTGCTCCTCTATAGGAGTGTAAATAAAATGCACCAAGGTTGAATGAGCACTTCAAAGCACCAGGTTCTTAAAAAAACAAAGAAGGAAATAAACAAATCTCTTTCATGTTAGGCATGGTGAGTTCTTCCCTTCACAGATCTGCACCCACAGATTCCCTTCTGGCCTTGATGCAGGTGATAAAGGCTTCAAAATTATTGGAAATCTTCGGCCTTGGGTTTGATTGGCTGAAAAATCCAGACTCATTAAATGACTCTATTTTGTTGGAGCAGTCCACTGAGCTTGTTTTAAATTAGTGTTAGAATAAGGATGTTTATTTAAGACTGAAATGGCCATCTGGAGAGTCTCTTTTCAGTCATTTTATAACTCTCAACCATTTTCTTTGCAAATAAACTATGGTGACTAATGCTTGGTTTCTTATGGGAAGTTAGGAAAAAAAATTCAACTAGCACTTTTATGAGTAAGAGATCATTTCTAAAAAAAAAGCTGGAATTATTTTCTTGCATAATGTGAACTGATAAATACATGTAAAACACTGTTTTTTTAAAGCTAAATTTAATTAAATGTCTAGTTTCTGCCCAGTGCAAATAAACTTTGCAGGGAAAAATGAAAAGTTGCAAGCAATTAAAATGAGGTGCTGTGTGTATACAGTGCTTAATCATTCTCACTGTGAAAACCTTGTTTTTACAAGTTGGCAGCATTACAGATACGCTGCCAAATTCTGCTTTTACTCAAAAGTTCAAGGCCAAGGGGGACTGTTAGATCATGTAGTATGACCTCTTCTAAATCACAAGCCTCTGAACTGTATCTATTTATGTTACAGAGTCCAGTAATTTGTCTGACTGCAGAACAGTTTTTTTGGCTAACCTGTGCTTTGCAGAAAGGCACAAGCTCATCCCTTAAAGACAGAAGAAATTCTGCATCTTCCCATGGCAAAATACCTTGTGCTTCAAAAGCAAATAGGACACTTCAGATTTATTATCTGATTTGTAGTGAGGTTTTGGCTTCAGTTTACAGCTACTTCATTTTCCAAGTGATTTTCCTTAAAAAATGAGGAGTGCCTATTAATGTCAAATCTATTTTAATATTTGCAGAGATACAGAATTAGTGCTGAATGCAGTGTTATCATCTCTGGAAGTCTTCTCCTGCTCCATCTCAGGCATTCTGCTGAGACATTTATCCTGTGACCAGGGCATTGTGTTGTGATTCCTCATTCCACTGCTTACCCAACATGACCATAAACCCTTTTCTAGAGATGCTTCTCTCTGACCTGTGTTTTCTCACTGAGGAGTTATGACTTGTTCTTGTTTCCAGGCTTACAACCCATATTTTTTTCTGTACAAAAATAACCACTTTACAAGTGAACTGCCTTATCTGCTTGTCTGCATCTAACAAAAGTCAGGTTATCAGTCTTTATTATCCCTATATTTTATAATCATTGACTTTCATTCTTCAATTAATTAGGAGGCTCTTAAATGTGAACAGAGCTAAGAAGTGCTTGTTGCCACGTTTTAACTGTGGCTGCAGGTACAGGGAGGTGATTATTAGAAGTAACAGAGGAATAAAATGACATTTTTTTGGCTGTAATAAAGGCATGGAATTGGTTATCAGCATGTTTCTTTCCAGATTCATTATCCTAACACCTACAAAATAATGGTAGAAGCACTTCTGCCTGATTGACAATTGTTGACACCTTTTTGGGGGGAATTTTCAGGCAGTTTTATCCATTTATATTAAAGTTAATAATTTCCCTAATAATATCCATTGTTTGCTGTAAGTTGAGTAAGACCTTGCATGACTGTATGGTGAGAAATGCACATTGCAGTAAATGCCCTCCTCTGCTCTTTGCTTAAGACATTTTTATGTATAAATTATTTCTGGCTGGCTATTTTCAATACACTTGAAAAGCTGGGCCAAAAAATCTGCATTTCCTTGATGATGGAAGTCAGGACTTTTGGGTATTAGCTATGGCTTGATTCTGCAGTAGCACTGAGTTGTTAAAGCAGTAATTTACAGATTATACCTGTTCCTCTGACCACCTGTCAGTTTTGTGGCTGCATTTCAACCTGAATTCTGGATTTCTTCTTAGCTGCTAAATCACACTTTCAGTTCCAAATTTCAAACTTAAATCGTGGATTTCTTCTTAGCTGCTAAATCACACATTTCTTTCCAACTTTCTGCTGTCCTTTGGTCCTTTTCATGTTTCTGTGCCCTTATCTGCTAGATTCAACTTAAAAATTGCAATTTTAACTCCTTCATTGCTGCCAATAATGAGACATCTTTCAGGTTCTGCCCTTTGGGACTCTCTCCCTCATTCCCTCCATCCCACAGCAAAAATTTGCAGTGGATTCAGTAGGAAGGCTTGGCTCAGTAGATGTTTGTGCATGAATTGTGTCCTTTACAGTTTGTGTGCTCTTGTTTCAGGCACGAAGGTGAAGTCAGCAAAGACCCAGACCTGCTCTAACACACAGAAGATCAGCAGCAGCCCCAGGAAGAAGAGTCCTGTGTATGCCCTGGACCAGCAAAACCAGTACCTCTTCAGCCCCAGCCAGGATGTCCCTGCTGCCTCTGGTCCTCTGGAAGGCCACCTCATCCCCATGGCTATTCCACTAGGTAGGAGCAAATAACCTGGAGGACACTGTGTGCAGTTTAATCACTGCTATTTCATGGAAATACAACTTTAATCTTCTTAAGTCAGTGGTTTGGGGGTTGGGATTAGATGATCTCTAAGGTCCCTTCCAACCCAAACCATTCCATGAGATTTGCTTCTGCCCTTCTCATAGGAAATCTGAGGGGTCAGTTGAAAATGTTCTGGTTTTCCTCATCCTTCATGCTGGATGTCTGGTGACACCCTGACAGAGCAATTACTTGTTTAGCTGTATCTGTTTTGATTCATTTTGGTTTTAGGCTTCATGTTCTTTCAGTTTGGTATCCAAAGCAGGAACTGAATCACTCACCCTTGGATTCAACTTTTGCAATGACTTCAGCCCAACAATTTCAGCAGGACTGTGCCAAGCACAGTAAATTCCTTCTGGATTTTTGGACTTTCAATAGAACCTTTATATAGGGCTGGTTTTGAGAAGGGTTAGTGTTATATAGGCATTGAAATAAGGTAATTATTTTTTTAAAAGGCTGTCTCAGACAAAAATTTGTGGGTTGTTATACCAAGTGTAACAGTACTTTGGGTCTGATAGTCTGTAGTTTTTGACTGGCAAACACAGTTCTTGTTTTCAGCAGTAGATGTCACCAGAGTCAAGAAAAGTGGATAATTTAAAAAAAAAGGTAGTGTTGAGTTGACAATTTCTGCTGGGAAAGCTTAAAATTAGCTGGTGAATTACTGTAGTTTAGCTAATGTTAATAGGGAGCTTCTTAATTGTTCTGTAATTGCACACAGAATCTCGAAACACACAGAATATAATTTTAATTAATTTATTAATTTACTGCCTTTGGAGATGGATGTATGAAGTTTTAATTGTTTTTCAACTGTCTTTAGGTCAAACCCAAAGCAGCAGCACATTAGTGCAGCCTTCTGGAGTAATCCTAGATAAACCACATCCTGTCACAGTTACAACCTCCCTTCCTCAAGTGCCACCAAAGCCTCCAGTCGAGGTAAAAAAACCAAATATAGCTGTGATAGAGATGAAATCAGAGAAAAAGGACCCACCTCAGCTCTCTGTGCAGGTACATGTCAAGAGTGATGATGATTTGTTTGTTTAATTTAATGAATGCTAACTACAGGCAGCCTGAACCATCAGTAACACACTTGGACATCAGCAGATGGTTTCCAATAAGAATTAGAAAAATATGGAATGGAGGGACCAAGCAGTTCTCATGCTATAGTAATATATTTATTCATATTTTAACATGGCCAAAATGGAAAACTATTTCTTCCCTAAGTCACCTATGCAGGGCATTTGTAAAATCTATGTCACATTTTCTTTTTTTTAAATGAGATTTTTGAGCCAGAACAAACTTGGAATAAAAGAAGTATAAATATAAATGCCAGTTTTCTTGGATGATTGCTTTGGCCTTTAAGATTTCTGTTTCAAGCATGATTGTCAACCCAATGGTTTCACTCCTGATTAATCAACCCTTGCAGTCCTTACCTTGTGGGTTGGGGTTTGTTGTTTTCATTTTTCACATGAGTCTGTTGTCAAGGAAGTGAATGTTTCTTACATGTTCATTGTTTTGGATTCCAATTGTTGAGACTGCACCCACTCCCCCACACACCTTTCAGACACAAATGATTCATGGAGCTCAGAGTTAAACACAGGTAGGGGGTTCTGTGCTTTGTTCCCTTGCTGTGTCACTTCATTCCACCCACCTGCATTTTGCTGTTATTTCACCCAGTTCTTAAATATTTAAAGTGATTTTTCTTTTCCCAAAGGAGTGAAGCACTGAAATCTTTGTTCTTAACAGAAACACAGCACATTTTAATGCTTTAATTGACATGCCTTGATTGCAAACTATATTGTAATCTTCTAAACTAATTACAGGTCCAACACACCTCTGCTCTAACTATTTTAGGTAATTATTACAGATGCACTCACCTTCTGTTCCATGCAAGACAAAGTGTCAGGGAATTAGAGAACAGGAGAAGTCAGGTACTGCAAGATAAGAGGTGACTGTTTCTGGTGTTAGTTTTTGATGTTACAGTAATTTGATTTTCAGAATCAAGTTGATATCAGATATAGGCATGAGAAAATGACAGCACTGAATTTTAGTGGCTCAGAAGGAGATGGAAGAAAAAAATCTTAAAAAGTTCAGTGATAATAGCCAAGCTAATATATAGATTTTTATACTGATGGTTTTTGTTCTGTCCTAGGTGTTACCAAATGTTGATATTGACAGTGTTTCTAGTGCCAGTGGGAGTTTAAGTCCTGTTCCTCCAAGCTCTGAGCCTCTGCTCCCTCCTATCAATGCTGTAATACAGGTACTGATTGTCTGGGAATTCAAACTTCTTCAAAAGGAAAATATGTTAAATTGCTGCAAAGTTCTCATTGTCTTTCTTTAGTTGGAAAAATGAGACAGTGCTAGGAAAAATGGAGTAATTATTCTAAAGAATTTATAGTACAAGGTATTTGTTTAAGAAAATGAAAAATTGTACAAAGATGATCTTCTGCCAAGATTAAATTATCATCATGGTAAAACTCTTAAGAAAAACAGTGTTCCTGTGTCTTGTAAGGAATTATAATCCCTGTTGGCCCCTGCCTGTCTTGTTTTCACTGGCTTCAGTGCTCTGAGGATGTTCTTCATCCCTCCCTCTGCTGCTTGGCTCTTCTGGAGTGGTCAGTGCTGTGGGCACTGAGCCCAGGAGTCTGTGGTGTTGGAGTGCCCACCCTATTCTCTTTCCCTACAACTTTTCAGAGGTGTTTTAATCTTGATCTGAGCAGCAAGGAAGGTTTTTGTGCAGCTCTGGGGGTAACTGCTGTGTGCTGAGTGATGAGGACAGAGTGTGTGAAGGCTTGGTGAGGCAGTGATTATTTTTGTGTGGTTATTGTACATTCTGTTTTCCTCACTTCAGGAGTTAGGTCCTCCAGAGTCCTGTGATCCAGGTATTCACTGAATCAGACAGGGATTGAGGACTAAAATAGTGATTTGTATTTAAAATTCTATCACTCCATCCCAACAAGTTGATTAGAGAGATGGAGCTCCTGTCCTGTGAGGAAAGGCTGAGACAATTGGGATTGTTCAGCCTGGAGAAGAGAAGGCTTTGGGGTGACCTCACTGCAGCCTTCCAGTACCTGAAATGACCCTACAAGAAAAAGAGAGATTATTTACAGGAGTAAGGACAAGGGGGAATGGTTTCAAACTGACAAAGAGTAGGTTTAGATTGGCTATTAGAAAGAAATCTTAGACTGTGAGGGTAGTGAGGCCCTGGCTGTGGCTGCCCCATCCCTGGAACTGTTCCAGGCCAGGCTGGACAGGGCTTGGAGCAGCCTGGGCTAGTGGAAGGTGTGATTGAATTGATTCTTGTCATGAAGGTTTTCTAATGCATTTCCACCCCCCTAAGATGAAATACCTAACAACTGCAATCTGTCTTTTTAAGACTCCAGAAGAAATACACAGTGAAGAGGAAGACACAAAGCTTCCAGGAACTAACTTCATTGATGTTACTGATGTCATACAGGTAATCCCATTGCAAAGGTGTCTTTTCCTTTTAATGATTTTTATATTTGTTTTATATTATTCTGTCAAAACTGGAGACACAATGTAAAGAAACTATTTTGCTTTCCTAGCAGCTTTAAAAGTGAACTTTGTGAGCAGTTCTGAACTGTTTACAGTGTTGTAGAGGATATTAGAAATTACTGTGTGTTGGTGAGTAGAGAAGCTTTTGAAAAATTAGAGTAAAAAGCTAAAATTAGCTTTTATTTGGATATGTTAGAATCCAGTAGAAATACAAGTATTTCTCTAAAATTAGCAGTGATTATATCACTTAGACTTTACAATTTAAAACTCTGCATGTAATGAATATAGTGACAGGCTGAGAGAGCAGGAGTTCTTCATCCTGGAGAAGAGAAGGTTCTGGGGAGACCTTGGAGCCTCTTCCAGTGCCTAAAGGGGCTCCAGGAGAGCTGGAGAGGAACTTTGGACAAGGGCCTGGACAAGGGGGAATGGCTTCAAACTGCCAGAGGGCAGGGTTAGAATTAGATCTTAAGAAGAAATTCTTGACTTAAGAAGAAATTCTTGAAATGTTGTCGTTTTTGGTTTATGGTAGCACAGGTTTATTTGAGATCCTCTGTCACAGTTTAATATTTTTAGGTAGCAAATCCTTCCTTTGGTTAGCTGACCTCTTGTCTGGGGGGTCCTGAGAAACACTCAGGATTGGTGAGCCAGCCTGTATTTCACTTTACTCAACAGAACTTACTGTGTGTAATCAAAATTTACCCAAAAATTTATTCTTTTTACTTCTTATGTGTGTTTCTGATCCCAGGATTAGTGTACATCAGATATTAACCCTAGTGCTTAGAGGTAGATTTATTTTTAAAATGAACTAATCATTTAACATTATCAGTTCATTTAAACAGCCCTAATTTGATGGTTTGTCTATCAAAAGTGTGTAAATGCTTTATTCATTTATACTTTCAAAATTTCCTTATATTACTGGAGGGGAGGAGTTAAATCTCTGTGGACATTGTTCTTCTGTTAGCACAAGAAAAAAGCTTTAAAGAAATCATTTTAGGAACTATCAAAAAATGCTGCAATGTTAAATTTTTATTATGTGAATAATAGTTACTCATCTTTTCATTTTTCATTTTTTTCCCTGGATTGCTTTTATCCTTTAGTTTTGGCAATGGGATATATTTTAACCGCAATAGCAAAAATGTTCCAAGTGAAACATATGTTTGGCCTATGACCACACAGACAATGTTCTTAAAAATGTGCAAGGCAAACACAATGGGGAAGCATAAAATCAGTCTCTGGAGTGGCAGGGGTATTTAAGACATCAAAAGAAAGCAAAGTTATTGTTATAAAAGAGTCTTCAGATTCATGAAAGTATGTGCATAAAATGCTATACAAAAAAAATAGCTTTTGTTGTCTTCCCCTCACTCCCTTTTTATTATGAAAGCTTAATTCTGTTAGAACTGAGCAGGATAAGTATTTGTGTGAAATACCTTCCTTTTTTTTTGTTTCTGTTTCCTTTTTCTGTGTTTGTTTTCCCTGGCAGTGTTCCAGGACAGGGTTTGGGGCAGGTGGAAGTGTCCCTGCCCATGGCAGGGGTTTGGCACAAAATGGTCTTGGGGGTCCTTTCCCACCCAAACCATTCTGGGATTCTGGGATTATTTTAGAGTGAGAAACTTGCTCAGCTTACATGACTGACTCTCATATTTATTGAGTCTGCTCTCAAATATTATAAGCAGCCACATCCTGCAGTTCCTTTAGCAAACTCCCTTGGATTTCAGATTAAATGCACTTTTTGCTCTCTCTGAATATGCCCTAATTGCAAGGTAGGGGATTTTTTTCTCAGAATTTTTGTTTCCAATTTGAATGCCACAGCAAAATATGGAGCCTGCAGAGCTCAGGTATTATAAATGTAAATGTATTTTCCTCAACCCTCATTTCCCATTGATGTTCTTGGGCAGGACATTGATATTTTTACACTTCGCTCTTCACACAAAAGCTCACAGGTGACACCTGCAATGCAGCCTGACCTTGCTCCTGAGAATTCCTTTAGAAATCCATCAAGAAGAAATCCATGGCTTAACTTTCAGGAGTCTTTAATAAGACTCTGCATGTACATGTTTGGTAATGGAACAAAACTAATCTATAAATAACATCTAATAATTTCAAACTTTTTTTTTAATTATCTGAATCTAATTTGGGAAATAGAATTTTGGCTTGATACTTTATAATAAAGTACAGTGATTAATATTCCAATCATAACTGAAAGGCTTTCTAATTTATGCCATATTTTGATTGGGGGTTGTGATAGATATTTTCAACAGTCCCCAGGGAAGCAAAATGCAGAATTGAGTGCAGAGTATTCAAGATTGGTCTACAAGTTGATATATGTTCAAGTTCAATCTGTATAATTAAATACTGACTATTACATTATTTTTTTTATTTCAGCAGAGATAATATATCACCCCCAAATGAATATAATTTTGTGCATTACTGTGGATTTGTGCACTATAAAATAGAAAACATTTTAGAAATGCAGTA
This sequence comes from Peucedramus taeniatus, assembly GCA_013400575.1. Classification (NCBI taxonomy): domain Eukaryota; kingdom Metazoa; phylum Chordata; class Aves; order Passeriformes; family Fringillidae; genus Peucedramus; species Peucedramus taeniatus. The sequence goes on along the minus strand of WBNO01031623.1, from coordinate 277,363 downwards.
GAGCTGCAAAAGTTTGTCAGAGTTACTAAATAGATGTAAGATGTATTGTATGTACTTGCTTTATTTAATCCAGATGTTTGAATTTTGCATACTTTCAGAGGTATTAAATAGGCAACATCAAAGAAAATTTATGGAATAATGCAGGCAGAGGAAAATACATAATGAAATGCTGGACAAAGACATCTTTACATTTGCTGTCAGAATGAATTATTGCTCTCAATACACATATCCCAACAGCATGAACTGCTGAGCAGCTTGCAGGGCACCCAGGGCCTTCTGACTTCAACTCCTCTGCTCATTTCTGTGCCTAGAATGGTTTAAAGATCTTTGTTTGTTACCCAAATACACATATTCTGGTTTTCTCCCTTTGAAGATTATCACAATTTAAAGATCCAGAAAGACCCAGTAGTTCTTAGTGTAACACCCATCAGGGACCTCTCTGACTCTGCAGTTTTAAAATGTGTTAGGGTAAAAGTGTTAATGGGGTGAGGAAGGAGACAGGGAAATGTTGCTTTTTCCCTCCCTTTCTCTGTTCTTTCTCTTTTCAGTGATTTTTTTCTTTTCTTTCATAAATAATATATAGCATGGGATCTTCTTATTTTATGGGTTGAAAGTAAGTTTAATTTATATAAGGGAAAAGGAGACTTTTTTTTCTCCTTTCACTGTGTTGGAGATTAATCTTAGTAAATATGGATTTACATTGAGGCTTTGTGCACCATCATATATTTCTCACTGGTAATTCAGGGCTCAGCTCCTCATCTCTTTCTGGCATGCCAAATTTTCTTCTTAGAGAGTCATATTACTATTAGAGACATTTGGTTTTAATATTAGAAGTGGAGGTTGCAGGTTCTCATTCATCAGGAGACCTTACAATATGATGGCTTAGTGGCTGCTTTTTGGGGCTTGGTGCTGTGTTTGTGCTCCAGGGGAAAAAGAGGGAGTCATCTTTGGGAAAAAACAAGTATTTTTACACACCAAGTCACTTCTCTAGCTTTTTAGGAATAGAACTTTTACCATTAAAATCAAGATGTCTGTGAGGGTTGTCTGAATTATTGCCCAGAAATACCTTCTAACTTTCAGCAGCTGAAGTTGCTGGAAGTGTAAACACACATGTGACATATGTGTAAACTCTTTTCTAGTTTTCAGTGCTGGCAAGTTTGTTAAGAGTTTTGATTGACTACATGCTCCTTAACTTTTGTGAATTTGTCTTTTCAGACTGGAGACTTTAAAGAACAAGTTTGATTTATTTTAAGAAAAACAACCAAAACCCAACCCAAACAAACAAAAAAATCCCCCTTACCCAACAAGTAACTGTAGAATGTTTCCTAAAGTTTTTTGTTGAGAGGAGGAACATTTCTGCTGTGACATTAAAGAAACCTGACATAGGTTACAAGTAAATTTTTCAAGTATTAACATTGCCACTGGCTCCCTGCCCTGTGCAGCACAGGCAGGAAATATGAGCCAAATCATGTTTTACTGAGCAGTTCCTATGGCTTTATACCTCTACAGATTTATGATTTGCTAAGCTTAGAGTTGTATCAATTAACTCCAACACACTGAGGAGGGAGAATGTGGTTTGTGTGCTGTCAGGCATCCACAAATACTCCTTAAAGAAAAAAAACCTGACAGCTACCTCAATGACATTGCCTTCCAGAAATGTACCATAACTTAATTTACTGCTTATTTATTAGGATCAGGAAGAGGAGAGGGATGAAATTCCAGAGTTCCTTGAGCCTGTTCTGGAGCTTAATGGCCAGTTTAAAGTTCCCTCGCCACAACACAATGATCCTTTGTTTCCTCCAGTGGCTTCTGCTCCTCAGCAGCCTGCTGATATTTTGGATGAAATGATTCAAAAGAGAGAAACTATAGAAAACAAGCTGGTAAATTGGTGAGTTGCAATTTAACAAAGTGGCAAAGAATATATATGGAAGAAGGAGTGATTCCCTAATTATCCTTCCCTTCTTTCTCACCTCCATTTTCTTTGAGCTGCCTTGCATTTTATGTCAAGAATGCTCTTTTGTGTGCTTTTAGGTGTCTTGGTGTTTGCTGATACTTAAATGGGTTTTATTCTGCAGGGTGGAACAAGAAATAATGGCAAAAATTATCAGTGAGATGTGCCCTGCTCAGACAGAAACAGTGCCCAGCATTAGCAGCTCCTTAAAGAGTGAAGACAGTGAGGCTGTAACCCCTGGCATTGGTAAGTAGGAATTATTGTTCTCAGCAGATGGATTAGCTAAATTTTTGGCTAATTTTAACAAGCTGTGTAGGTGGCTGTTGCCTCAGCCTAAAGGTGGATAATGCTGAACCAGTGAAACTGGGAAAAGCAGCAGCGCACATCTGAATTTATGTGGAGGCAGAGCAAGTGTTAGAAGGCCATTGAAATAAATTATCTAAAATAAAAGGAAAAAGAAGACTTAGAATAACAGCACTGTACAAATCACCTTCTGTTATTGGCCACCTAAATCACATTTGGCATTTTGCTGAGCCTGTAATGTTTGTTTGCCTTTCTTTTTTTAATAGATATGAATGTGTAAGAATGGAGAGAAAAGCATTTCTCCTGTGATGTCTCTGCCCTTTGCTGTTGCCTTATTTTATGCTTCTGATTTGTTTCTCTGCTGTTGTTTATCTTGATGGTGAAAAAAATCTCTTTTTGCAAAGGAATGTTTAAAATTCCATAGAGAGTGAGTGGCTGCAGTACAGTACATGGATTTTAGGAAGTGACACCTGTCTGTGTGCTTCACATTCCTTCATTTTCAGCTGAAGTTGCAGGTGGTGGAGGATTTCAGCTCTTTGTCAATGCTGGTGTCCCTGTGGACTCAGAAATGATAAATAATTTTGTAAAGGAAGCTCTCAGTGAAACCATTGCAACCATGCTGGGTGACAGCCTGGCTCAGAGAGCAGTTCCTGATCCTCTTCCTCCCAGCACAACCTTAGTGATGGTAAGAGTCTCTTTTATTCAAGCTTTTCTACTGAAATTCTGATGGACTTGGTACCTAATTTCATGTTGTTGAAAGATAGCTCATGTTTTTTTTAACCAAAAATAGTTATTCTGCTTTCTTGCAAACAAATGAGAGATGAAGAAATAAATTTCCTCATCTAAGAAGAAATGGAAGCTGAAAGCAATATTATTTTTGGTCTTATGGGCTTGCAGCCATTCTTTAATATCTGTTAAAATGACTATTAATTCTTTCTGAGTTTTGACTTCAGTAGTTTTGAATAAATGCTTAATTGATGAGTAGAGCTTCCTGTAATACAGGATAATTTCCTGTGTTCCCTTTGATAATCAAATGACAGCTGGCTCTTCCTTTGATAACAACATGACTGTGCTGCAATCTGGTGTTGTGTAATGTCTTTGGGATGCTTGTGGAAATTGCTGTGCTTAGAAATCCAGCTATGGAAGGCTTTGTGGAAAATGGGATCAGTCATTCTGTTCTGCTGCAGTGCAGTTAGCCTGAAACACCTCCTGCTGCAAGGGACTAAGAGGTGATTCTGTAGGCAAAAGTAAAGGTTTCACTGCTGAGGGCTCAACCTCAGCCCCCCAGCATCTCTTCCACTCCATTACAGATTGAGGAGGGCCTGATGTTCCTCTCAGCTTGTTCCTCTGATGCTCAGAATCCTCTTCTGATGTCCATTCTATGTTTACTGATCTCCCTTTTGTTTCTCTTGTCCTCTTAAACTGAAATATCCTTTAGCTGAAGTGGTTGGGTTTTCCTTTCTATATATGTTTTTGCACTTCACAAGATGAGTTTTCTCCTCTTTGGCTTTTGTTTGATTAGCCTAAAGAAAGCAATCATCCATATGTGGACCATTTTTTTGACTATTGTTTTGGGCAGCACTTTGATGTTTTCCAGTTTAGATTGGTTTCAAGCACAGGTAATAGTAAAATGCTAATAGACGTTTTTATTAATAATGTGGTCTCCAAGATGGGGTTTCCTCAATGCCTTGAGCTGTAGCAGTGATTCTCTCCTGCCTTTATTGGAATCTCAGGTAGCTAATTATGTTTTTAAAAGTCTTTCCATTTTGTAGCATGATAGCACAAGTTAAAGGTTAGCTACCAAATTTTTTTAAGTTCTTTTTTTTCCATTTGTGCTCAGTCTATAGCAGAAGTTATTGAATATGTAGTTTATGCATTCTTGATTTCTCCCTTCCCACTGTGAATTTTCCTATCTAGAACTGAATTTCACCTGAATTACTGAGTCCTTTGGTGTTCACCATGTCACACAGTTGGGTGTGAGCTGCCAAATGTGTTGGCAGGTTCCACTTCCCATGAGAAATTTTAATAAAAATCATCAGCCTGAGGACATAATTCTTCAAAACCTAGCCTGGAAGTTCTCCTCTAGCCTCACTGCCTTGTCTTCTTTATGAGATGTTAGAAAGCAAGGCTGGAAAAAACCTGCAAAGGTCCAGCATATTCTTCCATAGCAGGCCAAACAACAGCCATCATATTTGCTTTTTTGTCAGATTTATGTTCATTGTTGTCATCTTTTTAAGGAACATCACAATTCTCTTTGTGCTTCTTTTAGTGCTTTGCTGTCTTGGTTAATGCTTTGTTTATAATCTTCTTTTAGCTGATGCTTCTTACCATAAAATCATCATACTGACTCAATTTTATCCATGTCATGAAATATTTTCTTGCTTAACATTGTCTCAAATGCTTTATTAAAATCTATATAATAATAGAATTCATATTTAGACTGGACATTATGATGCATTTCTTTACCAAGAGGATGGTTAAACATGGGATTAGGCTTCCTGGAGAGGTAGCTGGTACCATTAAATGTTGGGTTTTGGTTTTGTTTTTGCCTCTGTTAAGGTTGGGATTGAAAGCGCTTGAGATGATATTTTGTGTTTAGACTCAAATGTTTATTATTTCTTATTTATATTACAGTCTTACAAGTTGTGAGTTCTACAGCATTCTACTAACAAGCTACAAAATGGCTATCTTTTTTTACAAGGTCTTTTAAGGCTAAACTATCTAATTAAGAAATGGCACCTAAATTATTTTCACCCTTAACTGAATAACTAATCACCTGAAGTCTGCAATGTGGACTTTTCTAACTAATTACATAACACCAACCCAAACCCATGAAGAAGAAGGTGAAGAAGAACAACTAGCTACTGCCTTAAAACTTCCATCTTGCTTTATATATATTGCTATATTCTAAAACTTTAAACTCTAAGTTTTCCACCCTGTGATATTACACACTTCTATTCAAACTACACACTCATAATCTCAGTGCTGTCAATCAATTTTGGAAGCTTTCTCCATGGCTTCAGGTCAAATATAGTCTTGTGGGTCTATGCCTTTTAGCACAGAAAGTTTAAAATTCTCAGCATCCAGGGTTCTAACAGTTGGTATCCCAAACTTGTCAGTATTTCAGAGGCATTTGGACAATGCCTTTAACAAGAAATTCCAGCTTTTGGTCAGCCCTGAATTGGTCAGGCAGTTGGACTGCATGATGATTGTAGCTCCTTTCAAACTGAAATAGTCTGTTCTGTTCTATTCTATACATAATGATTTCCCAATTTAATCATTTTAATGCCTAATTCATTGCTTTAAATTAATTTTGTCCTTGTGCAGCTTCCTGGAGGAGTTAGATCCATGGAAGCAGCAGCTGTTCCTGCTCTCTGATGAGCTGCCTTTCCCTCTCTTCCCCAGCTCTCTCTGGGGCTCCTGGGAAGGCAGGAATTCTGCACTGAGATCCTAACTGTGGTTATGATTTTTCTTCCCCTCAGGAGGCTCCTGTGCCTACTCCAGTGCCAACACCGCAGGCCACACCACCACCAACACCACCTTTAGAAAAAGAACTGCCTCAGGTCAAAACTCCAGATTCATCTCCATCTCCTCCAGAGATGAGTGGGGATGTTCATGGACATGAAAAAATTAAAGAAACAGGTATTGAAAATAATAATTGAAGTTTAGAAGTAGCAAATATGCTTTAATCTACTGCCTTTAATTTTCTTCTTCAAAGAAATGTTATCTCTCAAGATAAATATTCTTGAGGCTATAATTCAAGTGGAAACTCATGTTCTACAAAAATTTATGGGCTAATTTATATAGAAAGCAAACATCTTTTATTTGGTAACAGTTCTATTTTCAAAATTAATGCACATTTCTATGGTCTGTGGGATTTCCACCCCTCCCAACCCCTCCACAATTTCTCACATCAGAAAAATAGCTGTCTTTTGCTCCTTCTTGTGCTTGTAATGTTAATTTAATCAAATGTACACTCTTCAAGTAAAGCAGCTTGATTTTTTAAAATGCAGAGCAGTCTCCCTTGAGGAAGAAATTGAGGTTTTATTCTAACTTCTTCAGGTGCCAGCTCTGTACTTAAAAGAAGCAATTCTTAATCTAGTCTTCATAACTATCAAAAGCTATCACAAAAACTGCAAGTGCTTGGTAGAACTGACTCTCTCTGTCTGAGATACACTTCCTGCTTTCCTTTCTGATCTGAAATTTGGCTTCCCATGTGCAGGAGTTGAAATTGCAGCTGCCACAGGCTGTGTTGTCACCCCTGTGGTCACCCCTGTGGTCACCCCTGTCACCACACCTCCCCCAGCAGTCACACCAAGCTCTCCTGTCTCAGAATGGGGCTCCCAAGCTGAAAACAGGGAAAGTCCAAAGCTTCCAAACCCATGGGATGGTGCAGAACTTCCTCTGGAAGAAGAGAACCCCAGTCCTGTCCCTGAAGAACCATTCTGTCCTAAGACTGTGTGAGTTCAACAGCCTGCTCAATTTTCTCATTTCATAAAAACTGAAATATGTGTATTCTTTCTACATATATGCTCAAAAATCAGCAGAAAGAAATGGTTAATGTATATATCAGGAGGCATTGAGGCAGGATTGGGTTTTCATTTTTTTTAATTGCTTGAAGGACAGTTTAAAGAAAAATATGAAATCGGGGCCTTTCTCAGGATTTATCAGCCCTGATTCCTTGGCCTGCTGAACACTGTACTTAGTAAACTTGTATTGCTACACCTGCCAGTAACACACAGAGTGAAAATGAAATATTGTGTTATTAGCATTTTAATTTTTTGTGCTACCTCCTTGGGAATACACATGGTAATTTTTAGTTATAACCAGAAACTCACTGATAACATTATTTAATCATGTTAACTCTTGAACCATTCTGTAAAATGCTGTGCTCTTGCATTGGAAAAAATACTTCAAAATTAATTTATTTTGAGAATTAGTCCTTTTCAGTAAAGAGCTAGAATTAGTTCTTTTCAGTATTGAATCAAGATGTTGGTCTGCACTGTCCAGTGTGTCTTGGTGTGTTCACAGTGCACGTTCTGACCTTGCAGGGAGATGTCAGTGGCCAATGATGAGGAACCAGAGGCCTTGGTTTTCCCATCTCAGCAGCTGCCAGGGAGGCTCTTTGAGCCCCTGCCCTGCCCTGCCCAGGTGCCATCCCCTGTGCCCACGGTGAGCTCTGGGGTGTCCAGCCAGGAGAGCAGCCTCACCCCCACGGGGACTGAGACCACAGACAGACCCCTCTCAGAAGGGGAGGTGCTCTTCCCCTATGGACAGCCACTGCCTGCAGCAGGTAACCAACTGTGGAAATTAGAATTTGAATTATTTCTTACTCTTGCAAAGCTGCAAGCATCAACTTCCAGTTTGTGAAGACTGACAAGACCTCGTTGTTCTTTTTCCCATCACTGAACAACATGCTGCTGTTCATTAAAGAAAAAAGATTCAATCTGCTCTTTTGTCATGAGATCAACTTGGAAAATAATTGGGACTTGTCTTGCTTAAGTACCATGTGGTACTAAGTTGTTATTGTGTAAGTGTAAGATATATGAAGAGAAATATGAAAATATGTCTTTATAATAGACATCCAGCAGTAGAAATTTCCAAATTTGCTAAAGCACAGTGTTGCACTTAAAGAATGTGGCTTGGGTTTTCTGTCATGTAACTTGAATGTTTTTAATAGTTGTAACATCAAATATTTTTCAGCCTTAGCAGATGGAGTATTGTCTCTTCCAAACCTCACTGAGAGCTTATCCAGTACTCTCCGAGATGCCAATGAAATGGTAAGGAACTGTTTCATAAAGAATCAGAGATAATGTGGGTTCCACCTTGGGCATCCTGCTGAATTGGATGTGCTTTAAACATTTTCACCCACCAACATTTTTAATTCACACTTTTAAACTGCATACTCACAAAGTGTTAGAATTCCAGAACACCAAAGGAAAAAAAGACTACATTATGCAAACTAATTTATGTTTTTAAAAAGTTGGATAATTCATATAGTTCTGTAGGTGAGAGATAGCTATTATGCACTTTCATTTCTTTATTGTTTCTAGTTTTAAGGCATCTTAAACAGAATAGAACATTGCTATGCTCTGAGCTGTTGCAGCTTTGAACCATCTTTTAATTGCTTGCATGATTAAATTATTAAAGTGGGTTAGCTGAGGCTGGAGTTAGTTAAAGCTGCTTAAAACATCAGAATAGTTTCTTATCCAATGGTTGCTGTAGTCCATGGTTCTGGAAACCTCCCAAGTCAAGATATTCTCCATTCCCTTTCTCTTTTGGTATTCCTCAAATGCCTGGATTTTCCCTCTGACTTTGTGTAAAGTCTCTTGGTAAGATGTAGCTGTGGCATAAATTCTAGGAGACATTATGGAGAAGAGAAAGCTCTGAGGGGACCTTAGCAATGTATAAATATGTGATGGAAAGAAGTAAGGAAGAAAGAGCCAGTGAAAGATGAGAGGGAGTGGACACAGGATGAAATTCAGGAAATTTGCTTTAAACATGAAAGGTATTTTTACTGTGGAGTGGCCAAGCACTGGAAGAAGGGCTGCCTTGGGTTGGGCTAGACAACCTCCATAGGTCCCTTCCAAGCTCCACAAGGCAAGTTTAATGTTCTGGAGCTGGAGTCCCCTTCTCCTGGCCTGTCCTTCCTGCACATTTCATGGGCACACCTCCCTGTACAGAGCTTCCCATGAACAACATCCATGATTCCATTCAAGTCACAGCATCAGAGAACATCCTCAGCTGGAAGGGACCCATAAGAATGATCAAATCCAACTCCTGGCTCTGCACAGAACCCCCCCCCCCAAAACAACCACCACAGTTGTGAGACTGCCCTGGACTGGCAGATCTTCAGGTGCCTCCTCTGTCTGCCACACTTCCTTCCCTAAACTCTGATACCAGATGGACCTAAATTAAAGTTCTCTTCATCAGAGGAACATTGGCCTGCTGAGATGTTCTCCCTCTCTTTGTCAGCTGGGTTGTAGCTCCTTCTAGTACTCTCCATCCTCAATCCAGGCTGTTTGGTTGAGGAAGGTAATTCCTTGCTGGTGAGAGCAGCTCTGCAGCCAGATTGTTGCTAGCAAAGGATGTGTGAGGATTTAACTGTTTCCTTGATCTTTGGAGGCCTGAAGGGCCTTGTTCCTCTTTAAGTATTGCAGTCTTTTGAATCAAAGAATGTGCATGTCTGTGGGTAAAAGAAAACAATGTGTCATCTGTTTGCTTATTTTTAAAGGCTTGAATTTTCATGACATAATTTTTCAGTGTGGAAACTTACTGTTAAAAAAGGCTTAGTTGTGAACTAAAGTAAGAATGATTCAAATTCCTACCAAAAACCAGTTTTGGAACATGTATTATGTGGATAATTTTTTTTGTTTGTTTCTTTGTTCTAGGATTATGATCCTCCAAGTGAAGGACAGGTGGTGAGGAGAATGAATAAAGGCTGTCACAGGGATCCTGTCCTGGCTCTTTTAACCAAATTAAATCAAGCACCTGTTTTTGTACAAGGAGGAATAGACCCCTCAGAGGTAACTTACAGTCCTTGGCTTTCCAGTACAGCAGTTTTGAAATGATTCTTTCCTTCTCAAAAGTAGATAAAATATCCCAAGTTTATCCTTCCTGTTGGCTGTAGAACAGCTTCATACACTTCATTCCCTGCTGCAAGTGATCTCACTTCTGTTGGCTTCATTCTTGTGTAAAACTCTTTAAAAACACTGAAGTCTCAGTGTTAGAAACAAACTGCACATCATATGTACCTCGTTTTCCAGGTGTGTGACTGTCCCCATGTCCCAGGTTTGTCCTGTCACTTGGAGTACCAGGGAATTTTCTGTCACTTCAGCAATACAGGTGGAATGTTCAACAGTACAAATACACTGCATTTAACAGCCACAGGAGTGTTTTAGGGAGCTATGAAGAACAACTCAGCAAGTGTTTACATGTACTTTGCACATGCTGTTGATACTGATCTTGGAACAAAACCTCAAAAATTCCTATTCAGTTGGCAGAAAAAAAAGAGATTCACAGAAAAATGTAATTATCTGCATCACAATTTTTTTGTCACACATCTAAGTTATTTCTGTGTTGGAAAATAGCAGCTTGGACTGTTTGCTGTTCATTCTAACTGACATAGCTGGAGGAATGTTTGAAGGAAATGAACTTTGAATGCTGCAGCAATGGTTTGTGAACACATCTATTTACAGCAAATCTTGCTTTTTTTGTGATGCTACTGATGCATATGCAGTTTCTTCCTTCTGTCTTGGTCAGTTTAGTCTAAATAATTACCAACTTGACTCAACCTCCTTGACTGTTCCTTTGTCTTTATTTTGCTGATGAGCTCCGGTGGCTGGACTTGGTGAAAAGCTTTCTGCAGTGTTAACTCCCAAGTCTGCCTGTAACTGCAGTGCCATTTTCTCATCAGCACTGCCAGTTACAAATGCAGCTCTGCTTTGTTTTTCCCTTTCCCACAGTCACAGGCCACTCAGTCTGTCCATCCAAGGCATTCACAAACTCCCCCCAGATTCTGGCACAGCGTGTGCAGGTGTCCCTTCTCCTTCAGAGGAGAATCAACATTTTCTTGGATGTTCCCTGTGTTGCCTTAGAGTGACACTGTGCACATGTGTGTGTGTCTGTGTGTGTATTCCAGCTGTTTTCCTGCATGGAAACAAGCTGGGTTTAACCTGCAGCTTTGAAAGTCAGGATCCAGGGAACCATTCCTATTTTTAGTGCCCTCCAAACCTACTTGAAAGTTGAAGCTTTTATCTGACATGCAGTGCAGAGAGTCAATAGCTTTTAGATGCTGCCAATGTTTCAAGGTCAGGCAGTCAACAGTGGCCAAATCTATAATATCAAAGGCTTAATGTGCTAAAAATGTAGCTTAGGCTCTGATCAGGTAGAGATACCACTAACAAAATAAATGATGTTTGGCTGCAAGTCTTTCTTTTCTGTCCAGTGCTGATAAATGTAGATCTTCATTTCAAACCCAGATGATATCTCCATGGCTTGTTTTCTTCATCCAATGCAAACAGAATAAACTTAAGTTTATAAATGCTATCAGGGTTAATCTGATTAGGAAACAGTACCTGGGTTTGGAAGACTTACACTGGGTTTTTATATGTGCTGTGGTTTTGGTGTTCTCTGCAGGATTCTGATGGCAGCATTGGGGAGCTCAGTGAAGGTCAGAGGCCAAGGCTGTCCAGAGCACAGGAGAGAATCCTGATGGGAAATCCCATTTTTATGGAGCATCCATCTGCTCAGAGCTGTGGGAACAGACCACGCCAAGGTCTCCGTTCTACATCTCCAGGGCAGCTTGCCCAAATTGGAGGTACAGTTAGATTCTTATTTCTTCTGTGATATTCATGTGGATTCTGAGGATTTTCCATAACAGAATCTGAAATAATTTCAGACCATATGTTCAAAATCCAGTATTTACAGGCAATTCCTACAATGAAATTATTAGTGTTCCTTTTTCAAGAACTGGATTTAATTCAAGCCTTGTCTTCACTCTTCTTAGCAATTTCCTACAATTGGAATAAAAGTCATGGCAAATACCTACTTGCCTTTACAAAAGTTCACTTGTAAAGTGTGTATCTTACTCTTTTAAGTCAAATTCAGTTCTGAGAAACAGAAGGAGGCAGTTTCCATTGGACAAGTGTTAGCACCAGCACTTCAAGCTACTTCTCTCTGTCCCCTTGCTCAGCACTGCTCCTCTTTGCTTTTACCACTCCATCGTGGTGATACTGCAGTGGCTCATAAATGGCAATATATTTTAGCTTCATATATTCCTCTAATTATATGGAAATGGATTTTTTTCCCAGATGGATAGCTCAGGCACTCATCTTGTATGAAGCAGGGATATGTTGCTGTGGTAAAGCAGGGAAATTTATTTTATTTCAGTTGAAAGTAGTGCTGAAAGCAGTGGTGCATCCTTCCTCTTCCTTATTTTTTATCCCAGGTTCTTTGTTATTATCTGAAAATGTGTTCTATAATTGTTTAATGCAGCTGCTGCAAGCATGTAGAAAGTCTTTATTTTGTTGACTATGATTTTAAATATGTTTAAACTGAAATAATTACTAAGCTGTTGCAACACAAACGTGTTTGCACTGATTCGTCAAAAGTTGTGTAAATTAAAGTGATTAAACAGCTGTTTTTCTGTCCTTTTAATTTTCACCTTTATGAATTTGACAAGAGAAGCTTATTTCACATTATTAACCCTTGACCAGTAGGAAGTGGATTGAAATTAAATGTGTTTAACATGTGGCAAAAACAATCTTGGAGGAAATAAAATATTTGCTTGGTTTTGAAGTGAGTAACTTTTGAACTGGTCACACAGAGAGTAACCTTTTAAACCAGCTGTGACCTAACATTTTGGACAACTACCCCAGTGTCAGCCTTGAAAACATGTTCTGGTACTTTATATATTATCAAACTTTTCCTTTAAAGTAGTTTGTTGAAGGTTGTTTGAAAATTGGTTGCATGAGGTTTCTTGAGAAAAGAGATTTCTCCAAGTCACTTCTTTGACTCTTTGTTGGGAGAGGTCAGTCAGCACTGAGGACACTGAGGCAGCAATAAATCAGTGATCAGATCATCTGCAGATAGTGCAGGACAAGGGGGAATGGTTTTAGCTAAAGAGGAGAGATTTAGATTAAATGTGGTGAAGAAATTCTCCCCTGTGAGGGTGGGGAGGCCCTGGCATAGGGTGCCCAGAGAAGCTGCGGCTGCCCCTGGAGCCCTGGAAGTGTTCCAGACCAGGTTAGACAAGGCTTGGAGCACCTTGGGATGGTGGAAGGAGTCCCTGCCCATGGCAGAGAGGTGGAACAGGATGAGGTTTAAGGTCCCTTCCAGCCCAAACCATTCTGGGATTCTGGGATTTCTCTGATTCTGTAAGCCTGTAGTGGTGCTCAGGACCATGGAGTGGGAAGATGCCTCTTAATGGCAGAACCTGTCCCCATGTCTGTCTGTCCTTCTGCCCTCCTTACCCAGACTGTCAATGGCTGTATCTGGCACAACAGGGTTGTATCTCCTTGTATCTTTACAAAGACATTATTAAATTTTTTAAAATTTTTGACTTTCCTGTACATATCTTAACACTTTCCAAAGCAGCTCCTGCATGTGATGGTAATCCATCAGCAGTGTGTTTCTCTACTGATTTTTAATCTTATCTCTAAATCTTGTAGTGTTGTTTTTAGTTTTTATTGCAGCATATTTTTGAGAGGAGGCAAGTTCCCTGGACTAACTACCATAGGGCAATGCCCTGTGCTTTTACATAATCTTTATAATCCCAGACTGAGTTCTGTTGCATTCTGATGATTTTTAATTTAGTTTCCCTCCCTCCCCACCTCAGAACACAGCACAGTAATTTTGCATTGCTAAGGAAACAGCATTGTATAAAAGCTTGGATCTGCTTTCAAGACAGGAGTTGTTTTCATATCAAGGAGGAGCAGAAATCCTTGTTTCTAAGTTCTTTTGTTGCTGAAGTCAACATGAATAGAAAACAATCTGGTTTTGGAGGGAGGGTCAGGTGAAGGGTGGAAGGAATGATCTGTGATTGTTTCCACTTTCCTTCCAAACCTTTTTTCTCTCTGCACTGGGATGTGATTGCCTGTCCTTCAGCCTAGTGCAAGTCAGCTATTTCCTGATAGCCACAACAGCTACAATGCAGGTCCATCATTTTATTTGGTAATTATTTTTGGGCTATTACTAAATAGTAGTTACACCATGAGTGTCAGAGCTCACATATTTCAGGGTGTGCATCTCTGCATATGAAACCTTGCAGTGGATACTCAGTTCCTCTGTCAGAATGAGTCACCCACAGAGGTGTCTGTAGGAATTTTGGGGAATTGTGTGTCTGTGGGTTGTTTTCAGTTTTGTGGCCAGTTTTAATTTGTGTTATGGGAACACAAATGTGTCCATTTGTAGGATGGAGCAGGTGTTGCTCCTGTAGGTACATAGCAGCATCTTGATGATCAGTCAATTATAAATCCTTGTTTTCAGTGCTAAAAGTCAGGGATATAAAAACCAACATGCAAATGAAATGTGGCACATGCAGTCTTAAAGTGAACAATAATTACAGTTAATTAAGCAATGATTATAGTTAATTAGGCTTAAAATTCATTCTTTGGCTCTGTATGATAGCAGAAGGCTAAAGTTAGTTCATGAGCTGTCAGTACATTTTTCATAAAGACGATTTACACACTTGCAGGCTGCAAAACCATGATAAATGTTGGATTAGAGAGCAAATTATCCCTTTAAAAGAGACTGTATACAGGTTTCTTTTAGTTCATACAGGAGTGAAACATTTAATGAAGAAGCTTTTCCAATTTCTTTCCAGTAAGTGTGATAAAGCTCATTAAGCATATAATGGTATGATGAACTGTATAGCTCTGCAGCTTTCTCAGATGCTGCCACATTAGAAATCTAAAGATGATAAAGCTGATTTATTTTTTCAATTTCCACAGACATGTATTTCTTATTTCATTTTTATCCCCACAAGAGCAATTTAAGGGGTATACAATGAGCCATGTAAGGAGGAAATCATTCTCTTTAACATTGCATGTCTTCCTGCTGGAAGTTTGAAAGGCTGCACATTCTGCCACATGAGTTGACCAGGAGATTATGGCTCCAGCTCATGAAGGAAATTTTTTCTCTCAGCAGAAATTCTTGTAGATGGAGATGCAAGTCCTAGTCCAATGCTTTTGGCTGAACTGGAGTCACAGCCAGGTTCAAATCCTGCTCTGCCAGCAGCCCAGCCAAGCTGCAGGATGACACCACTCCCAGAGGATCTGTCCCAGGTGAGCTGAAAGGATTTTTCTTGTGCCTAGTCAGAAAACAAACTGAAACCTGAAAATAAACTTTCCTGTCTCCCTGTCCTGCCTGACATCACAGAACTGGTGACTTAAAGTGACACATTCAGCTGAGAAGAGTCAAAGTGCATGTGTGCAATAAAGGTGACTGTGTTTCCTGTGACAAATCCTTACAAAATCCCTTCTTTAAAGATCAGACCTTCTTTTTTAGCTTTTCTGCACTTCCTCAGCTTCAGTGATCTCACAGGATCCAGTCCTCTACAAAATTCATTGGGGCATTCCCATGTTTTAGGGGCACAGTCCTTCAAATGCAGGATAACAGCCTGGATATATGGCTGAGGAGGTGACAAGAGAAATTTGGCTTCATGAGCTGTAACCCACTCAGCATTCCAGGAGCTTCATTTGTCCTAATAGGGGCAGGGCTGGAAAGGCAGTGAGGATGATGAACCTCAGAGCACTAAAAGGTAGAGGAACATCCTATTGATCTCTGCCTCAAACCTAGACAGGTAATTTCTTGCTACTTTATTAGTATGTGCTGTTACCTAGAGATGATGGTTTACTTGCTAACTGAATTCAAATAACAAGTGGAAAAAGCTAAAAATGAAGTGGCAGAGTGATCTCTAATATGTGAGGCTTCACAGTGTGTTTGAAAGCCTTATATACTTACCATGGTTGCTGTATTCATGGATAAATTCTGTCCTTCCCTGATTTTTTTTTTTATATTTGATGTTTTATTTGTATTAAAAGTAATCTAAAGTATCTTGCATTAAATTTCCTTTGAGTTTACGTTTTTGAGACTTGATGTGTATTGTGCCATTGGTGTCTGAGCAGTTCTTAAATTTGGGATGTGTTGCATCTTCAGAGAAGACTTTTAATATTACACCTCTTTTACTTTGAGCTCACCAGAACAGACTTTCTTGGAATTACTGTTCACAGGCAAAAGTGGATTCTAGCCAAAAGTATTAGGGACAGAGAGGGTAACATATGTGCCTTTCACAGAAAATATGCAGATAGTTAGATATTATCTTATCCTTTATCTGTAGGTAGTTATACATTATCTTATCTTTAGAAACTATTTCTTGCATCTGAACCCTTAGTGTGGCTTTTTTTTTTGCCTGCTGGCATGTAAAACTCACCCTCCCTTCAAACCACACAACCAAACCCCAGAACTTTGTGTGGTTTTGTTGGGTTTGTTTTTTTCCTGAGTGTGGTTATTCCTGATTTAACTCTATATCACTTTCTCACAGAATAACTTTTTATGAAGTGATCATGCTTATAAGTGATTGCCCCACCCAGGAGAGGTGTTTACTGTGGTTAAGCCATATTCTGTAAGATCCTCTATCAGATCTTTACATCCTTCTCTGAAATTAAAAAATAATCCCTGTACCAGGTGATTTGAAAGCTTGTTGTGACAGCACTCATTTACCTTGTGACAAGGATGAACCTTTCCCCTGCTTTAATTAAGGATGGCATCTGTGTTCAGCCCTGCCATTGGATCTGCCTTGTCACCTGCCTGCAGGAGACAGATTTTCTGGTAACATTACACCAGCAAAGAGAGCAAGAGCTACTGAGGCTTTCAGGATGATTCATTCATTCTATGCAATGTTTAAGGCAGCAAACACTTCAGACTTCTTGAAGGATTTCCTCACAAGTTAGTCACTGACTCTCACATCTTGTTCTTCATCTCCAGACAGTGTTTGCCTTCACTGAAATCAAACTGTATCACCTACCTACAGAGCCAGAATCTATTTAGGAGCAAAGTTTGCTGAGAGACCTGAGAAAATGCAGGATTTCAGATGGGTTCCCTGCTGGGCCTTGGCCTTGGGAGGTGCTGGCACAGCCTGGGTGGTTTCTGCAGCCTGAGTGAGCAGGATCCTCATGTCAGGGAGGTTTGGCAGGGATGTGGAGCTGCCAGATTTGTTTGCTCCCTGGCACTGGTGTGTAGGTCAGGTTTTTACCAGCAGAAAGAGCACTGAGTTTTCACACAGGGCAGGAGCAAATGCCTTTTAGTCATGAGGAGTGAAGTCTGTGTGGTCACTGAGTCCAAAACAAATGGCTTAAGTCATACAGGAATTTTCTTATCTACCCAAATTCCTTGGCTGCTCCTCCAATTTTGGCATTTGATTTTTTTTTTTTTTGAGATTTATATCTGCTTTTAGCCACTGTTAGACAGAAAGCCAGACTAAATGCATCTTCACTTTGACCCCTCCTTGTCCATTCTTGTGCAACAATACAGGAATTGACTGTTATTTGTGGCCATTTTGCCCCCATGGTCTTAGCTCTAAGAAGCAAGAGAATGACTTGGAGGAAGCTGAGCTCTTCCTATTCTAAATAAATCATTTTGATCATGGGAGGGACAGGAACATTGAAGTCATATTTGCGTGGCTACACATTCCAGAGATGGTAAATCTAAATAATTTGAAGTCCCAAATGCGTTGTTAAAATCTTAGAAAATCACTTGGTTGCAAAATATTTTCATAATATTCCTTTATAAGTATGGATGTTTTTATACAATCTGCATTTTTCAAGTGGGATTGTCACTTTGGTATTCTCATTAGCTTTCATTTTTTAGTATTTCAAAAGACATGGTTTTTTAATCTTCAGGAATGCAGAATTGTAGGTTATGAATCTGTGTTACCTCTCAACTTCTGTTTGCAGCTCAGTTCAGTTTAAACTGAGTTTTGTTGTATTACAAATCCAATAGGAAAAAAGAAAGCCACTTCAGATGGAGCCATGAGAACTGTTATGCTGCTGACATTTAATATTCATTTAATATATTGGTGTCCTTCAGTCATGTGTCCACGAGACCTTCATGCTCTCAGAAAATAATCTCAGCTCCTTCTCATCTTGTCTTTAAATTTGTCTGTTTTAAGAGAAAGCTTAAGTCTTCCAGATAGGCACATAGTGATAGGACAAGGGGCAGTGATTTTAAACTGCCAGAGGGCAGGGTTAGATTAGAGATAAGGAAGGAATTCTTCCCTGAGAGGGTGGGCAGGCCCTGGCACAGGGTGCCCACAGAAGCTGTGGCTGCCCCTGGATCCCTGGAGGTGTCCAGGACCAGCCTGGATGGGGCTTGGAGCAGCCAGTTCTAAAAACATGGCCAAGGAAATAAATTTTAGATTTGGCTTGGGTTTTCCAACCTGTGTGCTGAAATTTTTATATTTCTTTTCTCTTTCATTTCTCTCTTACTAGTCAGGAGGGTAATACCTAGGGAGATATCCTGGGTATTGAAGAAAGCCAGGGAAATTTTATGTTCTTTCCACTACATGCTTTGAGTAAAAATTGAAAGTCTCCTGTGTTTTCAGGTCTAAATGGCACTTTTCCATCCATTCCTGCTGCTCCCAGGATGTTTGTCTAGAGGGAATAGCTGTAATAGGCTAATTCAGAGCTGAATTCTCTTGAAGTCAGATGTAGGGAGAACAAGTGCACATGTTTAATGAATCTTTAAAAACTCCTTTGGTTGTTTCTTGAAGCTGAATGTAATCTTGCTGTGCTTTTACATCAAAAATGAGATTTGTAATGTGATTTTACTGCATGATACCTAGGAGGAAAGCCAAGGAGCTGCACACATTCAGACTGTGAGACCCCGAATTATCTTTGTGAGAAGGAAATCTGAGGAGATGCAACAAGAAGGTAAATCAGTGTCAATATGCAGAGTTCTCTCAGTTAAGCACATCACTTCTAAATATTGTTGTATACTGACATAATAGTGCTGACTTTTTAAAATTTGGTTTTCATTGCTACAACATTTCCAGGCATTTCTGTATGCAGAGTTTATACATGTGTACAAAGCTATGGCTGTGTGTGTACATAGTTAGTTATGTTATTGTTGGGGTGACTGAAAGGATTGGAAATTCATCCTGGAGAAGAGAAGGCCCCAGGGAGACCTTGGAGTCCCTTCCAGTGCTTAAATGGGTTCCAAGAGATCTGGAGAAAGAATTTTGGACAAGGATGGAGTGGCAGGACAGTGGGCAGTGGCTTCACACTGACAGAGGGCAGGGTTAGATGCCCTCTGATGGAATATTGATGAATAGATGAAATATTGGGAAGAAATTCTTCCCTGTGAGGGTGGGGAGGCCCTGGCACAGGGTGCCCAGAGAAGCTGTGGCTGCCCCTGGATCCCTGGCAGTGTCCAAGGCCAGGCTGGACAGGGCTTGGAGCTCCCTGGGATAGTGGAAGGTGTCTTTAAGGTCCCTTCCAACCCAATGCATTCTATGATTCTATGAAATGTATCTGTATGGAAGTCATGAGAATCTTTGCAATTAAGTATTTATTTAAATTTGGATTTGCCAAGAGCATTGCAACGTGTATTTTCTGTAGCAAACTGAATCTTAATTGCTTTATAGTGTGCTGTTCAGCAAAGGAGATGTTCATAATGTTGTGATAAAGGGAGTGGCTCATATGCTTGAGAGAACACAGGAGTGCAGCAGGAGAACAGAAAGATAATGTGAAGTTAAGATCATGCGAATGTGGGGAAAAAAAAAAAGATATTTTCAATGTTAAAATAACCTGGTTTGAGGTGGGCTTCAAGCTGGTGTGTAACAGATAAAGATTTTCTGTTCTGAAGGACACTAAGTATTATCTCTGCTATTTTTGGAGGTTGCTTAACAGTGTTTGTAAAGGTGTTCAGGATGATGAAAGAGAGGGAGAGAATATCTTTTGTTTATTGTAGTTCAAGTCAGTGTGGGAATAGCATAAACTGTGCACATGACTGCCATGGGTAGTTGTTTTAGCAGATAAGAAGTTTGTGGAGGTGCTACAGTGAGATGTGTAGCAGTTTTAATCTTACATTCTAAGAACAAGAATCTAAAAACCTGCCTGTCTACAATATATGCAATTATAATTGCTCCACCCTTGCACTGAGAAATTCTTCCTTCAAGCCCTTTTAAAAATAATTCTTTGAACTTCTTCCATTTAATTTTTTTTTAAAAACATCTCATCGAATTCTGAGGGAATTATTCTGCTTCAAATATTTATAAGTGGTAAGAAAAGCCCCAGGCCAATGTTATTGGTCGTGGGACTTGGAACCTGATTTCAAAACTGTGGTTTGCATATGAAGAAAGTTATGAATAATGTAAAAATTATCTATGGATAATTAGTGGAAAAGCTTCCAGAGCTGAAGTGGCACAACTGAGTGCAAGTCTGTGTTTACCTGTTTTTACCTCTGCATTTATGTACTGTAGCACAAGGAATTTGGGCATGGTCCAGCTGTGTCTGTGAGCTGAAAAAGTGTGACCAGGAGATGGCAGTAGTCAATTTTCTTTGAGAGAAACCAAAAAAAAAAGGAAAAAAAAGGATGATTTATATAGCAGGATAATTGAAATCTCATTCAAAGTATATGTATTTAATAAGCCAATAAAAATCTCAGGGATTAGAGAATGGAAACAACTGTCTGTCACTTTTAACCAGAATGTCTTCTCTCTCTAAGCTTCACCACAGAGACCTTAATCAGGCCAAAAGTTGAGGGTAAAAATTAATAAGAAGCATTTGAAAAAAAAAGGAAAACTTGCAACATGATAAGTGTACGTGGGTTTAAGTAAATACAACAATTTTAAAATTAAGCACATCTGTTACTGTAAGTTCAAAGCACCTTGTTTATAAAAGCTTCATGTCAGATGGTTGCCTTTTCTGGGATAGCAAGGGACAAGGAATGCCTGCCTGGAAATGGAGCAGCTTTCTGGAGGCAGGACCATTTAGGTACTTCTTCAGAGTTTAAAGGGTAAGTGCTTGGGTTGGTATTAGAGTTTAGGAAATCCAAAGCCCTGAGATGAAGTGTGAATTCACAGTGTTGGGAGAAAAGGAAAATTGTTTTGGACTTCAAGCTGGATGTTAAAAAGCCATTTTTATATAATTGATAAGTACATGACAAGATTTGATTCATCTTTTGGTGGCCATAAACATATATACACATTAGAGCTTTCTTTTGTTGTTTAAAAATTTCTGTGGTCTGCAGTGAACATGTGTTTTTACTGAAAGAAAGTTGATTGATGGCTTCTAATGAAAGCTGAAATTCAGGACTGCTACAATATCATGCCTGAAAGGGTAAAAGTCTCCTGAAAAGTTACAACTGAAAATCAAGCCTGGATGTATTATTAATTAAAATGTGTGCCTTCTCTAGACACAGTGGAGACAGTGGTTTGAAAACATAGAGCTGTAGTACATAATATACATGCATATATATTTTTGGCTTTATAATACCCTTTAATCTTTGTACCATTCTTTCATATATCTTCATGAATTTAATAGGAGAGTAATTGTTGTGGTTGGTGAATGCTCATATTTCCAGGATTTAAGCATTTTCAGGCTTGCATTAAAGGGATTCAGAATTTTTAAAATTAAAATGAAAGAACAGGTGGCAATGCTTGAGTGCAGAGCAATTTTAAACTTTAATATGAGCAGCTCAGAGGTAGGTGTATCTTCACTTAATTATTTTCCTACAGCATAAACTCTCAAAATGTGACCTAGAGAGCACAACTTGATGATAGTAATTCCTTTTTATCTCCAGCTAGTGAATTATGTTCAGGCAGTGTAAATACATGGGAAAGGAATATTGGGACACTAAGCAATTGGCTTTGTTGCCACAGAGAGATTGCACAACTGCTTGTGGGAGGAGATGATCTGTGCAATAAATGAATAAGATGACAAGAAGCCCTTAAAACAATCTGTATAAAAACACAAAAATTCCATAGTCCATGTTCAGTATTGAAAATGGGCTGCTTCTGTGTTAACATTGACATTAGGCTGTACTGAAAGCTGTAATTCTGAAAATATGGCTATAACTAAATACTTCTTTGTCTTTCTTCTTCAGCCAGGAATTGCTCTGAGTTAGGTTTTGGGTAATTTTTTCTTAAAAGTATTGTGGAGTGAGGCAAATCTGTAACAGATGCTTCAAGGAAGGAAGAAGATTAGCATAAGGCTAAAGGTCTTTCTTTTTTTCTTAGAACTGGAACTGTTTTGGTCAAACTCAATGACTATTCTACTTTTCCCTTAATATCCTGCTGTTTCTTATTTTGGCCTGAATTTCACTGAAGGCTTTTGCTAAAGGCTCTCCAGAGCACCCTGGATGTAGCAGCCAAAGCAGAGCTCTTCTTCCACACTGTAGGCAGAACCTCCACAACCTGAGAGGCTGAAATAGTTTCTGTAGCCTGTGTTGCCTCTTGAATTTGCCTAATTTCTGAGAAAAGATCTTGGAAATTGGAGGAATGAAATCATTTGGCTGTAATTAAGGCATTTTTCAGGCAAATGTTTCATGTAAGGTTTTTTTCAGTGCTTCTTCAGAATTCTTGTCACAGACTCACAGGATGGTGTGGGTTGTAAAGGACCTCAAAGACCATTTAGTTCCACCCCCTGCTATGGGCAGGGACACTTCCACTAGACCAGGTTGCTCCAAACCCCACCCAACCTGGCCTTGAAGTCTTCCAGGGATGTTTCTGATCTATTTCTCCTCTGGTTTTCCTATCCAGTTACCTCTCTGTGCTATCAGGTGGCTCACTGACATCACTCAGTTGATGTATTTTACATTTGGGCAAGTTAGGAAAGGCAAGGCTGCATTTCCCACAGAAGCTCTGGCTTTTCTTAGCTTTTAGGTGCTCCAAGTGGTTTAGAATGCCAGTTCTCAGAGAGGTTTTGTTTATTCTGCACGTGTCCATAGGAGTTACACAACAGCCCATGCAGCAGAAAACATGCATGTTAGTAATAAAGTGTGCATTCTGAATAATAGCCCACATAAAATCCTCAGTTTGAGAGTTTCTACTGTGAATTCCTCTAAGTAAATATTTAGCTCTGTTATAGTACATTTGGAACAAGAGCTTTTAATTTCTTGGCTTTTGTAAATATTATTTATCTATTAACAAGTGTCATTTATATCTGTGGCTGCTTCTTTTCTTACTGAGTTACTTCAATTATTTTTCAGACAAAATGTTAAACCAGAAGTTGGACTTTTCATAGTTTAAGGCAAAGTCTTGTGTGAATTTGTCACTGTGGATGATGATGTCCTGCTGTGGGTGTGTTCTGCTGCTTCAGGTTTGAGTCATGAGGAACCAAACAGCAGAAATTGCTGGAATTTCATGGGGCTGTGCACGTCTTTGTAGCCATTCCCAAAAAATCTTTTCCTGGGAAATGCTCCTCTGGTCTCATACAGCTGTCCTTTTTCCCCCTACTTACTTGTCCTAAAGGTGTGAAGAACAGCAACTGCAAGCAGGTGAAGCACAACTCCAGTTTTTTTTTTTTTGTTTGATTCTTAGAATGTAATTTGATTTTTTGAAGCGCCTAAATGAATTGAAATACAAGTGGTCAAATGCAGAAATTAAAAAACAAGAGAGCACAGTTTATACTTGAAGAAACCTGCACCAAGCAGTGTCATACTGCCCTGCAGTCTGAGGTTTGCTGCTGACTGCTGTGCTCAGGGAGGAGGGATTCTCCTCTGGAGGCCAGTTCCACACCATGTATTGCCAATCTTTCCCTACTTGGCAATTTCCTTCAACATCTAAGCAGCTGAGAGTTTGTTCTTCTCTTCCTGCAGCCCTCCTTAAGTGTCACAGCTCTCCCTGCTGCAGTGACATTGCTGTAACCTTGTGCTGAGGCTTTTGCCATGTGCCAAGGCAGGAAATTTCCCTTTTTACCCTCCCTTTGGTGCCTTTGCTGATGGTGCTTTACACCCATCATGAAATCTGCCCAGCTTTCTGTATCCTCACACCTCCCTCATCCATCCCACCCTGCTGGGTGTGTGTTTGGGTGATCTCTGGAGGGAACCATTTTGCACTTTTCAGACAGTAAAAAGAATAAAGCCTCCCTTCTGAGAAGATCTTCATGTTTAAATACATTTATTTTGCTGAATTTTAGGGTGTGTTCCTGTACCAAGCCCCTCCTCTGGTCTGAACACAGCAGCAGGGATTTTCAGGGAAATTCCAGCACCAGATGGGTTTTTTGTGCAGAAAGGGAAAGAAAAACTTCTTAAAAGTGATGTGATCACTACTGAAAGCATTACTTCCTATGGAGACTGTCAAATATTTAGATTTTTTGTCTTTATTCAGATTTTCTGGGGCTCAAAAGGAAATATTCCAAAATCTCATCTGCTTCCCTCTTCAAGCCTAGGTTTTAAAGGATGCCAGGTGATCTAATCCAGTGACCTGTGGCATCCCTCTAAGTGTGTTTTACAGGTCACAAGTTAAACTTGAGTTAAACTGCTATTTCAGTCATATATGAAGGCTGTAATGTGAAAATATTGAGGGACCAGTCCCTTTTTCATGCAGATAAACTGGAAACCTTGGCACTGCTGCACAAAGCACCCAATGTACATTTGGAGTTTCAACTTTTTCATGGATTCATGGAATCACAGACAGGTCTAGGTTGGAAAAGACCTTAAAAATCATCCAGTTCCAGCCCTGCCATGGCAAGGACACCTTCCACTGTCCCAGGCTGCTCCAAGCCCCATCCAGCCTGGCCTTGGACACTGCCAGGGATCCAGGGGCAGCCACAGCTCCTCTGGGAAATCTGTGCCAGGGCCTCCCCACCCATATAATAAAAAGAGTTTCATCCCAATATCTAACTTAAATCTACCCTCCTTCAGCTTAAGGCCATTACTCCTTTTTCTATCACTTTATACCCTTTTTACCTCAAAATATCATGGGGTGCCTAGTCCATGTGTCTGCTGAACTGCCCACATCACATCAGCCAGACACCAGAAGGTTCAGAGGATCTTCTGTTCTGTAGTATATAATAAAAATGTAAAGGATTTCGCATCCAAATTAATTGGAATTTATTTTTTAAAAAATTATTCATAATTGCATTTACTTTTCAAACACTTGTGACAACCTGGAACCAAAGCAGTGTAGTTTGCATTGCAATTCTCTGTATTTTCCCTTTTCTTCCCCCTTTTTGCCAGTTAGGTTGGGTTTTTTTGCAATTGTTCAATTGTTTGGAGGTTTTTGATATTTTGTTTCATTTCAGGGGTTTTGGTAGCTTGTGTCTCTAGTGGCCAGGCATATCCTAGGCAGAACTCTCCTCAAAGGAAGGGTACCTCTTGCTGCTGCATGTCCACTCTCAGGGGCTGGAATGTACTAGCTGAGAGCTCTAAATTGCTATTTCCACTTTGGCAGCCTACCTTTGATCTCTCACCAGTTCCAGTTTTAGTTGTATAAATCCATCTATTGTCAGCCTGTCTGGGGGTGAAGCTCCAATGTGAGGCTTTTTCTTTGGTCGAAGACTTTCATGTGCTGGTGAATCAGCTGGAGTTGCTGTGGGTTGCAAACAGGGGATGGAATTGATAACAACTATTAAATACAAGTCTCTGATCTCCTGGACACTACCACACTCCTCCCCAGTCTGTGGAAATTGTTGTGCCAGGACAGCTTTTCTCACAGCCTGTCTAGGGTTTGTAAACGCGCTGGGATCTGACTGAAGCAGCTTTGTATTGAGGATTATGATTTGTATGCACTTTTACAAACTTACAGTAATTGCTGTTGCCTTCATTGTAAAGAGCAAAAAATAAACACACACAATAAACCCCTTTAATGGGCACTGATCCCACTGGCACTGATCTTGAGCAACTCTGAATAAAAGCAGATGGTGGCAGGCTGACTAGGCTGACCTGCTTTCCCCTTTCATGCAAACATTGCTTATATAAATGGGGGACACACACAAAAAATTAATGGGCTTGGGCAAGCCACCTAAGGACAGAGACTCCCCATGTACTTAATGCTTACATCAGCCCCAGGGCTGTTTCCAGTTAGTTCTTCTCTGGAGGGAGAAGTTTCTCACAAATTAGTGGTTCCACAGCTCTGAGCCCATGGTTTAACAAGAAAGAAGTGATGTGCAACTAGAAAGTAAGCATGTTTAGCTGTTCTGTGGCCTGTGTGTTGTGGTGGGTCGTGGAAGAGAATCAGAACAGTCTCTCCTGAACCTGTTGCTCATTTGTAGACATATAATTGAGTCTGAAAGTCCCTTTGCACATCATCTGCTGTCGTAATGTTGTGAACAGGCATTTGATTTTTGTGGTCTTGTACTAGTTTAATTCACATGCCTGTTTGTTAGCAGTGATGGTAAAAGAATGTAAATTGGGATTCCTGGTTGTTCTAAAGGACGTGCCTCAGTGTGTCACTGCAACAAGATGTGACCAGAGGGCTGGAGCCCCTCTGCTGTGGAGACAGGCTGGGAGAGCTGGGGAAGAGAAGGCTCCAGGGATACCTCAAAGGGGTCAGAATATGGAGTGAGATGGACTATTTATATAGGTAGAGAGTGACAGGACATGGGCAATGTTTTAAAACTGAAAAGAGTCAGGTTTAGATTAGGTGGGAATAAAAATTTTTTTGCTGTGAGGGTGAGGAGGCCCTGGCACAGGGTGCCCAGAGAAGCTGTGGCTGCCCTGTCCCTGGAACTGTTCCAGGCCAGGTTGGATGGGGCTTAGAGAAACCTGGGATAGTGGAAGGTGTCTCTGCCCATATGGCAGAGGTTTGGAACTGGATGATCTTTAAAGGTCCCTTCCACCTCAAACCATTTTGTGATTCCATGATTCAGTGAAACAGCATTCCCTTTCCAGCAGGGCATTTGGTTGGAGTTACTGTGTCCAGAATTATGCTGCAGCTTCTCACACAGATTACAGCCTGCAAAGGCAGTTTTCTGAATAAGATACATTTCCACTTCTCTGTGTACAGCCTGATGCATCCACACCAGCTGAGTCAGGAACCATTCCAGGTCTCAGGCAGACCTGCTGCTGCCTGGGCTACTTCAGTTGGCACACACATCACAGGATCTCCTAGGATCACCATCCTTACTTGGATTAACAGTCATTTAAATAGGTCTCTTATCTCCCTTTTTTCCTTTTTATTTTTTTTATAAAAGGCATCAGTATCAGAGCAGGAAGTCTTGATGCTTTTGGGTGTTGGCAACACATTGCCTGGATACTGTTTGGTGACAGGTGAAGACAAGGAGTATTACAAACACATATTTCAACTTGGAGAAACATATATAGCACTGTGATAGGAGAAATGCAGGCTTTATGTCTTCAGCATGTGCTGAGTTTGTTACATTTTTCTGGTTGGTAGGGAAGGCAGATGTTGCCTTTTATAATTCAGTGGCTCGTGCAAGTCTGAGAGCAGCACAACAGAAGGAGCAGCTTCTGCTCTCCCCACTGTGCTGGGTTTGCTGAGCCCTGGGCAGAGGCAGCTGGACTCCCTTCAGCTTTACCTGTTCTTAAATTGCTCTCAATCCAGCTTTTTTAAGCACTACATAAAAGCTGGAAGGAGCCAGCTGTTAGTGTGGGGGTGGCTAGGAGAGAAATCCCTGGGACATGAGTGTGTATGAGGTGAGTGATGAATAACTCAAAAATTCTGACTGTCTGCCCCCAGACCTCTTCTACAAAGCAGACAGAAGCTGTCATTCTCAGATGATAAACCTTTTTTTTTTCTTTTTTAATGCTTTGTAAATTTTTGGCACTGCTAAGGAGAGGCAAGGCACAGCTGTAAAGCTGTGATGAGAACCAAAGTGGCCAATAAAGATGGATATTTAGACAATTTGTGTCCACAGTCAAATAATTTTTAAACCTCTACTGCTTATTAGATTGTGAAAAGACTTGACTTACAGGCAGTTTTCATGCTGGTGACCAGTGTTGTTACTAGGTACTTTATTTCTTGTTTTTCTACATGCTTTGGGAATAAACAGACCTTTAACTTCATGCACCAAAGAGAAGCCAGGTTTGTCCAGCTCCACCTTCTCAATACAAGGATACAAAGGCTGCTTATAATTAAATATAAATATAGGGTTCCCAAGCCCACAGGATTAATTTCTTAAGAATAGGAGCCCCTGAAATTTTCAAATGAGGCAACAGCATGGAGTAAATGTTATCTAGGATATCTTCCAAATGAAGAGCACTATGTAAATACTGGTAATGCTCCTCTTTGATAACATGCTGATTTTGAGAAATGCAGGCTGCCAAAGTAGCATTCTTGTTAAAAAATGGGGTAAGGACTGGTGAGTGAAGATTAAAGCTGTCATGTGTGACCTGTTGCTCAGTGCTGAGGCTGCACATGGGGCTGTGTTTTGTAACTCTGTGGAATAACATTTCCTAACATAAAGCTGGAGTAAAACCCTCTTCATCTTCCATGCAACTGATTCTGTAAGTGAAGTACAGCAAATCCTCATCTCTGAAATACCACTTGCAAATGTGCTTTTGGTGACTGCCTTTGCAAGGAACAGTAGTAAATGATGGAGATGGGTTAAACTTTGTGGACTTCTGTGCTCTGGTTTTTATCATAGTGCTGTCATTCAGGACAGGAAAAAAAAACCCTACACCTAGAAAAACTTAATTTAAATTTAGAACCTTTGTATGTCCTCTCGTTCTGCTCTAATCTAAAACTTATGTTTAGCTTTTAAAGAAGGAAGAGCTGGTTTTAAGCACAGTTCTAAACAACCTGAGTGAAAGTTGTTGAGTGTGACACAAAATATGGAGCAGGTCTGTGAAATGCATTTTTTCCCCCAGTGCTTTGGCTGCAGGGAAGTAACTGTTCTTCTTTGTGTACAGCATGACTTTGCTTCCAGTTAACTCTTTTCTTTTTTAATATCATATTGGCATGTATTTTTAATACAAATTAATAAATCATCAACCAGATGTGAACAATGAAAATGTATCTCACCTTTTCTAGGTCTGGTAGAATTATGTTTATATTTTGGCTCAGAATTAGCCAATCAAGGTGGCTTAGACTTAACAAGGTGATCTGCTGCTTTCCATCCTAACTCAGGTTGTTACAGTAAAGTAATAATCTCATGGTTGCATATCATGACCTTGTTTTAGGCACTGTGCATATTGCAAGAGTTAGGCTGAGCTGTGTTTGTTTAAAGACAGCCAAACAGCTGCAGTGTCTATCTTTGTCAGGCCATTGTATCTCCAGGAGAAATAAAAAGCATGGAATTTGTTGCAAATTGCCTAATTTCTGACTTTTTTTTTAGTGTGTTTTTATTATCCTGAAACCATAATTACAAATCTTGAGAAAATTGTTTAATTTACTTAATGGCTGCCACTGTGCCCCGTTACATAAATCAGAGTTATAAATGGGAAATATTTACCAATTTGAGTTACAGTGTAAATCCACCAGTGACTTCTCAGAAGCCCATGTTGCTTATTTCAGTAATTGGACCCACTCCTAGACACAGCCAGGCAGGGAGATTACACAGGGAATGCTTGTTTCTGAAGATGGAGC
The DNA here is from genome assembly GCA_013400575.1 of Peucedramus taeniatus. Classification (NCBI taxonomy): domain Eukaryota; kingdom Metazoa; phylum Chordata; class Aves; order Passeriformes; family Fringillidae; genus Peucedramus; species Peucedramus taeniatus. The sequence goes on along the minus strand of WBNO01031623.1, from coordinate 248,120 downwards.
TTCCTTCCTGATTAAAAAGAGAAAAAAAAAAAAGGAGAGAAAGGGGGGAGCAGTTTCCTGTTGGAATGCTCACTTTGAGGGAGCTGTGCCTCCCCCTGCTCCAGCTGCCCTTTATGTGCAGCATTCTCTGACAGAGCATGTCCAAAACCCTTTTTATAACAGCAATTGGGCTTTGCCTCTGCAGGCAGACCTGGGGTTTAAAGAGGTTTCTGCTCCTCTCTCATCTGCTTTTAATGCAGGACTAGGAGTGCCAGTATCTCTGAGGTTTTAAGGTTTGATAAATCAAGGCTGTGCTGTTCCTAAGGTTCATCATTTTCTGGTAACGACCGAACAGAGGGACTCAACCCAAAATTTCAGCTGCACGTAGAAAATTTGGTCTGACCTCGATATATATGATGTGAAAAATGAATAATAGCAGCACTGCAGGCAAAGTCTTCTCTTGCTATGATGTGACAGCCCAGCCCTGCAGCGGAGGGTTCAAGAATTTGGCTGCACTTTTGGAAATCAGCCCTGTGGTTCTGCTGGGGAGATGTTTCAGCTGAGAGAGAGCACAGCACACAATGGCTTTGTTGGCTCTGTGCTTATGGCAGGACACTGAAGTAAAACCTGTTTTTTCTACCTAGAGTATGTGGTGGTTTGGTTTTTTTGGCCTTTTTTTGAAGTGAAGCCATGCTCAAAGGCTGGAGAGCCACAGCAGCTGAAGGCTAGAACCACTTAAGAGGATGATTAGGGCCTCTGAATCTCTGATCCATTAACTCAGAGAGGATTTTTTTTTCACTTTCCTAAGGACAAACTCCCTCTGTCATTCCAGTGTCAGCTTGTTAAATGAGAACCATACTTCAGAGTATTTTAGGATTTTAGAGTGAAGATTTAGGGTTTTAGATTTAGGATTTTAGATTTTAAGAAAAAAATCTTCACTCTGAGGATGCTGAGGCCCTGGCACAGGTTGCCCAGAGAAGCTGTGGCTGCCCCATCCCTGGAAGTGTCCAAGGCCAGGTTGGATGTGGCTTGGAGCAACCTGGGATAGTGGAATGTGTCCCTGCCCATGGCAGGGGGTTGAAACAAGATGTTTTTTTAGGCTCCTTCCACCCCAAATCTGTGGTTTCATGATGTGTGGGACACTGATTTCACAAGGTATCCAGGACATCTCCAAGTCCAGCTCCTTGCTTGGGTTTCCAGGTGTGGCTTCCTTGGTGCCATCCAAGCTCTCACACTCGTGTGCAGCTCCACAGTGCAGGGCCTGCCAGAGGGAATAGTCTGTGGTGTATGAAAAGAAAGTTCAGATGTTTTCAGTCTGAGAGTGAAATTGCAGAAGGCCCTTAGAGGTCTGAGTTATTGTGCAATCTCTGTAAGTAATTTGTAATCAAAATACCTTTGCACATGTCACTTTCATATTTCCTGTAATAAAACAGCAAGAGCAATTAAGATTTTGGACCATAATCTTCTACAAGCTTCTAAAAATGAGTGGGCTGGGGATTTTTGGAGTTATGGCTGAAATAGGCAGTTTTAAAATTTTTGATTGCTTCAAAAAAGGTTCGGTAATAGCTATTTTAATAGAATTTTTAACTGTAGCCTGACAAAACTCTTATGTGGTAACATAACTGATCTGAAATTCACTTTAAAAAAAAACCTAAGTAAGAAACCAGAAGAACTCTTCACAAAAGTGGAGGACATCTGTACTCTGGTAACCCAGCATGTGACCTATTGGGCTTTATGCATTTCAAATCAAAAAGAATCAGTAAAGATATTGCCATGTGCATGCAAATATATCTAATAATGCTCTGTGTATCTGTAATGTTGTTCTGCCATGGTTCAGAAAGTTGTCTGTGGTCTTGGCATTCCTCAGGAAACATTAGATTAATATAGCTGCTTTTGTCATAGAGTTTTTTTCTTGTTTAAGTAGGTGTGTGAAGGCTGGTGAACATAAATGAATTACACGGAAGACTTTGGAGGAAGAAGGGGCTTGTAAACGAGACTGAAATTAATGAATATGAGAATTAGAAATCAAAACTTTATGTTTAGTCTGAGGAGAAACAATTCCTTAAACCCTAACCACATGGCTGTTTCTTGTTTGCATCAACTCTGGTTGACTGTTATTGTCTTCTGTTAATTCTCTGGGGCAGTGGCCTGACTTTGTTGAATGAGCCAATTGTTTTCCTTTGTGTTGCCCATGAAGTGAGTCCCCATCTGGTTTGTATCAGACTGTTTTCACAGCCAACAACTGCTGCCTTTTCTATATCCTGACACTTAAGGGCCCCATGCTATCAAAGCATTGCTGTGATAGCCTGTCTGGCTGGGCCCATACAGCTGTGCCTTGCAGCTTGAAGCCATTACCCAAGTAATGGTAACTTAGAACTTGAACTGGCTCTTATTCCCATTGGTGTCGTGTGTACAGTGAACAGAATACATTTTTGTTGAACTCCGTGTTCCACCAAAAAAAAAAAGAAAAGAAAAAAAAATTTCTCTCGTTTTGAGTTTATGCAATCAGTTCCTTTTTATTTTCCAGCAGCTTCCTGTATCTGCAGGCAGTTTTGTGTTCTTCTGAAATTAATGAATACAAGACAAGCAGTATTTAGTTAAGGCACTGTTGTTATTACTTTTATGGTGCATTAAAGCTCAATAAGTGAAAATTAAACAAGAAAATGATTGTTAATGAGGATTTTTCTTATCAGATTTAGAATAGGTTTCCAGGAAACTTTCTGTGTGTGATAAATGTAGGTTGTGTGAATAAAGCTACACCTTGGATACTCCACTACTCCCTTTCCAAAAAGCTCTCTAAAATACAGAGCAGTGCACAATGAGTCTGCATTAACCTGTTTACTTCTCATCTGAAAGAAATAGGGAATGATTGGAGAACTCTGTAATAGTAGAGTTAAAACTACATTGCAGTTTGCATTGCAGAATTAGTGAGAGAGGCCCCGGGCATGATCCAGACCCTTTCCAGGCTTCCAACAATGTAGGAGACAGTCCTGTTGCAAGAGGTTTTGCAACACGTGTCTCCTCTGCCTCCAAGACTTAAAAAAACCCCAATATTGCATTAAATAACAGTGACACTTAAATGTTGTGTTTAAAGAAAGATGATCTTTAAGCCTTTGTTCTCTCCTGCTCTTGTGTAGGCAGCATAATACTCAGTGACAGAATAATGACGAGGGAAAACATATTCCCCAACTTGGAGATGTATTGAATTTTAAGTATATTCCACACTGAGTTCTTCCCTGATATTTAAGAGGCAGAAAGAAAGAAAATAATGGATAACGTTTCTTAAAATTCTGGTCTTATTGTAGCATGTGAGGGAAATTGCTAGAAAACAGATTGCTTTATCTGATACTTGCAGAGAAAGTGTTCCTGAACTTGGGAGTGTGTTGTGTGTATAATGTGAAGGAATTTGCTTCAGGTGACATATTGGGAACCATTAAATTCCATGAGGAACACGAGATAAGACTTCCTTTGCCATTGTGCTTTTCCTGCTGGCACACTCTGGGTGTCATCATGTCACCTCAGGATTGTGCTGAATAATTGAGTCTGTGGCATTGTTATGGAGGGTTTGCAAAAGCCACTTTCCTGAGGAGCTTTGTGTAATTGCTGTTCCTGTAACAGCTCCTGAATTCAAAAAAAAGAAAAGTAATGATGCACATTACATCATTAATGATGCCAGGGAGGTGTGCCCTTCACCTTAGAGGACTTCTCCAGCCTCAGTGGTTGGATAATTCCAAGTTGTGTCCATCATCAGGCAGGGCCCACACTCTGCTCCCACACATGCAGACTGGATCTCCACGTGTGCTCCTTTGCAGTGCAGATCTCCCTGTATTTTGGGCAGGGATATTTAAACCCTGAGAACTGATAAATGATAAATTATTTTCCCTCAGATGCCAACAAGCTCTGTTAATCCTGCTCATGACCCAAAGCACTGAGGGATGATCTGGGTGCTCACCAGGTTTGGCACCAACAGCTTCAGCTGGGAAGAGTCAAAGAGCTGCAGAGCTTCCTGAAGGAAACTGGAGCATCCCAAATTTCAATTTGTGTGCCTGTGGCTGCAGCTTCAGAGGCAAAGAGCACCTGCCCAAATGAGAACCTGGTGGAAAAGGCTCTGTATAAGCCCTGCTTGACAGCAGATCCAAGGGCTGTGCAGAGCAGCTCCTGACAACAGTTGTTGCTTTCTCTGCTGCTGCTGGGGTCTGTTCATTGGCAGAGAATCCTTTGAGAGGCACAGTGCTGGTGGGAGCTGCCTGCAGTTCCCCCTGTGTTTTGTACCACTTAGCACAGATGGAGGGGGAGTGATATTATTAAAATCACTGATGTGTCTAAGAGAGAGTAGAGAAGGTGGTGCTCTGTGCTTAATGTGCAACATAAATGTAGAGCAATACATTTCTCCAGCTCATTTATTCTACTAGTTTAGAGTTTGGACTCACCCAAGTATTGGAATTTTGGTTTTACTCTTTCCCATGTAACAAGCCAAGGTTGGTGTGGTTTTTTTGCTTTCTTTTGTTTTGTTTTGTTTTTTAATACTTATCTCAATTGCACAAAGTTTAATCATTTGAGATTTTAGCAAACTTTAAAATAGCATGAGATAAAACCATGTATTTACTCTCAGACCTTTCCAAGTTTCTGGTCCCAGACATTAGATTGTGAAGGCAGAGTTAGTTGTCATCACACTGAGTGCTCATTTCAAGGGCAGGCCAGAATAGGATCTGGACACAGACAGGACCAGAGGAAATGGTCTCAAGTTGCACCAAGGGAGGTTTAGATCGGATATTAAGAAAAATTTCTGCACTGAAAGAGTGGTCAGACATTGGAACAGGCTGCCCAGGGGAGTGTTGGAATCACCATCCCTGAAAGTGTTGAAAAAATGTATTGGATGTGGTACTTGGCAGCATGGCTTAGGGGTGAACATGGTGGTGGTGGGTTAATGGCTGGACTTGATGATATTAGAAGTGTTTTCTAACTTAAATGGTTTTATGCTTCTATAACAGTGAGCTCCCAGATCTTCCAGTAAAGACATTTAATGTTTTCCTTGTTTGAACTTGTGCTTATTTACTCAATCCTCTTTCTGAGCTAACAGAAAAGTTGTTTGCCTCTCTAAGCTTCCTAGAAATGCTTATTCCTACACATTTTCCAAAGGTCAGTGATGTCCACAAATGGTAAGACCTGTAGTGGCCACCCTCTGCTGCTAAAGAAAAGGCTGGAAAAGATGTATTTTTTTATAAGTTTGTTTGTCCATGTACCAGAAATGTGCATGGAGATGCTCTGGAATGTATTAGACTGACCATTGGAAAGTGCTAACTGTATAGGGCTGGCTTTTGTTCTGTCTTGTTTTGTTTTGTTCCTGGGGAAAATGTTCATCATTTTCTTTTGAAAAGGTGTAATTACAAAAATTTTGGGTAATTGTGCTGTAGGTACAAGCATTTTTAATATGCCAAATAATCATGGTAATGGTAGTACAGTAAAGGGAGTCTTGGCAAATGTTTCCATATGGGGAATCCCATGACTTTGTTAGTAGAAATCATCAAAACAAATCACAGAATCATGTGAATATTTCAGTATTCAGAGTAGAGAAATAAAGCTATTTTGCTTGTGGTCATCCAGAAAAACATTTTTTATTTGAAGTTCTTTATACCAAGTACACCTTATTTAATTTTTTATTATAAGAATGCATTTAGTGACTCCATTATATGTGAGGAGTGACTTGCAGTGAGAAAATTCTGCCCTGCAGCACTGCCCTTCAGGCAGAAAGTTTTCTCTTTTCTTTCTGATACCCATTCCTTAACTTTCAATGAAATCTGGGTGCAGATTGCAGCCATGGGATAAAACCTCTTGTGTGTTTGAGGGAGAGCTCATCAAGGTCTCTCACTGAACTTTTTAGTGGTAGAAAGTAGCTTGTGACTTCTTCCAGGGATTCACTGAAACTTGTCCTCTGAGATTCCTCAGGATTTTTTGGGGTATTTGGTATCTGGGGATCTGGCAGGGCTGGACTTGGAATGGTCCAGTTCATGGGCAGGGACACCTTGCACTGTCCCACCAAGGTCCAACCTGGCCTTGGGCACTTCAAAGGATGGAGCATCCACAGCCTCACAGGGACATTTAGCTGTGAACTGGGAAAATGTTAATTTTCAGATCTTAATTGATGGTGAAGCATCCCTTGACTTTGGTCGCTCAACTTTAATTATTCGTGTAAAAATATTTTTACATTATTTTTCAATTAAAGGAGGCCATGTAACTTCTAAGAATTAAAAAGATGCTTTGATTTTTATTTCTTTTCCTTGCCACTCCCCAAGAAGGCTGTGAATGCTGTTATGTCTGGCACTGTGGCACGATGCAGATAAGCTGGAGGCACTATTGCTGCAATTAATATCATTAAGATATGAGGTCTCAGTGGAGCCAGTCCTGCTGCTGGCTTTGCACTGACTGACTCTGCATCCTGAGGGAATTCAGCACAACTTTATCTTAGAATTAAGTGTGAATTCCCACGATTGATCATTCAAGTTCTTTTTTATTTTTTTACTTCTTTATTTTGTTTCAGATACAGGCATTAAAGTGTCTTTTGGAGCCCTAAACATGAAGGTGTGAATAACAGAACTGAATATATTCTAGAAATATGCTTTTGAAATTACCTTCCTGTCCACTTGCTGGTTAGATTTTGCATGAAATTAGAAAAAAAATGGTATGTAGGTGATATTTAGTTGCACTGGATAAGTAAAATATTAATTACACCATTAGATCTGCAGATTTTTAATTATCACTTGTCAGATTCTCCTGATTCCACCAGCTGTTTACCTAGGTTATCTCTTGTGGGTTTAGGGATTTTTCCTCCCCCTGGCCCTTGCACAAGATACACATTTTCCTGGTGGTTTTACTGGACCAGTAAGGGACCACCTCCTTCTCCTTTTTTTAAGTTTTGAAATAAAAGCTGCAGCTTCAGTATTTGCCACAGAGCCTCATTTGAGTTTTCCTCAGTGTAGGGGTTTCAGTTTGAAACTGGGTGGAAGCACAAATTTTGTGTAGTGATTTTGGTTCATTAATTTAAGGGGTTTTTTTTATTTTTTGATTTTTTTTAACTAATGTGTTGATGAGTGTGGTGGGTTTTAGTGTTGGGTAATTATTTATGTACTCACTTTTTGTTGTGAGATGGGAAGATATGATTAGGAGAAAGGTAAAGTAGGTTTAAAACTTTAAAAGGGTATGAAGAAAAATTTATTAACAGTAATTAAAAGAAAAAAGTAATAAGAATTAGAATAAAATCATGACACTCAGGAAAATGGTTGCAGCCTAGAGAGAGCAGTGCTTAAATGTTAAACTATTTGTTCTGAGCCAATTGCACATCCAAAAATCACAGCCATCTGTATGGAAAAACCAAATTCACTTTCAATATTTCTTCTTAGTGTTAATAATTATTGTAGTTATTTGGAAAGATCATTACACATGCTTTGGAAGGGATTTGGTGGGAAACAGCAGCAAGAGATGTGGCCAGGGAGTGAATTTGTTAAGCAGTGAGAGGTTCTACAGAGCAAAAGATGCCAGATCTAAAGGAGCAGAGTAGATTTTAGGCACCAAAAGGAAATATTTGTTTAGTAACTCTGCAATCTCATTTCTAGATGTTTTTGGAGCTGTTTTCTGTCTGCCCTTCCCTGCTGGTCTCTGTGTAAGGATTTTAAAAAATCTGGTTCTAGTTTATTTAATGTATTTCTAGTTTTTGTTCTGTTTAGTGTTGCTGTTGGTGGGAATATAGAGTGTTTTGGAAAAACCACTGAACCTTGAACTCCAACTTGAGAGGAGGAGAAAACCATTTTCAAATATTCTGCTTTGAAATATTTGTTAGCTGCTGAGCCTGGCCCCACCCTCCTTTACTGGCTGGGGATCTGCATTTATTTTCTTTTTGGAAATATTTATAGCTGGGCTATACATTGGGGGTTACACAAACAAACAGCAAAAGCACAGTGTGTGTATACATGTGTTTATTTTCTGTGTGCTTGTGTGCAGGGTTTTTGTAAGTACATGACACCAAGGGGAAGGTGGAATTTGCCAAGTTTAGGTCAGAACTTGAACTGAACTCATATTATATAGTTTTCTGTCTCCACTGGTGTCTGTGGCCCACTTATGGAAGTTTATGAGTTGGCTGCAGCCTTTGAGAATGAAACTGTGTTTTTTCAGCTCCAGCAGTAGACTCGTGCTTTTAAATCCAGACATTTTTGGCTCAGTTCCTCCAGATGTCTGTCCATTTCTGTAAAACAGCTCAAGTGTTTTAATTGTAAATGTACCCCTTTCATGTAACTCAGCCCAAGAAATTTGGCCTTGTTTTGCCTCGAGTCTTTTCTGTTTGTCCTGAAGCAGCTAAGTTGGGGCAGTGTGGGTTGGAGTTAAAAAAGAGAACTTCAGGCATTTGCAGGACATCTTGTTCTTGTTTTCTGTGTTTCTGTCCCAGTGGAAGGCAGAGCTCTCACCTGCAGCCAGGTAAATGTTTGGCAAAGCATTCACACAACAACAAGAGAGCCCCTGCCCTAAAAAGCACATTTCTGGCAGAGCTGAGAAAGGCCATCTTCTCCACAAGAACCTAAACAAGCCCAGGGATTCAAGGTGACAAGAGCAAGAAAAGCTCTGGAAGAGGAACTCTCATTTCTAATAAATGAAGAACAATTTGCCCAAAAATTTGGATTATTTGAGTACCTGTTGATGGTCCTGTTTATTCCTGAAAAGATTGTATTCATTTAGTTCTATAACCTACCCACTTTCAACTTTAGAAGCCATTGAATTCCAGAAACATTAAATAGCCAGTTTGCACAATACAGCTAAATGTGGCTCTGAACTGGAAATGCTAAATATCATTATAATTAGTAGCATGACTGACATTGCAGTGTAATTTCTCTTTTCAGTGCAGCCTTCAGAATTAGTTACATAAAAATATGGCTGTTTCTTATCAGTATGTGTTGGCCCAGCAGGCCTGGAATAATTTTGATTTTGCCAAAATGCCACTTCTTGGATTGCTCTGCTTGGTAACTCACCTGTACAACCACATATGAAAGTGAGTGAATTTCAGTGTGGTACCACACAAACCCATGGAGACATGGCCAGGACACATATTGGTCCAAAATGGACCTCACAGGTTTGCTCACAGGTAAAAGGAGCAGGAGGAGAGGCTGAGAGAGGAAAAGAGAGAGGAACAGATAAGAGAGGAGAATTGAGGTGCAGGTAAGAGAGGCTGAGACCTGGGGATGTTCAGCCTGGAGAAGACTCCAGAGAAGACTCCAGAGAGACCTTAAAGGCCCAGGCAGTGCCTAAAGGGGCACCAAGAGAGCTGGAGAGGGACTTTGGACAAGGGCATGGGATGACAGGATGAGAGGGAATGGCTTCAAACTGAGAGAGGACAGGGTTAGGTGGGATTTTAGAAAAAAAATTCTTCTCTGTGAGGGTGGGGAGGCCCTGGCACAGGGTGCCCAGAGAAGCTGTAGCTGCCCCTGGATCCCTGGCAGTGTTCCAGGCCAGGCTGGACAGAGCTTGGAGCAACCTGGGACAGTGGAAGGTGTCCCTGCCCATGGCAGGGGGTGGAACTGGATGGTCTTTAAGGTCCCTCCCAACCCAAAAATTCTGTGACTCTATAAAATGTTCCTATTGCCAGTGGTCCTGTTACCTTTGAGCCTGTAGACATTCATTCTTCCACTTTGCTTCAGCCATTAGTGTAAAGAATTTCTGACAACTCTCTTTCCCTTATAATGGTCTTTGTATGTCAGATGTAAATCTTTTAATGATGGGAAAAAGCAAAATGGGGGAATGACAAAAAAAAAGAAGGCATCTTCAATGAAGATGTTAAGATGCTGAGTTAGATCTGCAGGTGCTGTGCTATCCCAGTGCTCAGAGCACTTGAGCTAATGCCATCTGGAGGAAGTTATTTGTTGGGACAGGACAGTGTTTGAAACTTTGAAGTCAGGAATAAACAAAGAAAAAGCAGCTGGAATCTGGCAGAAGAAGAAACAAGCCATTCCTATCAGCCCCTGCTATTAAAGGAATGAGAGCACTGCACTGGAGTTGTTTTTACAGTCTTGGAAGTTTATTCTTGCTCTTGAAGAGAGCTGCTTCAGTTGGGGAATAGAGGGAGGATTGTTTTGAAATTTTAGGAGGCAATATGTAGGTAATTACAATAATTATGGTTCTGGTTTTATACTGAAAAATAACTGGATCCTGATCCTCCAAACCCTCCCTATTTATTGTCTTGATGGGGACAGATGATTTACGAGAGCATGGACTGACAGGGCAAGGGGGAATGGCTTCAAAATGAAAGAGAGTAAGTTTAGATTAGATATTGGAAAAAAATTCTGGACTCTGAGGCTGGTGGGACACTGGCACAGGTTACCCAGAGAAGCTGTGGCTGCCCTTGGATCCCTGGCAGTGTCCCAGGCCTGGTTGGATGGGGCTTGGAGCAGCCTGGGATAGTGGAAGGTGTCGCTGCCCATGGCAGGAGGTGGAACTGGATGGGCTTTAAGGTCCCTTCCACCCCAAACCATTTTGTGATTCCATGATTACAGTTTAACTTACAAGATATGGCTCTCTTTCATCCCCTGATGGATTTAAAATAATTTTATTTAATATATGGACAACCAGTCAGAGGAGTTAAAGCATTTGGCTTAAAAGTCAGACTTGTTTTGTCTTTTTATTTTGCCAAATAGAAAAATTCAAAAAGAAAGATTTTAAACATTTTTCTTTGTTCTTACTGTTGCTATATGGTGTGAGCAACCAAACCTCCCTTCAGTGTGGTTAATTCCTTTTTCCTTTGGCACACATTCATGACACACTTTGGCATATTCTGAGTGTGATGGTGCCTCTTAGAGAAAAACTCCCTTCACAGGTCACTGGATGGTTGACACACCATTAATTTTTATGCTTCTGTTAAACAAAGGTCTGGAAATTAAGTACTGTACATGAATTTGTTACAGAGTGCCAAGAACAGGAAAAATCTCTGATCTGAAATGTGACCTTTTCCATCAGTGGGTCACCAAGATGTTTTCAGTCACTGATGAGTTTCTACCAGCCAAGGACTCTCTCACCAAGTGTCAGTTTTCACAGTTCATAGGAATTTATTCTATTAGATGGTGACAATGAATTTAGAAAACTGGAGGTCACCTAAGGTCACATGCTCCATTTATTGGATTTTAACAAGGAAAATTTTTATAAATACACCTAACTACATGATTACAAAATTGTACAGAGTACTTCCAGAGCCTCTAAAAAAGGGGGGGGGGGGAAAGCCATGAAGATTACCTGCCTGCTTGCCCTTTCATGCTTTGTAAAGAAAAAAAAAAAATTCCATTTTTATGCCTTATGAAAAGATTTTAACCATTCTGGTAAGGAACTCAGTGTTAAAGAGGAAACCATCTTAATATTGGTTATGAGCTGCTCTCTGATGAGGGGAAGACATAAAATGGAATATCACATTATTAAAAAAGGAGCAGACCAGGGACTATACAAGGATTTAAACCAGTCTGCCTCTATTTGTGTCTTTATTTCCAAACCCCTCCCTGGATGTGGATAAAAAGTGTTTTATGCACTGTGTGTGCACGAGGTTACACTCAGCAAAAGGTAATAATGATAAAACACATGTGAGAGTAACTTGGTAGTTGTATTTTTGGGTCCAATGTAGAGTTTCAGGACTAGCAGTTTTCTATCCTGGGAAGTTACAGTCATGGAGCAGAATCTCCCATTTAGCTGAAATATGATATCCACAGTTTTTTCACAGTTAAAATGCTGAAAATCCACGTTCTGTATTTTCTGTGTGAATTTAACAAAGTTAGAGACTTCAGATTTCTGCCTTTAAAAAAGGGCAGTGTTGACTTTGGGCATTTTTAAGTTAAAGATATTTTGATAGCTCAGAAACTGGTAAATTTTGTGTTGAGCAAGTAGATGGAATTACTATTTTTATTTTTCCTGTCTTTTAGCACTTTATAACTATTGTAAAATTGGCCTGTAGTAGATCTGTAAAATATATTAGAGTATGTGTTAGAGGAATGCAGACTAATATGATACTTTCTTTTAGCACTCCCAGAATCAAAGACTTGAGAAGTTCCAGCAGAGCCTTGGGACTAGGGAATATTACTTTCTTTTTTCCTTCCATTTTTTTCTTTTTTTCCTTTTTTTTAACAAACCTGAAAACAGCTGTTGAAACAATGACATCATGGAATGTGACATTACTGTGGAAATTATTAAGAAAGTCAAGCTTTGAAACCATCAAACTACATCTAGTGTTGGAGAGGGGCTTCAGTAGAGGATGGTTTGCCAGGTTTCCTTGGGCATTGCACATCTTCAGTGTCATTTTCTTGTCTGACCAAACAAACAGCAGCCTTTTTGTATCACACAAACATGGCTACAGACTGGAATCCCAAAATCCCAGAATGTTTTGGGTTGGGAGGGACTTTAAAGCTCATCTCACTACACCCTCTGCCATGGGCAGGGACACCTTCCCCTATCCCAGGTTGCTCCAAGCCCTGTCCAGCCTGGCCTTGGACACTTCCAGGGATCCAGGGGCAGCCACAGCTTCTCTGGGCACCCTGTGCCAGGTCCTCACCACCCTCATAGCCAAGAATTTCTTCCCAATATCCCATCCATCCCTGCTCTTTGTTAGTTTAAAGCCACTCCCCCTTGTTCCATCACTCCATACCCTTGTGGAAAATCCCTTTCCATCTCTCTTCCACTTAGGTACTGGAAGGCTGCTCTAAGATCTCCACAAATCCTTTTCCTCTCCAGGTGATGTTCTGATTCCCTGAGGACACAAAAAATGCTCTTGTGCTCCTGCAGCCTTCCTGAATAGCAAGAGGCTGTGCTGGCACAGGTCACTGCCTGTCCTGCCTTTACTGTCTTTGGCCTCACTGGTGTTTGATTTCCCAGGCTGTTGGCTGCTGTTCTAGCAGGAAAAACACCAATGGAATTTTATTTTAGCAGTAGGGTTTTGTTTTAATTAGCCATTCACAGCATGCTTTGCTGCCAGTCAGATGAATGCAGATGACTGCTTCAGTGACATAGCAGATAATTAACTGGGGTGAAAGAAAGCCTAACTTTTTTGTTTTATTGGGAAAATAGTGTTTTAATTACCTAGTCTATCACAGAGGAAGGAAGAATTGTTACAGCTTATTGGAATAAGAACAAGCTCCAAGACTTTGCTGTTGTTCATGGACTCAGATATGTTTGTTTTGCTTGTAGCTACTGCACTTAAATGCCCCCATGACAACTGAAATCTCAAAATGCCCTTTCTGCAGTTGAGTGCCAGTGTCATTTCTCCTCAGTGCCTTCATTCTCTGTTTCTATCCTGATCCATGACTTCTCTCCCTTCTCCATGGATTGATTCATCTGGTCTCCTTCCTTTGGCTACATACATTAACTTTTGCCCTGGCTTTTCTATGGATCCCATTCCAATGCTGTGGAAAACACCAGAAACACCAGTACACATATTTGAAATTATTCTGGGCCTACTGAAGATTATAGATACATGTGTGTGTGTGTGTGTGTGTGTGTGTGTGGTGTATCTGTATGTAAATAGAACCCAATGTATATGTAAAACTCAGCTCCTTCAGTACTTAAAGGGCATCCAAAAATCTGGAAAAGGACTTTATACAAGGGCATGGACTGACAGGACAAAGGGGAATGGCTTGAAACTAACAGAGTAAGGTGAAATCGGAGATTAGGAAGAAATTCTTCTCTGTGAGGGTGGTGAGGCCCTGGCACAGGGTGCCCAGAGAAGCTGTGGCTGCCCCTGGATCCCTGGCAGTGTTCCAGGACAGGCTGGATGGGGCTTGGAGCAACCTGGGATAGTGGAAAGTGTCCCTGCCCATGGCAGGGGTTTTGAATGAGATGGTCTTGAAGGTCCCTTCCAACCCAAACCATTCTGTGATTCTGTGTGTGCACAGAAATTCATCCCTTTGTTACCTGGTAAGGAGAGTTCTGCTGGCTAAAGCAGCACCCTCAGAACTGTGGGCAGCAGGGGTGTCTGTGTACCTGCATTTCCATGGAAAATGGAGATGACTTCAGCAGAGTTCAGTTATTTCACAGACAGCAAATAATGACTTTAGTTTTCCTTTTTTCTTTTTTTTCTTATTTTTTTCAGGACAGGATGCTGCCCCTCATCTGAATCCATGTCTTTCTGCAGGGGTGTCAGTGCAGCTGCCTGAGACAAACACAGATAATGAAACACAGAGTCTGAGCAGTGCATGTGGAGATTCTGATTCTTCAGGGACAGACACATTTTAAAGCTTAGGGCTGTTTATGATGGTCTCTGTCTGAAGATGTTGTCACTGGTACGTTTGTCTGTCTAGTGTGATAGTCTGGCTGTTCCATCAAAATAACAGTCTTTCAGTACTGTTTATTTTCTACTATTTTTCTTAAAATATTGTTACAATATTAAATGATTCTGTCTGTGAATATATCAATTATTTTTAAGCAAATAAAATTCAGTTTTTTCCAGAATCGTCATGAGTTGAAGTCAATAAAGACCTTTTAAATATTTATTGTATTACAGGTGAATGTGGAGGTGGTTGGTATTAAAATACACTGCAGAAGTGTGTCTCACTTATGGAAAACCTTTGGCTCAATATCACATCAGTACTGTCAAAATGTTGAGCCAAAGGGAAATGCATTTGGAACCAGAATCTGCAAGAGAAATTTCTGTTTCTAGGTATCATCAGAGGTTGTTTATCCTTAGAAGACCACTGTGACAAGCCAGTAATTCAAAACTGTGTACAGAAAAGAGCTCTAGAGTTTGCATTGTTATACTGAAGATTTTATTTTTTTAGATATACAAGAATTTCTCAGCATTTCATGTTTGTTTCCCTAAAGATTTTTTCCCATCTTGAAGCATGTGAATGAGAGATTGTGTAAGTAAGGCTATTTCTTTACACTTTTGGTGTAATTTTTTTTTTTCCTTCTCATGAGACAGAATTAATTCCTGCAGTCTCAGCCCTTCAGAATCATGATAATCTCAGTTGGGAATGCCACAGTAATGGTTAACAGCAAAAGTGTATGGAGGCAGTGCCACCCTCCCAGGGGCTGCTCCACCTTTGTGGAGCCTCTGTCAGGACAAGGTGGTTGATCCAGGAGGAAGGTGGGATCACCTGGCCCAAACACCATCCAAGCAAAATGAAAAACAGGAATTCAGATATGTTCCAGTAGAAAAACTGGGAAAGGAGCTCTTTTCTAAGCAAGGCAAACAAAGCTTTTGCTCTGTTCCTCATCACTTATGAGAGGCACTTGGTTGTTGAAGATACTCATAACTGTGAGCAGTTCCCATTACTCTTATTTTCTGGAGCTTGCACTGATTTCATCTCTCCTTAACAAAGAAATAGTAGAAGTTCCTTTTGGCTTTATGTTGATCTCATTGACCACAAGGTTCAGTTATTTTGCTGCAGCATCTGCAAGGGTAAATGGAAAAAGAGAGAGAGCTTCAGCCTTCAAGGTCAGTAATATCCCCAGGATTCAGCTTTCAAGGGTCTCTCAAGCACCTTGCAGAGTTGTGCTTGTCTGTTGTGACAGACAAATAGCACATCTGGGTGGGGGTGTCAGGCTTTGTGCAAAGTGCAACATCACTTTTAAAAAAAGGGAAAAGCACAAATGAGAATTACATGGAATAATTACATGGAATGGTTTAGGTTGGAAGGAGCCTTAAAGACCATCTTGTTCCAGCTCCCCTGCCATGGCAAGGACACCTCCTACTATCCCAGGGTGCTCCAAGCCCCATCTAACCTGGCCTTGGACACTTCCAGGGATCCAGGAGCAGCCACTCTCCAGGGCCTCACCACTCTCACAATCAAGAATTTCTTCCTAAGATCCAGTCTATGGGATGGCATCTCTGGGAGCTGGGTTCCAGCACGTGATGCCACAGCCCCTGGCACCAGCAGGGAGCTGCTTCTCAACATTCTGCTGCTGTGATGAGGATCTGCACAGTTCTGTTCATTGCTGCTCTCTGTGGAACTGCACTTTCAATCCCACTATTGACCCAATCAATGCTTTCTATAAACAACAGCTTCTCTGGGGAGGATGGAGATGTTCTTTACTCTGCAGTAGGTTGCTACAACAAGTGATTGCACTAAAACAAGTGAGAGGATAAGGAAATGCAGTGGAAAGGGCAAGAGCTTCTTAAACTTAAAGCTTTCCTGCAAGAGCAAACCTTCCTGGAGCTGTGTTCCAAGGGCTCTCTCAGCCTCCTGTGTGGCTCAGGGTGCTGATGTATAATTTAGGTCCCCTTTGTTGCAGTGTAAAGAGCAGTTGAGCTGTTCCTGTGCCCAGGGCTGCAAGGCTGGGTCAGGAGTGTGCTTTGCTAAACAAAGTGCAGTAACTGAATGGAGAACATGCAGAGAGCTGACAGATGAGGGATAGGGATGGGTTGGGAGGCAGCAGATGGATACACAGGCAAAGAGACTGTTTAGGAAAGGATGAGGCAGCCCAACCAGTGGGAGAGGCCATCAGCTCATAATCCCAGGAAAATTACTGCGTGGGGTTTTATTGTCTGCAATGCTGAGCATCTCACATTTTGTTCCAATTATCTTCTGTTGCAATTAATCAAAGGTGTTGTCATTGTCATTGACAGAATTGTGGAGAAATTTTGAGGAAAATATGTCAGGAAATGCCCAGTGAATACCATTTTCAGTCAGTTTTCAAAATTCCCCACAGGGCTGTGTTCTCTCCCAGCTTGTCATGACTGACTGATCTTTTTGGAAGCTTCTGGGTTCCTGGCACTGGGCTTTAAAGATGTGCTGCTGGTGGGGATTACACCATGGATGGCAGTGGGATCTGCTAATCCTTCATCCCCACTGCTGTTTCTATTCAAAGAGCATTTTGGAGAGGTGAAAAAAGTGCAAACTCTTGGCTTTTTTTCCTCCAGGCTTCCCCAAAACAATGTGTCCTGCCACATAAACATAAGGGAACCTCTGTAAATCTGGCACTCCATGCATGGATCATATTACAATTCTTTATATTCCTAGGAAAAGCCAGGGGGAGAAGGGAGGGTTGCTTTAGTTTTTATCTGAGTCTCCATTTTGACTTTGAAATGGAAAAAAACCCCTATATGTATCTTCTAGAAATTTATCTATTTCTTACTTTTGGATTCAGTCTTGTGTTTCAGGTTCCTGTAAGTAGTTTTCCGGAGTTGGAAATGGTAAGCACATGTTCTGTGAGCACAGCCAAGCCTTGATAAGGAATTTTTCTGTCTGCATCTCCAAGTTCCATTTTGTTTCTACAGCTTTTATGATTGAAAATGCACATTTCTCATGGGCACTCACGGAACAGAAACAGCGTGATTTGCAAGCTTGCTAAATGGATTTCTTCCAAGCCAGTCATTGGGGTATGTCATCAAAGCTTAACAGCATCAAATAGAATTCCATCCAGGAAAAGTATTAAAAAACCACCCCTATACAGCTCTATTTTTCAGTTAAATCTCAGCAGCAGAGAGGTGAGGGGGTAGGGAGGGTGTTATTGGATTTCAGGGTTGTAGCGTGGAAACCAAACCCTTGGCTTTATTTTTTGGTTTGATTGAATTCCTGAAGAAGTTTGCTCGTGTCTTACACTGGGAAAGCTCTGGAACAAGGGTGTTTGTTCATGGATTGGACTGGCAGTGCTAGGAAAGCACGAAACTGAAATGTCAGAAGCTTTTATATTTGCAGAGAATCTTTTTCTGACTTTGATGAGGAAATCTGGCATTTTGGAAGTGAGGTGCTCAAGAATCCATGGCTTTCCCCCCTCCCTTTTCTCCCCTTCCTGAAGATAAAAGAGAGCTGCTGTATGGTGAGAGGGGTAGGACATGAGATTCCTGGCACAGGAGGAGATCCCAGCTCCCAGGTCAGCCCTGGCTCTGGGACAGGACTCCAGCTGGTGTCACCCTTCCCTGCTCAGCTTATCTGGCTTTTCAATATCAGAAGCAGAAAATTTCATGTGCACACTTCCATCTTATCTGAATTGTGGGAAATTGGATAAAAGTGAGGTTTTTGTTATTCCTGTTCATAGCTCAGAGATGGAAGTTGTCAAAATTACCTTCTAAAAACATGAGCTGACCTTCCAGGTGCTTTCTGAATCACTGCAGGATAACATTTCTGTCCTGTTGGAGGAAAGATGTGTGTGCCAACCTCCTCCCAGTGGATTAAGCACTCAGATGTGTAAAATGACACGTGCAAAACTTCTGTTGGATTCCAGTCTGAAATGCAGCCACAGAAGAGCTGGAACCCTGCAACTGTTTAACAGCTCACTGTTAACACTTGGCACAAGCACTGGGGCCAGGATTGCATCCTATGGGATTGTTACAACATGGGAAATCCAGCCTTCCCACAGGTGTCCCAGTGGTGTTTTGAGTGTGGAACTGAAAGCTTCTGTATAAGCATTGAGATATTTGCCTGCTTGGCAGGATTGTTCCTATGGAGATCTCTTTTTTTATTCCCCTTTTTCTGCTCCACTCCTGATTTAGATGCATGTCTTTCTATAAATTACCTCAAAATATTCATTATTTTGATTGTGTGTCGATGCCTCTCCCAACCCTCCAGGACTTGGATGGGATTTTGCTTCTTTGCTCTTGTGAATGTGGCCAAATCCCTTATCCAAATCTCAATGTTGTGGCATCCTTGAGCCAGGTCAGGGAACTGCAACAAAAGGTTTTTCCAGAAATCCCAAATAAAATTATGGAAGTCTCAGTGTGGTGGTGTAGCCAGCTGAGCAGAGGCCAGAATAAGGCCTGGGCTTTGTTCTTGTAATGTCAAAAACACAAACCCACAGTCCTGCATCCCTGTCTCCAGCTTTTGTTGTATTTTGGGTAGAAGGGGAGGCCTGGTTTTGTCTTTTGCTCTCATTCTCTGCCTTGAGAGATGAGTGCAGAAAGGGGATTCTTATAGTTCAGGAGTTATTTTATTCTTTATACATTGCTTCATATTTAGGTTAAAATAGAGAAAGGAGAGGAAAAATAGTAAGAAGGGGAATCAGAAGCCTGTGAGGTGCCTTGATCATGGGGGAGGTCATTCCCCAATATTTCCAGTGCAAGAAAGGGCCATTTTGGGAAGAGGTGCTTTTTCACCCCCTCTGTAGGATTTACTTGGGGCAGAGAATCATTGTCCTTCTGGTCAGACTTCATCCCAAAGGCCCCAGGTTCCCAGGCTGGCAGATCCTGCACCAAAGTTGTTGAGGACTTTGAAGGGTGATGTGAAGCCCCTGAAATTTCTTGAACTAAAAGCCAGTGGGGCTCTTTTCCCTGGAAAGGCTGTTGCAGGTCTAGGGCAGCTGCCAAAAAAACAGTTGGGAAGAAGAGATACAAGAATCACTCACCTGAAGAGCTGAGCAGGTGCTGAGCAAAGAGCTTTACTAAAACCCAAAAATGTAAAACCAGCTGGGAAGCAGCAATCCTGCCTACTCTGCTGATGAGCTGAAATCCCAACCAGCTTCCAGGAGGGAGGTTTGGGAGGAAGGCAGTGAACTCCCAGCAGTGCCAGTCTTCATCCTTCCTACCCTGAGCAGACAAGGCAGCAGCTTGGACTCTTCAGACCACTCTCAGCTCTCTTCTCTCCTGGCAGGGGTGCCCAGCCCTGCAAATTAGGCTTGCTACAACTTCCTATTGCCTTGACCTGGCTGCAGGCAGGGATGCAGTGGGGTCGTTCCCTGCTCTTGTAGAGGTCTCAGCACTCCAATTTGTTACTGTCAGATGAAAAGGTTTCCCCTTTTCCCCTTTGGTGCCTGTTCCTTAATGCAGGTGCAGTTGTATTTCCCTGCAGCCTGTTATCACCCAGAGAGCTGTGTTTGATCACCATGGAAAAATCTTGCCACTGAAATGAGGACTTAGAGCTTATTTTTAATGGGTTCTGGGAACTGCTTCTTGCAGTGACAGAGGATTTGGCTGGATGAGTGGCATCCTGTCATTTTATTTTTTTTTTTACTCCCTTCTTTTTATCCTGACAGTCTGGGAAATCGCTGCTCCCGTGCGATGTGCCCTTGGCCAAGGGCATCCAGCATCCTGCATGTCACACAAACACCACAGTCACATCCTCCCTCTCTCCTTCCCTGCTGTGCTCCCTTCATCAGCACCTCTGGCAGAGCAGCAGGCACTGAGCCACCTTCAGGAGCACTCAGGGCTGCTAATGCTGGGTGTTTAAAGCAGCTTTCCAGGCAGCACTGTGCCAGGTGCTGGGGACTCAGGGATTCCTCTGGCCCTTAAGCTCTGCAGCTCAAGGCTGAGGGGGATTTCCTGTGCTGGAGCTGCTGAGCTGTTGCCTCTTTGTACAGCTGATTTTGAGTCACAGAATTCAAAGGGACCTTAAAGACCATCCAGTTCCAATTCTGGGACACCTTCCACTAGCCCAGGTTGCTGCAAGCCCCATCCAGCCTGGCCTTTTCCTTTGTTTAGTTTCCCCAAATCAATTAACTAAACTCATCTTTGCCATGAGTGTTTTCTTTTTAAAAGCAGTTGCATTCTTGCCTCCTCTAACTGTGGTAAGGATGTTTTTCAGGGTGTGAAATGCCAGTGGTTTTGTTTAGGTTCTTTATACAGACAATAGTGGCTGATTTCTGCAAGTCCTGCTAAATCCAGGAGGTTCCAAAGGGTTGAGATGGGGACCATACCACAAAGAGGCATTCTTATGGAAAAAAAAAAGAGCAGGAGTGTGAGTCAGAGGGTGACAGATTCTGCTTTCATGCTTGTAGCAACAGTTCTGCATCTTCTCCTTGGACTGTTTGACAGGTAAAGGTCTTTGAGGGAGTAACTCCTTGTTTTTCTCTGCACTGGGCCAGTAAATAACAGCAAAGAACTGCTCATCCCTGCCTACCCTGAACTACTTGTGTTCTTATCTTAATTGCTTCGTTTTCACAACCCACACTCAATCTTCTCAGAAAATCAGAGCCTTGAACTTCATTCCAGGATCCTGAGGAAATCTCACATCTCCCTGCCATTTCCCAGCCCCTCTCATCTAGGAGAACAAACCCCATCTCTCCCCGCTTGATGTACTCCGAATTTCCTCAGGGATTATCTAAACAGAGCTCACGTGATCCATCTCTCTCAAGCCCTCTACAAATGGGAAGGCATAAATCACAGGGCCCTACAAATAAACACCACTGGCAAGATGTTATTTTCCCCTGTCTGAAGTACCACCAGTTCTTTCATCTGCCGCCTCCTGGAAACGTGTCTGTTCACAGAAAGTACAACCCTTCCCATGTACACACAGTGTTTTTCTGCCACTTCTCCTCACAAGCTGTAATGGGAACCCTGCACCAGAAACACTCAAAGAAATGCAGCCAAGTGAATACCTCTTACTGTTTTCACTTCTCTTCAGCTTGGCTCTGAAAGCTGAAAGCATTCCTGTTTGTGAGGAAAGGAATGGTTGGCTAAGAAAGGGAAAATCCTGACCGTGAAATCCTGCTGCAGCTTAATTTTCAGACTTGTGACTTTTCATGTTATAGTTGGGGGGTGTTGGGCATCATTAATTCTGAAAATATTCTTTGTAAGCTGAAGAAAGGGTAAGTTCTTGCTGTAACGAAAACAACTCAGAGCTGAACACTTAAAAATGCTGCAAAAACTGGAGATGTTTTTACAGTTAAGCCTCGTCTGGAGTTCATTTAAAATAATCATGTTTACATGGAGGTGAATTAGTGAGCTGAGCTCTGCCAGTGCCTCACCAGAGTTAGAAACACCCAGCCAAGAATTATAACCCTGGTAATTCAGTCCCTGCCTGCTGCACCCCCAGCTATGTGCAAGAACCCAGAGGCAGAAAGGCCAGTCTGGGGGGGGTGGTGGCACCCAAATTCACTTTAATCAGTGATGAATGTTGTAGAAATATTCCTTGGGGAATAAGTGCTGGATCCATGCTTTGCCTTTCAGTGCATAACAACTATTTTTCTGTGTGTAACAGATAAGGCCAGTCAGGGGTCCTGTTGCTGTTTCTCTGCTGAGAGTGGGATTCTGTTTGGTGGGCAGTGAAAGTGACCACACCTCTGCTACCCCTCTGCATCTCCTAATGGTTTTTGGAACAGGCTTTCTAGGATGTGAGCCACCTCTGCTCTTGGAGACTCCTCCTTTGGGGTAAGTTTAGTTTTTCTGCTCATTCCCCACATCCCTGGATGGTTGGGGTCAGGGCTGGTAGAGATGAGCCCACCCTAATGGTCATTTTCACTAGGACCGTTGTTCTGAGAGCCTCTCCATGAGCAAACCTCATCTTCCAACCTTTCTTTGAGGAGTGTTGGCTGCTAAATCTGTATTTGGAATTAGCAGTGACCCAGAGGGCTCCATGCAGGAATTACTGCTCCACTCTTGTCCTTAGTTCAGCTACTCCTGCTTGAGAGTAAAATACACTTATTAAATGACTTCTGCATCTGATAGACATAAATAACACCAGGGAATGGCTCTGGCATGTCTGGGCTGTGTGATCCTTCCAGGAGCCTGAGAAAGCATTTCTCTCCCTAAACCTGTGAGTGGCAGGATGCCTTCCCAGCGAAGGTCTGTGAGCAATCGCAGAGAGCAAAAGCTTTTTGGTTTTGCTTTGATGATCAAAAATGCAGTTGCTTTGAGTGTCAGCTGATATGAGAAAGAGCTTTATTTCAGGCAGCCTCTGCTGTTTTCAGTTAATTGAAGCTCGTGGTTGCAGCAGTGCCTCTCCTGACCCTCGTCTCGTCTCCTATCTCAGTCTGCCGCTAGTGAGCTGTCACCGGAGATGCTCTTCCTGCCTGGGCTCTCAGCCTGCTCCTGGAGGTGCTGTTCCTGCTCAGCCTGGTCCTGGCAGACTGGACCTGTCCTTGCCAGGCTGTGTGTCAGCAGGGACACGTGGCCTGGCAGCTGCTCCATGCTGGAAGCTCGGTTGCTGTCGTTTTCCTCGTTACTGCACCCTGTGCTGGCCAGGAAATGTCAGCCCTGGGGCTGCCAGCTCGGGCTTGGCTCATCCCTCCTCATCCCTCTGAAGGGAAAGGTAGACATAGGGAATCATGGAATGGTTTGGGTTAGAAGGGACCTTAAAGATCATCTCATTCCAACCCCCTGCCATGGGCAGGGATACTTTCCACTAGACCAGGTTGCTCCAAGGGAAAAAAAGGAGTTGACAAGGAGCAGGTTACAAAGGTTACAAATGGCATTGGAAGGTGCCAAGCAGGTAGGGACAAGCAGGGGGTGTGTGTTGGTGGCAGATGGGCTCTGTGCTGGGTGCTCACTCCTTTGGGTCTGGATCTGTATGACCATGAGATCTCTTCCTCAAGTAGAAATAGGCTGGAGGAACCTTGATGAGATGAAAAGGAAATAATTTTATTACAGCAGCCTGCAAGTTCTTTTTTTGTGAGTATTACTGCTGCTAAATGTTGGGGATCAAATTCTACCCTGATATAAATCTGCCTGTGGCTCCTTTGGCTTTTATGGCACCAAAGCCATTTACTGCACCTTGTTATTAATTGGGTCTGTGCCTGGATGGTTCCCAGGCCTGCAGATGACTGGAATCACAGCCATGGGTCCAAGGTGCTCTGCTGGGTGTTTGCAATCCAGAGCATCTGCCCAGGGAAGCTGTGGCTGCCCCATCCCTGGAAGTGTCCAAGGCCAGGCTGGCCAGGCTTGGAGCAGCCTGGGATAGTGGAAGGTGTCCCTGCCATGGCAGAGGGTTGGAACTGGATGGGCTTTAAGGTCTCTTCCAACCCAACCATTCTAGGATTCTATGATTCCATTAAGGACTTATTAATTAGGCTACCTTGTATTGCACAGTAAATTGGGTGTGTTGACAGCAGCCTGTGGTCCAAAAGCTGCAGATGCCACTGCTCTGAACACTCCTCACTAACCCATTAGCTTTTAATTTGTGTGAAAAAAGATTCTCCTTATTTCTTTTTTCTTTCTTTTTTAATTTTTTTTGTCACTTTTGGGGCTGGGAGAGCTCTTTGCCAGCTGCTCTGCCCACAGATCCTTTTCTCCAGATAACAAATCTTGGAACCAGCAGCTGAACCATGACACGCTGCCACTTTAACGAGCTGTAAATTTAGAGCATCTTGGCATATTTGGGAGAAGTATAAATCATAGGTTACTCCTGATTTCTTTTTTTTTTCTTTTCTTTTTTTTTTATTTCCAAAGTGAACAAGTAGCCAAGCATTAGGTTTCTTTCAGCAGTGACAGGCTAATTGTTTCAAAATGGGGCCGTGAAATACGTTGAGTGCTGCAATGCGGGATCAGCTGGAACATCTGTTCCTGAAAAATGCCATGTAGGAACATGGCTTCTAAACAGAGATAAGCCAGCTCGAACAGGATATGAGGGAACCTTGCAAAGCTGAGAAAATTGCTGTCATGACAGCTGTAAAACCAAAAACCTCTTGGAAATGCAGCCTGGGAATGCTGCTCCTAAACAGAAGCAGAGAAGAACTGATCTGGGTTTCCAGGGCTGGTCCTCTTGCAAAGCCTTTAAAAAGTTCCTTGCCTGTTCCTCTCTGTGGGAGCATTTTGTAAGCTCTGAAATGGCTTGGAAAGGCAGTGCTTACATGAAGAAATTAGCTGGAAATTCATGTGGTTTTCAGGAAATGCAAGACAGTTGTCACAGGTTGGATTTTCCCTGTGCCATGGCCATCACCAGACACATGGCACAAACTTGGATGGATGCAGGACAATTGTTGTGCTGCTTCTGTTATTTTTACAGCTATTTCTGCATCCTGCTAGGTGTCTTTGTTAAGGAAAAGACCAGCTTGGATTACATTTTCTTCCAAAAGGTGTTTGATGTAATGGGAATTGAACTGTGATAATTAATTTTCACATGGCAAATGAAACATCTGGATATTAGGATAAAGATTTTTGGATATTAGCAAAAGATTTGGAGTTGAATATGAGGAAAATGTTTCTCACCCAGAGGGTGGCTGGGCACTGAACAGGCTCCCCAGGGCAGTGGTCACAGCACCAAACCTGACAGAGCTCAAGGAACATTTGGACAATGCTCTGAGGCACAGGGTGGGATTGTTGGGGTGGCCTGTGCAGGGCCAGGAGTTGGACTGGATGATCCTTGTGGGTCCCTTACAACTCAGAATATTCCATGATTCTATGATCTGAAGAAAACAGTTCTTGGATATTGGATAGTTTAGGGTTAGGCAAAAGTAATACATAAATTTCTGATGCAACTCAAGCACCTGATCAAATACTGGTTTTCCATGTCCCTGGGAGTATTTAAATTGTTTGAGTGGCTGCTGCTGGTAAAACTGACACCAAATGGAAAATTTATCCACACCAAATGGAAAACTTAAATGTGCAAATGTTTTGAGTAACGTAAAAGAAGCTCTGAAAGGAGCAGGGCTGGGGACAAGCTTAGAAACATGGAAGTATTTTGGGTTACTGTGCCCAAGCTTCAATTTCACAAGATATTTAAAACACATCCCTACATTTAAATATAAGAATACTTGTACCAGCTTCAATGAGCCCCTTCTCCTGGGTAAATTTAGGCATAGGCTCAGATGTCTCAGTGGATGAGAAAGGACAAGGAGTCAGCATGTTTCCTTCTCAGAGCCTAAATAGTGACAACTCCAAGTAAATCTTGGTTGAGTACATAAAGCAGATGAGTGCAAAAACCACTGTGATAAATGCTCTAGCAGTCCTTAACTCTTGCTGATCTTTAATCTGATAACTTTTCCTCCCTCAGACAAACTGGTGGGTATAGGATTTCAGCCCTCAGACTCTGCTGGTGTGTGTGGATTTACATGTTGTGCCTCAGAGCAGCCAGAGCATGCAGAAATTAGGAATCTGGGTTTTTCAGTAAGATATAGACAGTTTTTAACCTATCTTTTGTTAAGTTTATTCTTTAACAGAGAGCTTTCTCATTCATCCAGGAAATGCTGCTTTAGAGGTGCTGGTGCTGCAAAGCCAGCTTACACACGAGTTCCTGATGCTTGCAGTGAAGATTAAATAAAATAATTTCTCTTACTGTTCCCTGTCCTCTGTTCCTGTCCCTGCTGAGGGATTTGTTCCAGATGGTGGTGGGTGAGGAGGGGGGTGTGCTCTGTCCCCTGTGCACCCTTTACAGGTGATGTCCAAAGGAGGAATGTGCCAAACCCCACCACCCCCTGCTCCAGCTGAGCTGAGAAAGGGCTGCAGAAGGATCTCCTGTTCCTGTCTCCCTGCCAACATCATCTAACCCTTCCCTCCATCCTTCAGGCATCACCATAGGTAGCAGGAAATGACTGAAAATCCCTGGGTTTGTGCTAAAGGAGGGAGCAAACCACCCATGCACAGCTCCCTGAAAGGAGGTTGGAGTGACGTGGGGTCAGTCTCTCCTCCCAGGTAACAAGAGACAGGACCAGAGGACACAACCTCAGGTTGCACCTGGGGAAGCTTAGATTGGATATTAGGAAAATTTCTTCATGGAATGGCTTGTCAAGCACTGGAACAGGCTGCCCAGAAATGTGGGGGAATCACCATCCCTAGAGGGATGTAAAAGACCTCCAGATGTGGCACTTGGGGACATGGTTTAGTGCTGGGTTTGGCTCTTGGAAGGCCATGGTGAGGTGCCCAGCTCAGCCCATTTCTCTGCTGCCCTCCTGTGCTGGTGCTCCCTGGGTGATCCACCCAGCCCTGGGGTGCTCAGACCTCACACTGCCTCAGGTTTGTGCTCCTACATCCCCTGGGCTGGGCTGGGCTGGGCTGGGCTGGGGCTGCTCTGGGCTGCTCTGCTCCGTCCTCTGCAGTTCACTGGTGCAGCACCACCTCCTTAAATCACAAATATCCAAATTTTTGAGGCTAATAAGCATTCAAACAGCAGCATTATGAGGGGTTTCAAAGCCTGCTCTTCAGCATTGAAGTCACCAGTGTTACATTTGCTCTTACTGATGAGGACTGGATGCAATGCCAAAATGTCTGTATGAACTAAAATAGCAGAGCCTGCTCCTGGTGCCTTCTGTTTGTAAAGAGAATTTCAGAAAGCCATGGTTCCTGCAGCCAAAAAGCAGTGACAGTGATACAGGAACTTCGTGTAAGAGCTGATTTAAACATTTTACTTGATTACAGGTTAATAAAGGCAAAACAGCACTGCTGCTTGGGGCTTCAGACATTGACTTTAAACCAGTAGGAGCTCAGGAACTGAATTTAAATCCCAGCTTGGAAGACATCTCTCCATCAAGGGTGAGAGTTACTGCCACAAATCACTCTGTCCCTGCTTTTGAGTGTGTTTTTTTCCAGCATATTTTGGTGCTCCCTGTGCTCTCTGCCATTCAAGGACCTTCCAAGTACCACAGCAGTGTGAGTGCTGTAATTTTTGTGTGGGGTTACTCCTCACTCAGCGAGGAGATGAGATCAGCCTTGATCCCAGCCTTATTTCCCAGGTGCTGGTTCTGACCTGGGCAGCCCATGGCTCTCATTAACTGGCCACTGCTCTGAGCTCCACTGACCACTCACATGTCCAGCTGAGCTCCTTTGGCTGCTCTGGCTACTCCATTGATCCCCAAATTAATCTTTCCACTTTCTTTCAGCCACTTTGCAGCTTTGCCTGGAGCAGGAGAGTATTTTTCATCTCTGCTGAGTTTACACGAGGTGAATTCTCAGAGCTGCCAGCGCCGGCGAACTTCCCAGGCTGCAGCAGAGACATTCCTGCCTCTGAGTGAAAACCCAAGGCTGAATTGGATTTCTCTTGTTTCACTAATTGGCTCAGCCCTGTGGTTGGTATTTATGGCTTTTGTGCTGCTCCTGGATTTCTTGCTCTGTCTGCTTTGTTATGCTGCTCCTACGAAACACGGGAATCTCATGCTCTCTTTGGGACATGCCAACAACTCGAGGAGTGGGTGAGTGTAGCCAAACAAATTTTCCACCTTCAGGAGCAAGGAAACTGCTGAACTGTTGCCTGCCTTTTGTTTAGCATGTGAGCTGCTGTGTAGATTGTATTTGCTGTGTGTATTTCTGCAAAGGGAGCCAGCAAGGAAAGACTTCTGCCTCCATCATCTGTAGATCCAGGCATTTTCACAAGGGAGAATGGCCTTAAGATGAATCAGGGCAGATTTTGATTAGAATTAAGGAAGAAAATCTTCCCTGTGAGGGTGGGGAGGCCCTGGCACAGGGTGCCCAGAGAAGCTGTGGCTGCCCCTGGATCCCTGGCAGTGTTCCAGGACAGGCTGGACAGGGCTTGGAGCAACCTGGGACAGTGGAAGGTGTCCCTGCCCATGGCAGGGGGTGGAACTGGATGGTCTTGAAGGTCCCTCCCAACCCAAAAATTCTGTGACTCTATAAAATGTTCCTGCTGCCAGTGGTCCTGTTACCTTTGAGCCTGTAGACATTCATTCTTCCACTTTGCTTCAGCCATTAGTGTAAAGAATTTCTGACAACTCTCCCTTCTAATGGTCTTTGTATGTCAGATGTCAATCTTTTTATGATGGGAAAAAGCAAAATGGGGGAATGACAGAAAAAAAGAAAGCATCTTCAGTGAAGATGTTAAGATGCTGAGTTAGATCTGCAGGTGCTGTGCTATCCCAGTGCTCAGAGCAGTGTTCCAGGCCAGGTTGGATGGGGCTTGGAGCAATCTGGAATAGTGGAAAGTGTCCCTGCCCATGGCAGGGGGTGGAACTGGATGTTCTTGAAGGTGTCTTCCAATTCAAACCATTCTATGATTCCATGAATCCCCTTCTGAGATTGTTTTCAGATCCACACTAGGCAGGAGCACAGCCAAGTACTGGGGGTCTCATCCTACTGTAGAATTATTTCCTTTCATAACTATTATCTTCCCTGTTTTGGAGGCCCCCTGCTCCTCCAGAAGAAAAATTTTTAAGGTAATATGAGGTTATGAGGCTATAAAAAGAGAAAATCAAAATGCTGGGTGAAATTTTGTAGACCCTTCTGTGAGCAGCAATGGAAAAATGCACCTGGGCTGCTCTCCTGGAGCTTTTGTCAGTGGTTGACTCCTGGCAGAGTCTGTCTTCAACCAGCCTGGTCTCATTTGCAGTGCTGCAACATCATGGAAGTTCCTGAACCCCTCCAGATCCCATGTAAAATGGAAACAAACAATTTGTCTTTTTTTTTGTTTTTATTGCAATTGTTCGATTTACTCTTGGCCAACACAGCTGGAAAGAGAGAGGAGAAGTGTTGAGGGTGTGACTGGAGGTGATGCCTTCACTGATGCATCTGTTGCTAAACTGAGCCTTTTGAAACCATCCTTGAGTGGAAGTCAACCTACAGCAGGTCCTTTGCAGGGGGGGTGGAGAGGATTTTGGGGTGGGTGAAGGCAAGAGTGATGGACTTGAGCTGCCTGTTTGGCCACTTCCCCCAGGATCAGCTTCCCTGAGTTCATCAGCAGAGTGCCAGAACCCTCTGGATTCCTTCTCATGGTTTAAAGTAAGGCCTTTTCCCCCAAGGAGCTGCTGTAAAAAGTTTAAAAAACCCTCAGTGGCCTCTTTATAACTTTTTATGCAGCCACATTCTAATTAAGAAACAAAACTCATCATAAATTGCTTTCCAAGGGACCTACTCCAAGTGGGGATTGAGGGCATTTGCCATGTGCCAGCAGAAACATTTAAAAATGTGTTTTTAGAGTGCAGCAATTTCAGCACAAGGGAACAGGCTATTCCAGCTCAGGGGATTTGATTATTCCCCATTTGGGGGTCCTGAACAGTGCTTTGCTGAGGACAAAAATGCCTTAAGCAAGTACAAAAATCCCCTTTAGCTCAAGGATTCAGAGGATGGCCATGTTGGAAAACTGAAGCATCAGCAGGGAAAGTTGTTCCCTCGATGCTCTGGTCAGATGTTGGCCCTTCTGAGACCCAGCCATCCCCAGGGATTCTGGATTAGTTTAGAGCCATTACCCCTTGTCCTATCACTACATGCTCTTCTATCCCTTTTAATTTTTTTTTTTTAAAGCAGAAATGCCTCCACGGCAAGCAAAACATAAATTTTGAATGAAGAATTTATTTTAAATTCCTGGTGAGGGGGCTCTGAGCTGACAGCCAGGGCTGGGAGGGTGACTCCTCTCCCTGCTCCATGTCAGGAGTGAACAGTCCAGCAGCCTCACAGCCCCTCTGCCAGCTCTGAGCCGCCCTCAAACCCCTCCTTGCCCAGCTCTGAGAGCAGCCACACCTCACCCCAGGGCAAGGAAAAGTGGGGAAACAGCCCCTGAGAAAAAGAAAAGGACCAAACCTCCTGTTCTAACCTGTGCAGGGAGCAAGGGTTTTGAAGCACTTTGGAGCCTTTCTCTGTGGCCTCAAGCCTGCCCAGAGGATGCTTCCCAGCTCTCCAGGCTTTTTTTCAGTTACTTGCATCAAAATTTACCATCCAATATTCCATCCTGACAGAGGGAGGGCTTCACCCCATCTCCCTGGGCTGGTGGGGGAGTGAGGAGGGGGCAGCCAGAGGAGACAGGCACCCTCTGTGAGCCAGGAACTCTTGTGGGAGGGCTTTGGGGCTTAAGAAAAATCTGCAAATGGTTTTTCTTCCATCCCTGGCTCCGTCTCTGGTGGTGCTGCTTTGTGGGCAGCACCATCAAACTCATCACCTCCTGCCCCAGCCTGCAGAGGCTTTCCAGGAGCCTCTGCCAATTGCAAAGGGCTGCAGGAAAGAAAACTGGCAGCAAGAAGGGACAGGAGCTCAGCCAGGCACAGAGGCAAGTGGGGAAAGAAGAGAAAAACAAAGAGACAAGCAAACTGTGCCCCAAAACCTCAAGCTGCCAATCAATCCTTTTTTTTCACCTTAATTTTCTGAGGTGACTTCTGCATCCTCCTCCCTTTTCTCAGCAGAGTCCAGCTGGTTTTTCCCTCCTGGGAAAGGACTGGACTGCCCCTGTCAGCAGCTGCAGACAGACTGATTGCAGTGTGTCACACATGCATATGTATAGGTGTATTTATATGCACATCTATATATAGTGCTGCCCTGAGACTCTCTGAGACTGCCCAAGGGCACAGTCCCACATCACCAACCCCCCTCAAACTCCTTCCTCCCTTACCCCAAACTGGAAGGTGTTTCAAAGTCGGGTTGAAGGTCTTCAGTTTCTGCACTGCCTTGGAAAACCTCCCTGCTGCTGGAATCAGCATCTCCACTGAGGCACTGCAGTCCTGGCATTCACAAGCTCTGCTCACTCCAACACAGATCCTGGTACAAGAATTTTACAGTGAAAAAAGTGACAACCCATTGATGGACAAGCAGGATTTGGGAAGAGCCCCAACCTGCAGCAGTGGAGTTTCAACATTACATTTTGAATAGCAGGAAAATTGAAGCCCATCCCTGTCCTGGGAATGGGGAAGTTCTGCCATGGATGTGGATGGGTGATTTAAGATAAGAAAATGCTTTGAGTGCTGTATCCAGCTCTGGGATCCCAAACATCAGAAGGACATGGACCTGATGGAGCAAAGATGTGACCAGAGGGCTGGGGCACCTCTGCTTTGGAGACTGAGAGTTGGGGTTGTTCAACCTGGAGAACAGAAGGCTCTGGGGAGACATCAGAGACTCTTCCAGTGCTTAAAGGGGCTCCAGGAGAGCTGGAGAGGGATCTTGGACAAGGGCATGGAGTGATTGGACAAGGAGAAAATACTTTAAACTCAAAGAGTGTAGGATTAGATTGGATATTAGGAAGAAATTCTTGGCTGTGAGAGTGGTGAGGCCCTGGCACAGGGTGCCCAGAGAAGCTGTGGCTGTCCCTGGATCCCTGGCAGTGTCCCAGGCCAGGCTGGACAGGGCTTGGAACAATCTGGGACAGTGGAGGGAGTCCCTGCCCATGGCAGGGGGGTGGAACTGGATGGTCTTTAAGGTCCCTTCCAACCCCAGCCATTCTGTGATTCTCTGATTCTCTTGCTGAGTTTGTTTTCAGACCAGAACCAGGAAGGATCACAGCCAAGTTACCAGAGGTCTGATCCTACCAGAGAATGAATTTTCTTTCATAACTCTTATCTTGCCTTTTTCTCTTAGATGCTTTCTCCCTTCTGCTGTTGGCTCAGCCAGTCCATAAGACTGATGCCACATTTTTCTTCTGGTCACCAAAATTTAATCTGAGGCTCAGAGGGACCATTGCCAACAGCAGTGTGTGGGGACACCTGTGCCTTGGATTTATCCCAGTGAGGAGGGAAAGGCCTCATGTGCTGCCAGGTTCCAGGGTCCCTCCATCAGATCTATTATTAAAGATACTCCTGCCACTGAGCTCATTAAAAAATACTTTCCTCAGCTCCTTCTGGCCTGGCCCTTCCTCTTTCAAAACTGAACCTTTTAATTTGAATGAATCTTTAATTTGATTTTGTGCTCTCCCTGTAAAGAGCGATTCCCCAGGACCCTTAGGATGAGGAGTAATTTGATAAGGTTTAAGGTGGAAGTGAAGCCATGGAATTGATCTCATTTTGTTGATTTGGCTGCAGGATTTTACTGCCTGCTTGTAGCAGGGGAGGGTAATCATAAAAGAGAGAGGGAGTGGGAAGTCCTGGGGTTTCTGGGTCTGAGCTGCTCATCTCCAATGGATTTAGCACACGGAGCAGGGAAGGGAAGGGAAGGGCTCACTCCTGGGTTGGTTTCCTGATTTTCTCAGGGGGTTGCTTCATTTTCAGCTGTGCATTTTTTTGTGCTCAAGCTCTCCATGCAACAGGATGCCAGGAGGAAGGGGGAGCAGGGAGAGAATATTTAGCAACAAAAATTAATTCATGGGGACTTTTTGGAGGGGGGCTAATGGCTACTTTTAGGTCCTGATCCTATTTCTGGGAAGTAAATGGGCTTGAGTCTTTTGCCTCTGGAGGAACAAAGGGGGCTGGGAAGCAGAGCCAGGCTGGAGTGTGGCTCTGGTTTGTGGGGTTTTGGTTTTGACCCCAGGTTTGATCTGCAGCTGGTGAGCACTGGATAATCCACACACAGCTGCAAACCTGATCTAGGCAGAGCACCTCAGATCCAGGGAATATCAACATGTGCCATGGTGTGGGGTGATAGGGACGAAATCCTCTTCCTGCCCAGACCACGGGGCCTTCCTGCAAACCCTTTCTTGTCTGACAGCAGAGATGGAGGAGGTGGTTGTGGCTGATAAACAGGAAACCCTGTGGGTTCCCTTCCTTCCCCTCCTGGATGTCTCCTTAACCACAACACCGTGTTTGTCAAACCAAGGCACAGGAAAGCATCTCCCCTGCTTCCCATCACCCCCGGGCAAACCCTGCCCCTCAGATGGAGGCACTGAGTCAATCCTGATTTACACCCCTGGAGGTGAGGGCTGGGCCCTCACCGGGCTCACCTCAAGCACTTTCACAGCAAAATGACAAAATTCAGCTCAGCTTCAGCCACCCCAAGATGAGCTGGTGCCTCTGCAGCACCCCTGGCCTCTCCAGTTCCCAAAATGCTGAAAGCTTTCCTTAAAATCCCCCCCACAGGTTGCTTTTCCTGAGGGGCCCTGCTCTGTGTGTGTCCCTGTGAACAGCTCCTGGGCCAACCCTTAATGCCCCACTAGAAACCCCCCTGAAAACTCCCTTTAATGGGCACCACAACGTGCTGAGGGCAGGAAAAATCACCATAACCAACCTCAAGCTGGTGAGCTGGGCACGGGGATGGATTTCCAGTGACTATACCCCAGAGGGATGCACCCAGAACCAGCCCCTTGGCTCCAGAGAAGCTCCCAGGCACTCCCTGCACCCTCATGCTCCTCAAGGAGAGCTGTGAGCAGCCTGCAGGGTTTTCCTTCACTTTCCACAGACAATTCCCAGCTGCAAAGGCTCCCCTGCTTGCCAGCACTGACACCCCACTTGGAAGGACACAGCAGGATTGCTCCTGAGGGACATGGATGTCCTAGGGTGACGTTCTGATGTTTGTATCCCCAATCATCTGTTCTGTTATGCTGGATATTATGCTCTGTACCTTCAAGACCAGCTCTGAAAAACGAAGTTTGTTTTGTTCTCAGCCTGCTCACTCCCACACACAGCAAGACACACACTGTACATAGGGCTGCTTTTGATTTTCTTTGCTCTCTTTCGCTTTTGCCCTTGCTTTGCTCTGGCTTTTGCTTTTCTCTCTTGCTTTTACTTCTTGTTAGCGACTGTTTTTTTTTATCTTTTTTTTTTGTTTGTTTGTTTGTTTTGTTTTGTTTGTTTTTGGTTTTTTGGGTTTTTTTTCCTTGGAACCATAGGAACCTGCTCTGGACTGGGCCCTGGGAAGCACCAAGACCCTGCACTCTGTGGCCTGCCCTGCAGCAGCCATTGCCAGTGCCGGAGAGGCCGATAACAGAGCAACCACTCCCCAGAGAGACTGTCTGAATTTGAGATCTCTTCAGAGCAGTGAAAGAGTTTTGTCATCCAGTATTGTTCATTTCTGTGTTGGGGGGTGTGTTGCCTGTTAAATAAACAGGTTCTGTCCACTTCTCTCTGAGGAATTTTGTTCCGAACCCTAGTTAGGGGGAGAGGCCGTGTGGGTTGGCTTTTCTTAAGGACCCCCTTTGGGGGTTTTCTCCCAAATTTGCCCTAAACTAAGACAATGGATCATGCCACTTTTTGGGCCTTCAGCCAGCCCTAAACCCCAGGCCTGGATTCCTGCTCATCCTAAACCCTCCTCTGCTGAAGTGCTCATTTCCCATCCAGGGTGAAGTGGACGGAACAGTGGAAACAAATGCAGCTTTTGTGCTGCTGGATCCAAGTCTACATCTGTGTTTTAGAGCTTGGCTACTAAAACCAGGGATGGGGAAACCTGGTTAAGCCATGCCTGGCAGCCAAAACCTGCATGGGCTGTGCCTGTCCTGGCTCTGGGGGTGGGAAGACAGAGGTGCTCCAGAATTCTTTATTTTTAGGTGTCATCAGCACAGATAAAATCAGACTTTGCTGCTGATTTAGATGAAATTTGACCAGCAACACCATTCCTGGCCTAATTTTATACCTTTTTGACTCTCCCCTATATTCCTGCCCTTAAAATGTTTTATGGATTATGCAGCTCCTGCCAAAGGATTTGAGTTTGAAACCTTACTGTATTTTGGCCTGTAAAGATGTTGAATGAACAGTTTAAAACTCTGAGTCATTAAAACTGTCTGGGAGAACCTAATGAATGTTATTTACTGTGCTTCCCAGCTCAGCAAAAATCCAACTCTTTCTTCTCTTGCTTTCTATACTTTACTTTTTAAAACAGCAGCCAAAGTTGTCTGGAAAGCACTCCTTGCTAGAGACAAACTGGATCAGTAAGTGGAAATGTCAGTTTTTTAAGAATCTCCACCACTGCTTTGAAGTAACTTAATTTTTTTTTTTGTTTGATTGCTCTAATTCAAAAGCTTTATCTTCTAGGCTATCTCAAAAAAAAAAAAAAAAAAAAATTTGGGGGCTGCAGCTACCTTTTAAAATAAGAAAAAAGCAAAAAAAAAAGCTGCCAAATCCTGATCTTTTGATGACAGTCTCTTCAGAAGGCTGCCTAGGTGGGCTGGGCAGCACTGCTGAGCTGAGCTCAGTTACTCTCCCTTCCTGTGATCCTGGAGAGGTCAGAATAGGACCCCCCATCCTCTTTAATTTCTGTTTGTGTTGCTGAGCTTAGCCTTGGAAATGGAAATCTGACTTGAAAAGAAACTACTTGCGATTAGAGGCTGTGAAAAAAAAATAATCTAATGAGCTGCTGCTTTTAATTCCACATCTGAAAGGCAATCTATTACTGTCTTTTATCACTCCTGTCTCCTATTAGGGAAGCAATCTCATGCTGGGACTCTTTCAACACCCAGGCAGTTAATATACATTATAATTATTGCCTAATGTATGAATAGCCTGGTGTGCTCAAGTTGCCTGTTCATTTTTACTCAGCTCCTGGAAAAGCCCATGCAGTATCCAAGCAGGGCTGGAGAAGGGATTTCATGAGATTGATCAAGGTTTGATTTTTAAATTATTTATTTTTTGCATCATGCTGTTGCCCCGGGGGCTCTGTTTGAGAACAAATGCAGATTACTCATGTAGGAACAGACAATTCCTGTCCCAGAGGGGTTACAGAGTGATGAGTAGAGGAGGGAAAGGAAGGGGAGAAATCCCAAGAGATCAACAGGGAATGATCTGCGAGCAGTGAGCTCAGGAGGTCTGAGCTTAGGGTGGACTTCCCAGTGCTGCTAAAAATCATGAGGAAAAAAAAAAAGAATTTATGAAATTTTAAAAAGTGAGTAATTCCCAATGTTTCCCTTAAAATATATTTTTTTTTCCCTGATTTGCAAGTCTCAAATTTCAGGTTATTTAGGCAGTTTTAAAGCAAAAAGCAGAAGAAAAAAGGCCAGTATTTTTGAGGCAGCATGCAACAGCAGAACCTCCCTGCCCACACTCCCAGAGGGGCCTGGCTGTGCCCTGGGTCTCCAGCTGGGGATGGTGCTCAGTGCCCTGGCCCAGCAGTGACCACTGAGCCCCAACCCCTGGGTGACCCGGCACGTGGGGTTTCAGACAAGCCAGAAGCTCACAGCAGGTTGTGAAAATCCTTTATTCCTCACCACATGTCGGGGACAGCCCAATGCAGTGATGGATTTTTGGTGCAGCAAGCACTGAGCAGCCTGGCACAGCTTTATGCACTGAACCCTCATTTGAACCTTCTCCCAAGGCTGTCTGCAAACTCCTGCTGCTCCCTCTTCCCCATGGCAGCTTCCCAGAGGTCCTTCCACACCCAAGGATGGTGTGAACCATCACTGAGGGACTGAGGTCTGGGTGGTTCCTCATAGCCCATGGTCCTGCCAGGAGCCCACATTGGTCACAACACCAGGGAGGGCTGGAGCAGCCCGAACCCCCAGGACAACTTATTCACCCTTTCCTAAAACTCTTGGAGTGCAGTTAATTATTTACAAGCCTTAACACTTAGGGCCACGTGGAGCCAAGGATAGAAGGGCATTAAAATGCCACTTGATGCTCACCAGGCCTGACTAATAAAATAATGTCCAACAAGGACATCAATTAGCTGCCAATTCGCCAACACTCAGAGAGGCTAATGACAGCTGGAGCGAGGAATTTGAAACCCGAGTCGTCTCTGCAGCCTGCACTGGGGTGCCAGGGATAAAAGGTTAGTCATGTGTACCAAATGCAGCGTGAGCTCCTCCATTATTTATGTGTGTCAAACACACAAGGAGCGTTTCAATGCCTCCAGTCACTCTATGGTAATTTGTATTATATAAATAGATATAATCTGGTCATTAATACACATAATTCTGAGCGAGCTGACAGTAATGAATCTGGAGTAGGTTATTCCATTGACTTGTTTCCTTGCTAGATAACAATCTGGGGTAAGAAGGGCTGATGCACCAGGGCCAGCAGCATTAGGAGTGTGGTGGCTTCATGGTGGATTCTTTACGGTGGGTTCAGGGTGGACTCAAGGCTGGTGAGGGGCTTGGAGCAGAAGCCTTGTGAGGAATGACTGAGGGAGCTGGGGGTGCTCAGCCTGGAGAAAAGGAGACTCAGGGGTGCCCTCATCACTCTCTACAGCTCCTGAAAGGTGCCTGTGCTCAGGTGGGGTTGGTCTCTTTCTCCAGGCAGCACTGACAGAACCAGAGGACACAGTCTCAAGCTGCACCAAGGGAAATATAGGTTGGATATTAGGAAAAAGTTTTTTACAGAAAGGGTGATAAAGTTCTGGAATGGCCTATTTGGGGAGGTGGTGGAGTCACCATCCCTGGGTGTGTTTAACAAAGCCTGGATGTGGCACTGGGTGCCAGGGTTGAGTTGAGGTGTTGGGGCTGGGTTGGACTGGATGATCTTGAAGGTCTCTTCCAACCCAGTGATTCTGTGAATTCTGTGAATTCTGTGACTCAGGCTTTGCCCTTTGCTTTTTGTCCTACATTTTTTTCCCAGACCCTGGCTTTGCACTGCAGGGATTTCCACTCCTCTTTCCCCATCCCCTGAGTTTGCTGGCTCAGGGCTGCTCACGTTGCATCAATTTCTGCTTGGCACTGCACGCCCCACATCCCTGGCTCTGGTAAGCTGGGCTGGGTTTGTCAGCTTCCCTGCTCCTTCCCACCTCTTGGAAGAATGCTTTCATTAATAGTCAATAAATGAGGGTTTTTTGTAGTGGTGTAACAGGCATTTTCTGGGAAACTGGAGGTGGGTGTGTGCTTAGAGCCTTGTCTCACCACAAATACAGCAGATCTGTGCCTGTCTCTGTAGATTTTCTTATTTTTTTAAGGCAGTGGAAGGTGAAGATACCAACTGGTGATGCCTCCCCACACATGCCACGAGTGGGGCAGCTCAGCTACTGACAGCTGGGCCAACAGTGGCCCGTGGGATGTGTTGAGATGAGCTGATTTCCATGCAGCTGCAGTGGAAATGGGAGCAGCTTTGTGGGTCAATAGCAGGATGGCCACCATCCTTCACATAGGTGACATGAGACATCTGATGCCTCAGGTTTTAGCTTTTATGTTTTTCAGATTCTGTGCTGCTTTAGTGTGTGGGTCTGGGCTTCATATTAGGGGATGTTGAACTCTCTTCACAGAGTAGGGAGACAAAACAATTCCTTCTCCAGCTGGGGATCAAGGACAAATGATCCAAATCTCAGGCCCAAGAGCAGAAACAACGTGGAATGAAGAGAGAAAAACAAGCAGGATGGGACTTCATAACCTAAAACTGTAATTGGACAATTAACTCCAATATGCAAATGGAGCAGAACTTATAAAAGTGACAGACCCCATGACCTGTCATCCATTTTGTGACCATTTTGGGTTGTGCTGCCCAAGGTGGATTTATTTGAGGCCTCCTAATAAATCCCTACTTTATTCTTTAGCTCTGTCTAGTCTCTGTTCTAGGTCAGCCTTCACAAGGCATCACATCAGTTCCCCACTTTGGAAGGAGGATCTGCCATTCCCTCTTGGCAAGGTGGCTCCAGGCAGGGAGATGGGAGCAGAGTGGTGCCTTGTCCTGGGAGTGAGCCTGGCCATGTGCTCACTGAGCTGCCCTGGGCTCACCCCTGAGCTCACTCTGGGTCTGTCTCCATCAGTAAAAGGTTTCATGACTAACTCAGCCTTTCTGGTAACTCTGAGGATGTTTTGGGAGCTCCCTGAAGGGCTGCAGCTCTGCTGAAGAGCAGAGAAGGGGCAGAGCATGATTTGTATGGAGTTTCTAAACCGGATTGGCAATAAACAATCTGTTAGCAAACCCAGATGAGGTGGGTTTGGGAGTGTCCAGCTGGAAAGGCAAACTCTTGATCCCACAGTGAGTCTCAAGCCCAGGAGCTGCAGGGGAGTGTCTCTAAGATCCTGTCCCACCCAATGCCCTGGTCCTTCTTGTTGCTCCAAGGGCAGTATCCAGCAACAACAGCACAGGCTCCTCCTGAGATTTAATCTCCAGGATCCAGGAGGCCAATCCTGCTGCTCTTTAGGAGGACAGGAAAGATCTGTTTGCCAATGGCACAACTGGCTCATAACTACCAGTGGAGATGGGGGAGAGATTTACTGGAAGGCTACTCCCAGTGTTTTAGGTGTTGCACCCGTGTTGTTGTTACCCAGTGTTACCTCACACACTTTCTGGCCTCTCCTCTGCATGGGAATTCCCAGAGTTGCTTCTGTTAGCAAAGCATCAACGGGAAATTGAGGGGCAAAAGCCCAGCACAGACAGTTCTGCCTTGCTGCAGGTTGGACAAACCCCTTTATTTAGAAATATCTAATCTCTGCCTAATGATCACCCTACTGCCCACTGTGGGGAAAGCTCTGTCATCAGCCCCAGGTGATGTCACTTTACCCTCTGGCTGCTTCCAAAGGACACACACAAAAATTGGTGCTTTTCTGCTGCTGCCTTTTCTGCAGGGCTATTGCCCCCCACATGGAAAACAAGAAGTTTCCCTGCACTTTAAAAAAAAAAAAATTGCTGCAATTGCCCTAATTCTCTTGGCTGTCTCCTACCCTTTTGTTTCCCATATGGATGATCTGTAGATCCTGC
Source organism: Peucedramus taeniatus (assembly GCA_013400575.1). Taxonomy (NCBI): domain Eukaryota; kingdom Metazoa; phylum Chordata; class Aves; order Passeriformes; family Fringillidae; genus Peucedramus; species Peucedramus taeniatus. The sequence continues at coordinate 208,418 of WBNO01031623.1, read as the reverse complement.
CTTTGGATTTGCACTCACTGCCTTCAGCATCTCTGTTCCCCATTTGTTTATAAAGGATATCTCTGTTCTCCTCTTGATGAAGAGGTATTGTTTTAACTACTAGAACAGTCCCTCACTTGTCAGATTGTGGCTTTTGGCCAGTATAGAGAAATGTTCTTCAATATTCCCTATTATCATTCTTGGGATTTTTTTGTTTGGGTTTTTCTTTTGTGTTGTTTTGTTTTGTTGGGTTTTTTTCCTGTTAAAATTCTTACTTTGAACTCATGATTGTTTTCAGGTTGGTAACAGCAGCCTGAGAGAGCAGCAAGGCAATGTCTGACTGGGTTTGATTTTATTCCATCTGCACATAACAAATGTTTTTGAGTGGCAATCACTTCCCACCTAAGCTACTGTGTGTTTTCAGTGCTGTGATCAAAATCTCTGTATCTGCCAAGAAAAAAGGTCTGATCCACAGTTCTCCCCTGTTGGATGTGTGAGTTCTTTTGAGATAGCAAATAATCACCATCATCCCTCACAAGCACGGCGCCTGCCTCGGTGCTGGAGGCAGCTTTCCTGCAGATTTGCTCCATTTGAAGTTTCCCTGTGACAATCTGTCCCTTTTCCCCTCCTTGCCTTTGGCAGCTGCTCGGGGGATGTTCAGATGGTTCACAGGTTTGATTTTGTGCTCCACTGCAGACACTGACTGGTCTATTTTGTACTTTCTATTTTAGATGATTGAGCCATCAATTTTCAGATTCATTTACTACCGAGTCCATTGACCTGGATGCTCATGATCCCATTTCTAAGAGGTCCCTATCTTATCCTCACTTCAGCCTCCCTAAAAGCCATGGTTTTAACACTCCAATGAGCTCCCCACCAGGTTTCCATCTTTCCAGCTAGGCCAAATTTTTGCTGTACAACAGAGATTCCTGTTTATTAGCCAGGACCTACCTTTGGTGAATAGGTGATGAAAGCGTTTTTCTCCACTTCCTTCTTTGCTTTGATTAATTTTTTTCTCAGCACCTTCATTATGTGCTAAATGAGTTTCCATTTGTTCCCTCTTTGCACCTTTCCCTTTTGTTGTTAGTTTAACACCTCGCTGCCCAAGGCAGCCTGCCTTTGCCTCAGAAAATTGGTTTCTAATTCGGGAAGGAAGCCTCCAAAAATCCTCCAAATCCTCTCATGGAGGGTTGAGGTAAGTGCTCTGTAAACAACACTCATCTTGCCATTTCCATGCTCAGTTTTCCCATCAAAAACCTTCTGTTTTTCTTCATCTACAGGAGAGGAGAGATCTCTGAGAGCTCCTTTAAAACCTTTTTAACATCCTTTCAAGTGATGCAGCCTAGAAAACATGAGAGAGGCTGAGATTTAGGGGCACTAGTGCCAGTATGGAGCTGCAGCTGAGCTCCTGCCTTCCTCAGTGTCCTGCCTGCTGGAGCCAGCACAAGGGAGCTGTGGCTTTCTTTTGGAATGGATCCAACCTCTTGGAAAGATGGTTTGGCTTGGTAAATTAGCAGAAAACTAACCTGGCTGGAATTTTGCAGTTTTTCATTGTCTTTTTATCTCTGGAGCATTTCTTCAGGACAGAAATGATATCATGGATTGATCCCCATGGATCATCCCATTGATTTTGGCTGTCATTGGGAAAGATGCTTCCTCTTCCTCCTAGACCTTGAGCATCTGTGCATGTCCTACTCATCAGCAAACATTCCAGCAGATGCCAAGCATCCCTTGGACTATCACCACACACAAGCTCAGGTGCTCCACTGAGCTGGGGCCTCTCTAAACAAGAAAAGACCATTAGTTTTGGCTCATTAGCTTAACTGAGCTGACTATTAAATCCCACTCCTCCCGCCACTTTCTGTAAAATAAACTTAGAAATGAGCCATCTTTGCAGCTGTGAGAGTAATAAATCCAATTAATTTCCATGTCTTTAGTGTTAATATATGCATTAGACGTGTCAGCACTGCCTTTTTGTTTCCTTTGTGGAAAAGGTTGTCTCAGAGATTCCCTTCTAATTAGGATGGGAGTTTAATCCTTTGTGGATATATTCCTCCAGGAAGCCACTTGCTGAGATTCAGAATCTTCATTCCCAGGGAATTGTGTTACTGTTTGTTTGGGAGCTTTTTGTTTCTTTTTTGGTTGTTTTTTGTGCATATGACAACTACTATCACAACAAATTCATACTTCCCCTGCTAATGTAAGAGTTAAGGAAAAAAACTCCACTTTGCCCTGTGAAGATGTCACCAAACAAAGCAGAAAGCCAGGCACAGATGCAGCTCTCTTTGAAATCTGCATAGTAATGAGTGTTTACCCTCTTTCTCCATCGCTGGTGACTCCAACACCAAGGGTACAGTAAACAGCTGTGTGGCATTCATGGTCAGACCCATCAGCAGGATGAAGCAGTGGCAGAGTGCAAGTCTCATGCCACTCGTTCAGGGCAAGCTGAGAGGAAAACCACAGAGATCACAGGGTCTGCTGGAAGTGTTGCTGGTACTGCTCTGGGTTACAGGGAGATCAGAGCCCCAGCACAGATGGAAGGGCAAAGTGCACGGGCTCCAGAGAATCCTTTGAAAGTTTATCAGCCCTTCTGCTCCCAAAGATGCCTGTAGGTGCCTCATAGCTGTGTGTCAGAGTGCAGCCCACTCAAAACAGGAGCTGCTGGTGGAGGTCTCAAGGCACCCTGAGCTCTGTAGAAAGAATGAGCTGGAACTTTGGTCCTGTGCAGAAGCCACTTTTAATTGTGTCACAACCAAGAGAAAATCGGCCCAGAAGCCAAATTTACATGAACAAACTCTGCTACCATCCTGCTCCTGCTGCCCCATGACTAACCTTTCCTCTCCACCCTTACAAATATTGCAAACTCCCAGCCTCGTTTGCTGAGATTTCCCAGAGCACTGCGGATTCTTTTCTTCCTGCCTGTCTCTCCTGTTAAATCCAGGAATGGCCATTTCTCCTCCCAAAGGTTATCTAGGTTTGGAGCCTCCTTCCCACGGACACAATCATAAGGTCTCTGATGAGGAACAGCAGGGCTTTGTTCACTCTCAGTGCACAGGGGCTGTAAATCCTCGCAGGGTGACCAGGGAAACCAAGAGCTGTCCCAATAAATCTCCCAGGGTGGCTGCTGCAGTGCTCTCTGAGAGCTGCAGGTTCCCAGTGCAGCTGTGGGATAGAAAATAAGCCAGTGTATGCACTAAGGAAAAGAAGGAAAGATGGTTTTGGTCATTTTAGTTAAAAGGTTGCCTGGAGAAGCTGCTGGGAAAGGCAGGAGAGGGTAACAGCCTTTGGAGCTTTCCCCTGCTTCTTGAGTAATCCAGCCTGGCTCACCAGGGCTTTGTGCATTAAGCTGGAAGTGCTGGCAAAACCCCTGCTGTGGTAAACCCAGGGTTACACCCACACTGGGGCTCAGGGCACTCCCTTGGACATGACCTGGGGTCTGGGGACAGCTGGGGAGGGTCTGAGGGATCAGCACAATCCAGCCAGCACCCTGCAGCCTGGCTGCTGCTCTTGGGCTGGGTCCAACCTCTCCTCACCTTTTCATAGAATATCCTGATTTGAAGGGGTTCCACGAGGATCATCAAGTCCTGGCCTTGCACAGGACAGCCCCAAGAATCCCACCCTGTGCTTGACAGTGTTATCCAAACACTTGTTGAACTCTGGCAGGCTTGCTGCTGTGACCACTTTCCTGGGGAGCCTGTTCCTTTTATCTTGCTCCAGCTTCAGGGAGGCTGAGAGAGGACAGGGAATGGCCTGTAGGGCACAGAGTGACACCCAGGAGCCAAACCCTTGTTATTGTACCAACACTTGCCACCCAGTCCTTCCCAGCACTGCAGCCCTCTGTGGCTGGTGCCTCCACGGGCCTGTCCATGCAAGGTGAAGCTCTTGCCTCATCCCAGCAGTGCCTGGTGTCTCTGGCAGTGCAGTGAGGTTATTTTGAGAGCTTCTTGCTCCAGGATGTCGCCTATTTGCAAAGCTGGGAAAACATCTGTGGGACCAGCAGGCCTCAGCATCACCACCTCAAAGGCAGAGAGGCAGAGCCTGACAGCCCCACAGGGTCCAGCCCAGCCTGACAGCTCTCACAGCTCTGCTGGGCTGCCAGGAGCTGCTGCTTGCCTTATTTTAATTATTTATTACCTGCTCCTTCCCAGCAGTAATCCTTGTTCCACGGTGACATCCAGGGGTGTGAAGGAGCCTGATTTTGTGTCAGTAGTGCCAGATGGTGGCTGGTCAGATACAGATGCCAGCTCTGCTCTCATCTCTGTGCCTTAGCTCAGGCAGGTCTCCCCATCCTTGTTTCCCTCTTGGTCAGATGGGACATTCACTCTTCATCTGCCTCTGGAATGAAGGATTCTTGGTGTCTCCAGCCCACATGGCTTTGGTGCAGAGGAGAAGCACATTTTGAGGCAGGTGTTGCCCAAGGCACTCATCATTCCTGCCTCTCCTCATCACTGGTCTCCTGGTCAGTCTGTGTGCCAGACTCCATTTAGCTCTGGCTGCCTGGGAAGGACCAGAGCATGTATTTATAAGGATTATTGTGGCTTTTGTGGCAAAGCCATGGAACAGAAAGAACAGCACATTCCCTAAGAGACGTTCAAGGCAGAGTCATCATCGAGGACACTCAGTGAGCACCACCCCCAGAAACCCCTTTAGAGAACCCTCCAAGACCATGAAAGGGCTTCCAGTAAGGCACAGATGTATGCAAATGAGTTCTAGGAAAGTGCTGTTCATGGGTTAGCTAGGAAGTGTGCTGTAGTGAGTATGTGGGATCATCATGGAATAAATACCTGTTGTAAACTTCACGACGCACCTGATTAGAGGAAATATCCCCTGGATGCCCACCATGCTGAAAATAGAGGAAGCCTGCTTGCTAAGACTTCAAATTGTATAAGAAAGTTGGGTTTCTAGCCAATTTCAGTATCATGAGCAGCAAGGAAAGGCCTGCTGGTTCCCTGGGCCTCTTTTTGCTCCAAGTGACAGCTCCTCCCGGGCCCTGTAGCCCTTGGATGCTCCTTCCTCCTCTCATCTTCTGGCAACCACTTCATAAGCAAATCCCTCAGTGATGCTCTTACTGGCAGGCCCAAGATGCAGCTATTTGAATTCTGCCTTTTGTTTTTAACCAGGTTCATTTTTCTTCCCACTCCAGGCCATTGGTAATACCCATGGAGGGGGTCCTGACTCCTCCTGCTGCCTCAGACATCTGACTGCCACTTGCCCTGCTCACCCAGACACTGGCAGTCCATTTGTTTTCAGTCTCCCTGGAACAAGCCTGGCCTTTTATTTCCTAGCTCTGTTCTGCCCTGCCAGCAGCCCTGAAGCTCCCTTGTCAAAGCAAGAGAGGAGAAGAGTGATGCTCCACACACTGAGATGTGGCTGGCACTGGTGGGAGATGGGAAGCAGGCCTGGATTTGGCCATGTGGCCCAGATGTTTTGGGTTTGATTTATTTGTTTGCTACTTTTCCTGATGCCTGCTGATCTGCTCTGGAGAATCTCAGCTTTCGTTAGAAGCAAATTAAAATGAATAATAAAAGAAAAAAAAAAAAACAACGGGAAAAAAAGAAGAGCAGAAAGTGTTGGAGGAAGCAGTGACATTTGGAAATGTACACAAGGCAAGGTGGTGATGTTTGCTTCAGTCTGCTGAAAGCTTGATCAACAGCTTGGAGGAAGATGGAGGATCTCCCTCTTGGCTGCCATCCCTTTCCTCTGCTGCATCCCCTGGTGGGCTGAGCTCACTCCCTTTGCTCTTTCCCCCTGCAGCCACTCAGTGGGTGCTGGATGGCATTTGGATAATAACCAAATTTCACTCAGGAGTTCACTCAGTTCTGGGAGCTGTGCTGCAAAAGCTTGAAATTTTTGGAGGAGCAGCCAAACTGGAGGAGCTTTGCAAGTCCTGCACACCCCTGGGCTGAGCATCCACCCACTGAACACTGGGGTGGTGCCTCAGCTTTGATCCCAGTGAGGTGGAGTAGGGGAAAGCATCATCAGCTCAAACCTTGCATAGAAACAGGGTTTAACAGCTCCCTGCCTGCACTTCAGCCTCTACAATCAACACAAGCATCGATCAGAGTGAGGCACAAGCTGAAAAATTCAGGTCCCAATCCAAAATATGAATGTGCCAGCACTTGGGTGTGTAGTTCTGGAGCTGGAGTCTGACTCATTTGCAAATAGGGACCCTTTGCAAAACATGGATCAGGGTTCGAATTCCTGTCCCTCCAAAATTAAAGACTGAAGAAATTCTGAGAACTCGGTGTTTTAGTTCTGGGCCATCTAAGAGGGGTGAAGTATGTGCTTAAATGCTTTGTTGAATAGGAAGAGACTTGAGCACGTGCTTAATGTTATTAAGTGCTTAACTGTTTTTGTTGAATCAGCCCCTCCACCCCCACCCCCCCGGCTTTTAAAGTCAATTCTAAACCCTTAGGCTGCATCTGAAAGGATTTGGAAAAGAAGTGGCATCCAGATACTGCTGGGTATTTGACTGCTGAGCTCTGCATTCCTGCTTTGAAGGCTGGTTCCTCTGAATCTGCTCTCACTGCCATTCCAAACCATCTCCACGGCTTGTCCCTGCTCACCAGGTGACGAAGGAGAGAGCACAGAGGGTTATGGACATTTAACACCGGCCCTGGCACAACTCCTGGAGAAGTTTGGATGTCCTGCAGTTTCCATCAGTGATCCCAAGGCAGTGTGGTAGCACCAGGATTGCTGCCTGAGGGGTTTGCTTGTCTCCAAGCAAGGAGACCCTCTTCAATCCCAGCAGGGACTGTGAGGATTCAGTTTAACTTCCTCTGTAGCTCAGACCAAGAAAAAACTCACACAGAATTCCTTCATCAGACATTACATGCTGTGTGAGCTGTGCCTGTTTTTATGGCATCTGCCTGAAGATAAAGGCTTAAATTTATAAACCAAAATGTTTAAATAAAAAAACCCCAACAAAACAAAAACAAAGACAATGAAAACAAAACAAAACTAAAACTAAAACAACTCTCTAGTGTCATCTGGTCTAGTGGAAGATGTCCCTGTCCCATGGCTGAGGGTTTGGAACTGGATGATTTTTAAGGTCCCTTCCAACCCAAACCATTCTGTGATTCTGTGATTCTGTGATTCTGTGATTCTGTGATGCTGTGATTCTGTGATTCTGTGATGCTGTGATTCTGTGATGCTGTTGTGCTGGCCCAGCTGAAGAGACACACTGCAGACATTCTGATGGCTTCTTCTGGTGCTTGTAACCAGCTTCCCCTTGTTGTGAGAGCCCCTGAAGTCAGGGTGGCTACCAGGAGTGGGTGACAGGAGCTAAGCTGGCTCGCTGTGGCTGAGGGAGTGATCCCAGGAATGCAGCAGATCCCTCACCCACAGCAGGGAACTGAGAGCAGCTGCAGGCAGGGGGCTTTGCAGCCAGCAGAGATGCTGCTGGAAACAAGGTGTCCCCAAAAATCTGCAGCAAGAGGATGTGAACCTCATCCCCTGAAACAGCCTTTTGGTGGCAAAAAAGCTGGAGCTGTGTTTGAGAGGAATGAGACTCCAGAAAATAAGTGGGGAAAAATAGAACTTTTCCTACTTTACAGGTAGAAGAGTATCTGAGACCAGGATGGAAATAGATGGAAAACTTATGCACAGATGAAAGGCTTGAAATGAAATACATTATGCATGAGACTAACAGCTGGAATCTGAGAAGCACTGGGAGGTAATCATCTGAAAAGTGGGAACAGTTCTGGGCAACAATGCCAGCCTATTGCAGGGGCACCCAAAAGGTTCCCAGGAACTGCCTTTGGAAGGAGTTGAAATTGCAGAGGAGGAGTGGCCTTCTCTGGACAAACCAGACCCTCCTTCCCCCATGTCCTCCCAGGTCTGGAGGGCTCCTGGCTCAGTCCAGGACAGGGCTGGCAGTGCTATCCCATGAGAAGCAGTGCCATATGAGAGAGGCTTTGATTGGCAATTTTGAAATGGAATAACATCCCCAGTGCTGCCTTGCTGTTCCAGGCTATTTTTCTATGAAGAAAACAGTCCTGTCTGCACATCTGATGGCAATGCAGCAAATGGCAATGCAAAGATGCAGCGTGCCCTGAATGAACAGTTCAGCTGTGAGAATCAGATCAAAGTTTTTGGGCCAATAATTTCTGGAAATTGAAATGCCATTCTTTCCTCTTGCAGGTTTGCAGGTGCCTGGGTTGATAGAAAATGTGTTCTTCCAGGACAGAAGCTTTCATTAGAGAAAATTAAAAAGTGTTATTCCCTCTTATGCCAAGACTGATAAGAGGGTCAATACTGAAAAAAAAAAACCCAAAAACCAGCAAAGATTCAGGTACCTCTGTGAGTCAGTTTGCAATGACTTCAAACCCAGCCTTTCACAGAACCACAGAATCATTTAGGTTGGAAAAGACTTTTAAGGAGTCAGGCAAACATGAGGATGGAGTGACACAACATAGAGGGAAGGAACTGCAGCAATAAATGTTCCCACGGCAGGGACCAGAGCTGCTCCCACCCTACAAGGTGGGAAAAGAGTTGCACAGGTTTCTCAAAGGAGAATGGAGCTGACTTGTGGGTCATTCTGCTAAAACCTGCAGCTCTTCAGCTCAGATTTTAAGGTAAGGCTCAGAGGCTGGCAGCAAGAACCTCCAGAGCCCTTCCAGACCCTGCTGGTTTTGTGCTCTGGGCTCTGTGGCTGCACACCTGACCTTCCCAGCTTTATGGGACTCATTGATGCAAAGCCTGGGGCCAGTGGCACCTTCCTTTCCCCAGGCACCTGCCTTAAGTCCAGCAAGAGGTCTGGGTTTGTTCTCCTCAGAGCAGTGGAAAAGGAACTTTTTCAGGCAAAATTATTTATGGTTTTGGGTTTTTTTAAGTGGTTCCTTGACCTGCTGTTGTTATACACTAGAGACTTATTCCTGTAATTTCCTCTGAGTTTTTTGCCCAGCTCCAGGCTCCCATCATGTGCCAGCTTCAGCTGGGGGGTCACAAGGCCATTCAAAGAGCACAACTGCAGCCACCTCTGCCTTCATCATGAGTTTGAATGCAAATTGTACTGCAGGTTATGTCCTTTATTCCCTGGAAAAGTTCCTTCTGTTGGGAATTTCTCCCAGGCTGTCTAAACCTCAAGCTGTAATTTAAGTCCCAGTGGCTGCTTGTTCACAGTTTAATAGGTATTCTTCCACAAAGTCCATGCTGCTGAGCCTGTCCCCAGCCCAGTGTGCTCAATGAACACTGGCAGCATGGGAGTAAGAAGGCATTAAACTAAGCAGAAGTTCATGCATCCAAATTCAGGCATTTTAAAAGATACATATGAAACCCAGTCCAGGAAAAGAAAATTAGTCAAAATACAAGAACATCAGACATGATATTGTAAGGATGAATTGAAACTAACTGGATCAGAACTCAACTGATATTGTCTGTGTGGTGATGAGGAAAAAAAAAAGTGAGAAAGGAAGTGTCACTTGGAATAGTCCAGTTCTGACTAATTTGAAGTGTCCATGAGCCTGAGGAGGGAATGCAGTCCCATCAGTTAGCATCAGGGCATGATGAATTAGGTGATTTGTTGAAATGCTGGTGAAGATTCTTTATGGTGAACAACGAGGGTGGAAGCTTCAAGCTCTGGTTCTTGTCAGCTGTGAACATCGTAAGTGACACCGGTTTGTTGAACTCCATTTTCTCCCTCTCTGTGCTGTCCTTATCAGACCTTCTCTTATCCTTAGAAAACAGGTTAAAACGGAGCTGATCTTGCTTGGCTTTCAAAGGATCACAGAATGGTTAAGGCTGGAAAAGATCTATAAGATCTTCGAGTCCAACCACATCCACAGCACCACTGTGTTCACCACTGACCCATGTCCCCAAGTGCCACATCCACAATGCCTTTTGAACCCTTCCAGCACCCCATGCTGCCCTGGGCACCCTGTGCCAATGCCTGACCACCCTGTCAGTGAAAAATCTTTCCCAATATCCAATCTAAACCTACCCTGGTGTAAGCTGAGGCCATTTCCTATGGTCCAGCCACTTGTTACCTGGGAGAAGAGGCCACCCTCACGTGGCTACAGCCTTTAAGGTGGTTGTAGAGAGTGAGAAGGTCACCCTTGAGTCTTTTCCACCTTTCCATCAAATTTTCTCACAGATCTTCCCTAATCAAGGGGCTAGAAGTAAGTTTTGCATCACTTTTGCCAGTGTGACACCTGACAGGCAGTGGGCATTGCTGAGCAGCAGTGACACCTCACTGGGCCCAGGGCTCACCACTCTTCCACAGGTTCTGCATGAAGTGGGTCTTTCATGGCCTTGGGGAGCACCACAGTGTTGGAGGCAGCAGTGGGTGATCCAAAATCAGCCCTTTTCCTGACACAACAGATGGGCTGCTGCTGTGAAAAGGAAATGAATGTCATTGCATGGCTTGTAGTCTGACAGGAATGTCTGGAGAAGCTCTAATGTTGCTTCCCCACAAGCAGCTGTTGTCTGAATCCTCTTCCATGGCCTCCTGGGTGACTTCTTATTTTGAAAACAGTCCATCCTTCCTTCCACATTCTGTCTGGATGGAGGTTTTTGCTGGAGGGTTTCCTGCTCCTGTCTCTCCATTCCTGCACAGCTCTGCTTTCTCAGTCGTGCCAGTGCAACTGCTCACCCTTAAAAGTAGATCACTGAAATATCAGCAAAAAAGGAAAGAAGTTGTTAATTTGTTTTTTTTTAACTCAGACCAGAATAGATATCTGTTTTCCAGCCACAGTCCCAGCACAGCTGATGCAACAATACTCTGCAGCAGAGGAACAGCAGAAAATGCCCAAATGAAGAGTCTGGAGCAGGGAAGGGCAGCTCTGCCCTCGCTGGATCCATCACATCCCGTCCTCTCCTACATCAGCTGAGGGGAGTTGGACCCTCACAGTGACCCCCTGGGAAATGTCTTTTGATGGGAGACCACAGCCAGAGCAGATGAGAGCCAGCCCTGGAGAAACTGGGCCCTTGAGGGACCTAATCAGAGGTTCCCAATGCAGCAGTTTTTGTCACAACAGTACAGACGTGGCAGTGTTTTGACAGGCTGGGGCAGTGCTTGTCATCTGAATACCGTGAGTTTGTGTTAAAGATTCTATTCCACTTTCCAAGAATCTGGCCTCTGTGCCTTGTTGACAGCAGGGAAATGTTTCAGTGCTGTACAAATGCAAGTAAATAAATGCAGAAGGTTGAAAATGCATCGTAGGTACGCTGCCGTTACCTAGCACCCAGAGAAATTAGTGTTGTTTGACAAAAAATGGAAACATTGCCAGGATATTTTGCTCCAGTTTAGCTTGTTTGCTGGAATTGTTTGTGGTTAGTAATGAGCACAAGGTTCACTTGTAATAATAATGTAACCATGGTAATATGATAACACAGGCTGATGCCAGGCTGATTTGCTGATAAGATTTATGCCCTATTATATTATCCAATGCAATTAAGAAATACTTGGACAATTAGCATTAGAATAGATTAAAATAAAGGATCAGACAGCTGTGGGTCTTAGGCATAATCCCCAAGTGTTTGTGTCACCCTGCTATGTTTCAATGAGCAAGGAAAGCATTTACTTTCATTTCACCAACAGGGAATTGTCATGTTCCTCATTTTTTTCCAATTCCCTACACTCATTTTAGTGTGACAGGTCAGAAATGAAGCTAGGAAAAGCAACAAATGTTAATTGGCCTCATTCAATCTGAATTGAATTTGATGATCAGCAGGGTGAAAGGCGAATGTGTGGGTTGGGATGTGGGGCTTTGCTCCCAGTGGGAAGGAAATGACCAGGAGATGGGGGTCAGAATCTCTTGCCCCTTGCCTGTGTGTTGGGAATTCACTCTGCCAACCACTACTTTCCCAGGACTCCTTTTATATTACCTGGGGCAGCTCTTTCTTGTCTTGTAAGCTCTGTGGGGCAGAGACCATCTCTTCATTCCCCATCTATGAATCCTGAAGGAACACAGCATTTCTACCACTTAATAATACAACCCCAGGAGATGAGGCAGGATCATCATAAGAGATGAGGCATTTCATAACTGCCTCTGTAGCAGACAGAATTACATCTCTCACAACATCCTAGCAACAGAGCTCCTCAATCATCAGCTCTTCTCCTTACCTGCAGACATCTCACTGCCTCCCTCCTTGCTGTTTCCACATTCAGTGGGATTATTTGTGGAGAATTTAATCTGAATACCTCAGTGAAGAAATAGCAGTTTTCCAAAGGAGTGTAAGAGCAAGACCTTCAGCTGTTGCCATAAGCCAGGAGATGAAGACAATTTCGGACTCAATTTTTTTTTCATATGAGAGTCCTATTATTCAGCTCTTACTAAGAGTTTTGAGATGTTTGTCCAGTCAGGTCCAAAGGTCCAGGCAGAGCTAATATGGGGACTGGGATCTCTCTCTTCTCTCAGATTGGTTTTTTCATTGGGATGATCGACTGCAGTGAAACTGAGAGGGGAGAAACCAATCTCAGTCTCTTGTTCCTCATGTGCTTAAAACCCCCATTTTACAAAAGGATGATACCTATCCCTTTCTCCATCTTCTCACCTTATTGTCCCCTCTTTCTGCTTATGGGCCCTTCATTTTGCTGTTTTCTGAATATCTTCCTGAGTAAATTAAAAGACCTGTATTTTATGCTCATTCTCTTTGCTCTTTCTCCTGCCTTCATACCCTGCCTTTCCAGGCTCTCTCCTCCCTTGTCTCCATGACCTACACTCTGCTGAGCTGCATCCTAGCTCTCAAATAGTCTCTGTGGCCCTCTTCTCCCTTGTTTTGTCTTAGGTGATGCCTTGTTTTCCTTCTATTATTCACATAAATTGTCATTTCTTGCTGGCTGCTCAATTGCACATCTCCTCCTCCCATGCTGTCCAGCCTCCCCAGTCCCACTGCTTCCCAGGCACCTCATTCCTTCCTCTAGGGGGAAAAACCTCAATTCCTTTTCATCAGATCCTCCGTCCCTTCCTCTTTGCTGATGCTATAACCACTTGGTGAGTCTGGTTCACTCGAAGCTGTGTTCTCCTCTCCATGTGATGTAGGGAGTTCACTGTTCTGGCAGTTCCTGTTTCTTTTCCTTCCTGGAACTAATGCACTGTGAAGGGTGAACACAGAAATGTCAGTATAGAGTCCTGGAGACAGCACCTTATACTCCTCAGAGTGGAAGAGGTGACTTGGGAGGGAGGAATCAGACTGAAATCTACAAGATGATAAGTGGCAAAAAAAAAAATAAATCATTAAGACAGATTTTATTCAGCTGTATTTTATTTTGGAAGCGATGTACACATTGTACAGTGCACAACAGCTCAGAAGGAGCTGAAATAGCTTTGCATAAATATTGCATGAAGCTTTGTGTGCAAACACATACAAGGCACAGAGCTAGATGCAAAACCTGGCTACAAAAGGTGAAGGAAAATGTGGAAGCCTCTGCTTCCATATCTGGAGAGCTTCTGGTGCCCTCGGAAAAGTAACTCTGCATTGCAATACAAGTTTCAGCATCAACATGCCCAGGGTTGCTGTGAGCCAAGATCCACGCCAGAGGAAAAGCCATGGAAAGGATTTTTTAAGTCAGCAGGGGTGGCCTAAATGCTGTGGGGCAGGGGTTGAACCTAATTTTGGGCCTTTTATGGGCCCAGAGACATAAAGGGAGTAGAGAGACACAGGTCCAGCATGTGGCTTCTTTTTATTTCCAGTTTTTCTTAGCAACCTCAGGTGAGCTGGGATGATGTGGAGAGACCCTTTGAAAAGTCACTCCCAATTCAAACTAAAAGATGACCACAGAGGTCCTGCACTGCCACAGCTGTGGGCTGAAGCTGCAAAAGGAAACGGAGTTGGCTTTAGCTTCAACCACCCTCTGAGCACGTGCCCTCACCAACATCTGGGCCAGGATTTGGGAGGGCTGGTTTTAAGCTGCAAGAGGGAGTGGATGTCCTTTTTTGAAAGCACTTTAGAGTGGTTTAAGAAGACTGTGAAGTAAAGATTTTGCCAGCTGTGGGCTCTCAGGACAAGGACCCACCAGGTAAAGCAGGGGTATGGCACACCACTGTGTGTTGTGTGCTGCAAACAGCAGGAGAGTGAGGAGACAAATTCCATCTGAGACCTTCCAGTACCACAAACACTCATAACCTTTTGAGGGATAGTGAGAGAGAGCATTTCATTATGCTCATAATGTCCATGAGAGCTGCTGTACAGTGAGCTCACATCTTCCCAAACAAACCCCATATTGTGGATACTCCCTCAATCCCTGTTTCCTCCTCTTCCATCTTCTCCCCTTAGTACATATCCACAACTCAATTTTCGCTCTATTTTGAAACTAACATTTTCTTTTTTTTTTTTCCTTCAGCATCTGCATTCCACTCTCCGCCTCTTTCCACCACATGCCCATTGAAAACCTAATTGCAGATCCTTTGCTGCAATTAGTCTGCGTGCTGCTGCAAAGTTCACTTCATTATGGCTTTTTTGGACTGGTTTACTCACACAGGCTTTGAAGCAATTGCTCACCAGTGCTTTGATCCTGCTGCCCATGCCATGGTCAGCACCCCAGTGTAAGGATTTCCATCTTCTCCTCTGCTTTCCACTTTTTCCTCTCCTTACACCCTCATCTCTTCATGCCTGGATTTTTTTTTTTTTTTCCCAGATGCATCATTTTTGCTCCTGGTTTGGATGCGCTGGTCTGTCTAAGCAGGGTTTGGCTTTAAACTGGCAGAGGGCAGATTTATATAGGGAATTAGGAACAAATCCTTCCCTGTCAGGGTGTGAGGCACAGGTTGCCCAGAGATGCTGTGGATGCTTCATCTCCGGCAGTGCTCCAGACCAGGTTGGACGGAGCTTGGAGCAGCCAGGTCTAGAGGAGGTGGCCGTGCCCATGTCACGGGGGGGTTGGAACGAGGTGGTTTTTAATGTCCCAACTCAAACCGTTCTGCGATTCTGTAATAATAATTCCATCACCACTCTGTGACTACGCCGTGCAGGGCTCCAGAGGTCACGGATGGAGTTTTTGGGAAGGTCAGCGGTTTGCATCCCCCACCTTCCCGCACCCCGCCGCGGTGAGCGGACGACGGAGGTGAGAGGAGGAGGAGGAGGAGGAGGAAGATGAGGAGCAAGGCGACCACGGGCGTGGAGCCGCGGCCGGGCGGGGAGGAAGGCGGGCGGGAAGGAGGGATGAAGGAGGGATGGAGGAGGGATAGAGGAGGGATGGAGGCGGGCGGTGGGCGGGCGCGGGGCGGCGGCAGCCGGGGAAGCAGCCGGGCGCCCCGCGGACCAT
>WBNO01031623.1:129988-192738 GCA_013400575.1 Peucedramus taeniatus | reverse complement strand
ATGCGGGCGGGGAGCGCCGGGGATGCGGGCGGGGAGCACCAGGGGATGCGCGCCCGCTCGGTGCCCCCGTGCCGGTGTGACCCGCGGGTCCTGCCCGCGGAGAGGCGAGGAAGGAGCCGGGAATCCCCACGGGCGGCACCCCCGCCCCGCTGTCAGCCGGCACGGCCGCAGGTGAGGCGTTGTGCCGGTGACAGCTCGGAGGTGGACGGGTCGTGCCGGTGGCCGCACGGTTCCCTGCCGGTCCCGGAGTCAGGCCGGCGGTCCCACTTCCATTCATGGCAAGAGAGGCGCCGCCGTTGCCATGAATGGAAGTTGGGAGCCAGCTCCCGGGTCCCGGCCCCGAGAGGAGGCAGCGGGCGCTCGGGCACCGGCAGGATCGGGCCCGTAAAGAAGGGATGCTTTTGTTGGAGGACGCGCTTTGGAGCTGGTGTGGGAAGGGATGGAGGGCGGCATGAAGCGGCAGATCATTTTTCAATGAAAATAGCGTACAGCTGTGCCTGGCGCTCTTTGTGCGCGGCTCAGCATTTGCTTTCACCCAGGGAGAAGTTGGATTGCGTGATTTATTTCCCTGATTTTTTCCCCACCCCCTGTTTTTCCTCCTTTCTTTTTTTTTTTTTTTTCTTATTACCCTTTTGGTTTAGTTAGGTTAGGGTTATTTCCCTTTTAATAAGATAAAAATAAATTATTTTTTCTGCTGAGAAGGGGCTGGCTGCCGGCCGAGAGCCGTAGTGAAGGACCACGGAATCATTACTCGAAAAAAAAAAAAAAGGTCGTGGATTTGTGGTAGCACTTTAATTTGTGCACTTGACATTGCAGATTGGAACCAGATGCGGGGCTGACTGGGGGAGGGGGCGCTGGTGGCAGTAGGTGGCGCAGCGAATTCATCCCCTGAACCCATCACCTCCGCCAGCCTGGCTGCCAGCCAGCCCTGGCTCCCGCAGGAATGGGGGAGAAGGCTTGGGATCACCCCTTTGGTTCTCCAAAGGATGGCCTTAAACGCCAGCACATCTTCAACCAGTGCTTGCCAGTGCTTTTAGCATTTGCTCTCCCTTTGCCCAAGGCAGGCTGGACAGGGATCTGAGCGACCTGGTCTAGTGGAAGCTGTCCCTGCCCATGGCAAGGAGGTTGGAACGAGATGATCTTTATGGTTCCTTCAAACCCAAACCAATCTATGAATCTATGATTCAATGAGCGGTCCACTCCATGGAAAAGATTATCCTGGATTTAATGGGTTCAGAACTAGTCCAGCTGTGAGCATCAAAACTCATTGCAATAAATGTATCAGAGCACCCCTGGGTGCCAGTCAAATGATGCACTCGAAGAAAAAAAAATAGATGAACCTTCCTCCTGTCTCCTCCCCTTTCCCCAAAGCCAGAGCAATTAAAGGGTGTGAAGCTGAACAGATGATGGATAAGCAACATTGTAATACACAGGGGGAAACTGATTGTGTTGACCGTGGGTTAATGAGTGCCTTGCAAAATAATTTCTTATTGCTTATTTTATGCCATCAAATTACCTTCATAAATAGCCTTAAAATTCATCTCGCAGCAATTTCATACAATTATAATGGGAGAAGAGGAAGAATTACTCTTCCTTCCTGCTGCACTGCAAAACTAATAAAAGGGCTGTGATCCCAGCCCTGGGAATCTTGCTCTCTGGATGGTGGACTCTAAGCTCATAATGTGCAGCAGAACAAGGCGGTTCCCACACCACAAGCACTTGTTGGCAGAGCTGTTTGGTGCCATTGTGTGAGCAGATGTGATCTTTGAGTTACACCAGTGTGGTGGGGAACGTGCCCTGCTAGGCTGGCACGGCCGTCCTTGCCCGTTCCATGGGCACAGGTCTGGTTGGGCCCTACCACATAATCCAGCTTTGTTCTTCCAGCTGTGGTCAGCACAGCCCATTGGTCTTCCTGAACTGTGGAACATGCTCCTCATGCAGAACTGGCTGGAACAGGCTGGGATGAAGTGCCTGCATAATTTTTTTTCACTGAAGTATTTATCCAGAGCATCCATCTAAAATGTCAGGGCTTTGTTTGGTTTTTATATAAAAGAATATCGACAAGGTGTTTCACAAGGTTCAGATAGAGAAGTCTGTCGGTCTTTGGGACCCCTTCACATCTGCCCCACTGAAGGAGCTGATGTTCTTTGTCCTCTTCTTTTGCAGAACTGCTTGAGGAGGAGGGATGCTGGGTTATTAAATCAGTTGCAAGAGCTGGATAAGCAAATAAGTGATCTCCGCCTGGACGTGGAGAAAACGACAGATGAACACCTGGAGACAGACAGTCGTCCAAGTTCAGGTAAGGGCAGTGCTCAGCAAAATGCAGCCTCCCTTGGGACCTGGAATTAAACTGCCTGTAGATTTTAGTGCTGGAGTTTTCAGTACTGCAGCAATAAATGTCTACATCTCGTTCACACTCTGATAATGAATTCCTACTAACAGAGTTCACTGGAAAGGCTGCTGTTTGCTTCTTGCAGAGGAGCATTTCAAGCTTAATCAGATTTTTAGTATTTGGGGCATTTGTTTTTTCAAGGCCACCCTCACTTAAATTCAAAAGGTTCTAATTGCCCTGTATATTAGGGAGGAGGCTGAAGGAAAAATGGTGAAAAGAAGCACCACCATCAGGAGGAAGATATCAAAAGTGGTTGTACAGGCAGAAAGGAGCACGGAATCAAACAATTTCATCCCCCATGTATTGAATTTCATCTCATTCTAACTGTGTTGAAGCCAGCAAGTGGTATTTAACTATGGGGAGCCTTTCCTAGAGGCCCCTAGACTTGTTCTGATCACACTAAAATGTGGAGAATCCTCCAACTAGCAATTGTTAAAGCTATTGCTAATTTCTAGTCTGAATCTGACTCGTTCCAGCACTGATATTTTTATATCCTTTTCTCCCCTAAAGAAAGGTCTTTTCTAATACCCAGCTTTTCCTCCTCTTGGAGGTGCTATACAGTATAATTCCTGGCTTTTATTTGATGAGCTAAACAGGTCAAGTTCTTGAAGTCATTCATTTTAAGGCATTTTTCCAAGCTCCTAAATAGCTCGGTGGCCTCTTTCCAATTTTTAGCTTTGTTTAAAGCATGCTGGATTCAAGGACTGGGCTCACCGTTCCAGTGTTTCTTACCAAGGCCATGTAGACTGCTGAAGTCATTTCCCTGCTGCTATTCATTAGCCTCTTTGTACATCCAACAATCTCATTAGCTTTTTTTTTTGCCATATCATTAAGCTTGATTGAGCTGCTTTTCCACGCTGACTAAGCCCTTTCCAGGATTATTGTTTTCCAGGATGCATCCCCATTCTGTAGGCATGCTCTGCATTCCTTATTCCTAAATGGACAATTTAAATTTTGGTTGTGGTGTGTCTTTTTTCCTTAAGTAGTCCCAGTTTACCAGGAAATTAAATTTGATGCGTCTGCACATTATTTGCCATTTTTCTTCTTTTCTGTCATCCACAAATACTATGTTTATCTCCAGAACTTTGAGGAAAGTAATGGGTAGCATCAGGCCCAACACTTTTATAGTTAAGTAATAGTTGGAGAGTCTGTCTTGGAAGTATAACACTCTATTAAATGAGTGGGCTGCCAAACACAGCCTGGATCCTTGTTGCTAAAATCTGAAAATCCCTGTAAGGGTTAGAACACCAACCCTTGTAAAGTTAAAAAAAATTCCATATGCTAAGATAAGTTCTGCTGTAAGTGCTTTACTTTTAAACAAAGTAAATCCATGGCAATAAGGATATTACTAAATTGTTGGCTGTTTTTAGGGTGACTGAATGAAATCCCATAACTACTTGTGTTAGAGTAAGCCAACTCAAACACCAGCTTGACTGCCTTTCTGGGGACACAAATAGTAACTTTGTGTAGACATAACTAATACAAATCCAAACTCTTATTTTTATAGGGTTTTATGAGCTGAGTGATGGAGCTTCTGGATCGCTTTCCAATTCATCTAACTCTGTCTTCAGTGAGTGTTTATCCAGTTGCCATTCTAGCACTTGCTTTTGCAGCCCTTTGGAGGCAACACTGAATATCTCAGATGGACGCCCTAAATCTGCAGGTATAGTAAAAGCAGGTCGAATACATCATACTCCAGGAGGTGGCTTTGGCTTTGGAAATACTGCCTCAGGAGTACCTGGGTTGGATTAACCCTTCTTCCTTTCATGTGCCATATTATGCTCTGAAAAGATCCCAGTGCCTCTCACGTACATGGGTCATGAGGCAGGACTGTTTGCCCTCCTCTGCTCCAGCTTTACACATGAATAAGTCACTCTAAACACATAAAAATGGCATGTGAGGATCTGGCAGCTGCTCTACCCAGCAGAGGGCAGTGGTACCTGTACACAGAAACACATCAGTCAGCTGCTTTCTCTTTCTTTAGAAAAGCATTTTTAGTGAATAGCAATAATTAACGATAGCTCTTGGCCATGTCAGCATTAAAGTCACAGAGTAAGGAGCTGGCTACAGGTTTTAGGGGGTCAGGGCACATATTTTTAGCAGTCAGTTTGTCAATTCTGATGGTCCTCGACCCCTGGGTGAGCATGATGAGGTGTGTCCTGCATTTATGTAGTATAAACAGACATCATGAACAGGCCAGGTACGTTTTGTCTCTTTGGCAGAGAGCTGTGAACTTTCCTTGGACACCAGTCTGAAGATGCAAGCCTTGATTTGTGGGATGGTTCAATAGGAAGGCCTTCTCTGTTCTCCAGAAGAGACTCTTCAATAGGACTGTTGAGATCCAGTGTTACTGACTGCAGACATTTTCAAAAGCTTTAGCTCATTCTGGGCTAGGGAGGATGATTCCAACCACAGTATTTGCAATTTGCATTCTGCTCTTTAAGGTTAACTTATAGTGATTTGTTGTGAATCAAGCACAGAATAATTCATGCTCTTCTATTTCTGAACTGGGAAAATGCAGCCTGGAATACATTCATTCTGAGATGCTGACAAGTCCTCTAAGTTTTCCTGTGAGCAGCTCGAGGTAATTGAATGCTCCCTATTGTAAGGTATATGTGATCTTAATGGGCCATACATTAAAACAAGAAAAAAACAAAAACCACACAAGGAATTCCTGCTGATTGCATTGCTATTTTTTCTGTATACACCACAAAAACCTAAACCTCTCATTATTCATACAGTCTCACTTTCACGGATGAAATTTCACAAACAAAAATTCCTTAAAGCCAACACAGAATTTAGGAAATGTAGGAAAACTGAGAGGTGATCTGGAGGAAGTTTCTACTCTTAACTTCCCTGTTCTTCCTCTCCTGCTCACACAGGAACATCATTTCTATCAGCAAATTTCATCAATGCCCATGAGATCTCTTTGAAATAAGCCTTAGATAAGTGATGAGCACTGAGCATTCCAATCGGAGCACCCTGGCTGAAGTTTCCAGCCCAAGGGCAGAAAACAGGACTGGCAGAGGATCATTTAGATTGTACCCCTACCCAAGAAGACAAGGGCAAGTTAAGCTTAAAAAATAATAATAATCTTACGTGCTTGGGTGGAAGCCCTGTTCTTAAGGTAGCTTACCTCTCTAGTAATCTCCTTAGCCATTAAATCTGACTCATGCATCGTGAAACGCACTGGATTTCTCTGGCAGAACTCTCTTTGCAGAGCCAAGGCTAGGATGTCAGCTGGATTGACCTGCACTCCCTGTACTTGTGTGAAAACATGAGCCTGTTTCCCATTCTTTAACCCCTTATCATTCAAAAGGACCATCTGTTATTACTATTAGCATTGCTGTAAATATTATTATAATAACAGTAGTAATATTAATAAAAACAACAATAAAATTAAGTCTGGATTTTTTTCCTGACTGAGACATGCTTGAAAGAATCCAGAAGTGAAATTTGTCAATAAGCTACAAGAATTAATTATTCTCTTGTCTGTATTTTTTATGTTTCTCTTTGGATTTAAAATTCATATGTGCTGAGGCCTGCAGAGAGTTTCACAGATGACTGTGTAACAAATAAGAGACCCTTGCAGACTTCTGGGTGGCTTGAAAGGAAGATAGGAAGATCTTAACAACCTGGGCACAGGTTTGAAGCAAATGTGCACGTTCTCATTAGGGCTGTGATTTTTATTGTTTTAACCATGTGGTCCTAGTGGGGTAAATGCCACATAGATGCAGTGACAGGGAGACCCACAGAAGGATAATGCTGCTTTTTTTGTTGCTTGAACAGCACCCCTGGTTGCAAAATTGCTGCTGCTGTAGTTAAAGCTTTGCATTGTGTGCCTAGATGGACCGGTGTCCTTGGCAGCACATTAAAAACGTAGCACAGCTGTCCCTGGCAGGCTCTCTAAACTCTCCTAAAATGCCTTTCAGATCTCATAGGCTGGATGGACTATAATAAGGAAGGCCAGCATGAGGACCAGACCGCAGGCTCTGTCTGTCGCTCTTTATCCACACCGCACTCAAATTCCCTCGATGTCGTTGCAGATGTACATCCCAAGTACCAGTGCGATCTGGTGTCTAAAAACGGGAACGACATCTACCGCTACCCCAGCCCGCTCCACGCCGTGGCTGTGCAGAGCCCCATGTTCCTTCTCCCCGTGACTGAGAACCCCCAGCGAGAAGAGGAGAGGCTCGCTGGCGATATGAGCGACGTTTGCACCCCATCCGAAACGGACTCGGGACAATCCGCCAACGCCTTCCCCCCGCAGAGCTCCTGGCCGGCTCCGTGCCCTTCCACCAGCAAGAGGATAGACAGCTACATCTTAAGCCTGGTTCAGAAAAAGACTCACGCAGTAAGGACTAACAAACCCCGGACGAGTCTCAACGCCGATGCCACCAAAGGGATCTTGAGGCACGGGAGCATGTGCGTCCGGCAGCCAGCAGCAGTGGTGGCCCACGGCAACGTGGTGAACCTGAAGAGTTCCAAGCCGGTGTGTTTGCCTCCCGGTGGGACCCCCGCTGCGGACCACACGGTTCCCTCCCCTTTAAAGCAGAGGCCAAGGGAGCCGGCTGGGGAGCAGCTGGAGAGTAGGAAGGCTCCTTTGCCGGCAGCTTTCCCACCCGGCACAACAACGGAACTCCAGAGCAAGCACCTGCCACGGGGCGTCAAACCGGCACCGCCGGAGCTGGGCCGCAACACCGCGGCCACGGCCGGGGATGTCCCCAAGGAGAACGGCCAGCTCTTTGCTGCGTCTCCCAAAGAGACCCCGGGGAAGGCAGTGGTGCTGCAGCCAGAGAACAGGGTCAGCCAGCCTCCCAAAAAGATCCTGCTGAAGAGCAGCTTGCAGGCGGCTCGCTCCTCATCACCAGCTGTCGAGGAGAGGCCCACGCTGGATTTCAAAAGCGAGGGCTCCTCCTCGCAGAGCCTGGATGATGGGCTGCTGGTGAACGCCCAGTACATCCCGGCCCAGCAGCAAAGCATGAAGCTTCACAAAGGCACCCGGAATGTCAAGATTTTGAAAAGCTCTGCGTTGAAACACAGGTCCCACCTTGCCAGCGGGGTGGAAAACAGCTCACAGGCCTTGAGGGAGAAAGCCAAACTGGTGGGCAAGAAGTGCCGGTTTCCTGAGGAATTGGATACAAATAAGAAACTGAAAAAGCCCTCGTCGCGGGGGAAGAGAGGCAGCG
Organism: Peucedramus taeniatus; assembly: GCA_013400575.1. Classification (NCBI taxonomy): domain Eukaryota; kingdom Metazoa; phylum Chordata; class Aves; order Passeriformes; family Fringillidae; genus Peucedramus; species Peucedramus taeniatus. The sequence goes on along the minus strand of WBNO01031623.1, from coordinate 185,157 downwards.
GCCTGCCGCTGGAGCCGAGCCTCCCGGGCCGGCAGGCCGGCCTGCACAGATCCGCCCTCCGCTCCCACGGGCACGGCCGGGAGGTTGTGGTGGCCAAGCCCAAACACAAGCGTGCCGACTACCGCCGCTGGAAGTCCTCGGCAGAGATCTCCTACGAGGAGGCCCTGCGGAGGGCGAGGAGGAACCGGCGGGAGGGCGTGGGGGTCTACTCACAGGTGCCCCTGCCCTATGTCAGCCCCTACGCCTACGTGGCCAGCGACTCGGAGTACTCGGCCGAGTGCGAGTCCTTGTTCCACTCCACCGTGGTGGACACGAGCGAGGATGAGCAGAGCAACTACACCACGAACTGCTTTGGAGACAGCGAGTCAAGCCTGAGTGAGGTGGAGTTTGTAGGGGAGAGCACGACCACCAGCGACTCTGATGAGAGCGGGGGCCTGATTTGGTCCCAGTTTGTCCAGACGCTCCCCATCCAAACAGTCACGGCGCCGGAGCTGCATGAAAATGCGGCCAAGGCCTTTGTCAAAATCAAAGCCTCCCATAACCTCAAAAAGAAGATCCTCCGCTTTCGGTCAGGCTCCCTGAAGCTCATGACGACCGTCTAGTGAGGTGACTTGGTGGAATGTATCTGCTTCTGCTTTTGGAAGCAAGGTGCTTTTTTTTGTACATATTTCCACAGATTTTTTTTTTTTTGTAATACAAATATTTAAAACTTAAGGTAAATTATGTCACTTGTCTTCAGAACTTGGGTGGATACTAGTGCCTTTTATGTGGAAATAAAAGACCGATACACTTGTTTAAAAAACCCAACAACACAACACTGCCATTTCAGTGGTGAACAGCCTCCAGTGCATGGTGTCAGAGAAAAGGCTTTGAGAAAAGGCTAAAATGTTTCTGGGAATGGATCTTCCTTGCCTAGTTTTTCCAGTTCTGGGTCTTATACAGGATACGACAGCTTAAGGTCATAAGTTTTTAGGGAATAAAGGGGAGGGAGTGAGGGTGGTTCTTCATGTTTTTGCTTGTCCCTTTCTGCTGCTGCTGTTGCCACATCTTGAACTTTTTCCTTCTGGTACTCTGGTCTGTTTTTTTTCTTTATGTGTTGATTCTCTTCTTGAAACTCACTCCTGTCCTCCCCCAGCCTTCCCCCACCAGGAAAGGGCTCCTGTTCAATCTGTCTCTGAGGTTAAGTCGCCTTCCCTGGAGTGCACTCTGCTCCGATCTCCTGGGAGTCCCACTGCGGACGGCGGTGGTGTCCAGAGTAAACTGCAGCTGGAGCAGCTGACCAAGGCTTAGTAACTTCATTATATTGTGTAAAACTGCTTTTGAAAAAGAAAAAAAAACCCATATGCATGTCACGTGCATGAGTATCAGTAGTTTTAATATTCCTGTTGATGTCCAATTTACTGTACATCATCAATGGCTGTTTTTATATATATATATATCATTGTGTAAATTAATATAACACATCATATGCTGTAATAAACAGTCTGTTTTAATACTTTTTAAAGTTTGTTACATTGGTGCAGACCTAGTCAGTGCTTTTATATTGGTGTTGTCCCCACTTAGATGTCTCCTGATGTGACCTGATAACATTCCTTGCATTTAGCCATGCAGGAAAAGGGGCAAGTTTAAAATGCTGCTGTGGATGTGACTTGTGCTTTGAGGGAATTGGCTTCTCACGGCTTCTCTTGTTCTTCTTGTAGCTCTCCTTTTTCCAAGGGCAAGGTGGGATTTAGGAGCTCAAAGGCATCTTCAGGTTGTTGCTGATGGGCAGCTCACGTTTCAGAGCAGATGGAAGTATAACATTAATCCTGCTCTCTGTCTGGGTGCTTGCAGACTTTGGTTGGTACAACAGGGGGGCAGATGGTTGGCTTCTGTAACCAAATCGATCTGTGGGACACAACAGGTGTCCCCATGGAATGTCCAGTAAGTGAATCCCCAAGAGCTGTGTGCTCTGGGAGCTGGGCTGGGTGGAGGAGAGCATAGGCTGCCTGTCCATGCTGCCCTCTGTAGCTTTGGCTACAGCCCTAGCAGGGTCATGGAAGGTGACAATTGGGTCACCCACTGGTCTCTGTCTCAGGTTCTTCCCATGGGACTGGAGGGGAGTCTGGCAGCAAAGGAGAAAGGAGCCTTCCATAGGCAGCACTGCTTCCATTCACAATAAAAGCTTTGGAGCTGCCTGGTGGGAAGGTGGGAGGTTTTGGGCAGGTCGAGCTGGTTGCTGCAGGTTCATCTTCTGCTTTGGCATCCACGAAGCAATGGACAAAGAACTGGAGTGGGTGCTGTGGCTGGTGTGGATTTCAGGGATATGTGTACAGCCTGTCCAAGCCATAGCAAAGTCTGAGCAGAGCTTTCCTTTGTGGTTCCTCTGTGTCCTTCCTGCTGTCACCCACCTGAAAGGCAGAGCAGATTTTTTTCCCAGGTTTCCTTGCATCACAAATGTGGGAAAGAAGGATGCACTCAGAATTAAACATCTCAGGGAGCAGCTTCTGAGACAGTGGGAACACTTTTCCTAAGAGGCACATTTTATTTTTTAATCTGCAGTGTAGTAAATCCCTATTTATAATGTCTCATATTATTCTTTTCCTATTTGTGTTTTTTATTTGTTTGTTTGTTTGTTTTTATAAGGAGTGGAAAATCAATTTCTGTAAGGGTTTTGCAGTACCTCACCAGGCTGTGGATTCAGTGACCCAGAAAGTCCTTGCACTTCCACCTCCCATGAAACAACAAAAGCTGTAACTCCCCTTGTCTGCTCATAACTCTCCTATTACTTTATACATGGAAAGGCAACCTATATATATATATGTGTGTGTGTGCGTGTGTGTGTGTGTGTGTATGTATAAAAAAATTATATATTGGTTTAGAATAATTCATCCAGAAATTGCTGGACAAAGGCTGCCACTACTGAGGGGAGAGAAGCAATGTTTGTTATTAAATATGGCATTACTTAGGCTGAGCAACAGCTTAATAATTGATGGGTGTTATATCAAACAAAGGGAATGTCTTATGGAAACTGGTAGTTTCTTTCCTAGAATATCTCTTAATCATGCCACATAATCTCTCTTTGAGTGAGAAAAACCTGCAAATCCCTGTAAATCTCAAAGGTGTGGAAGAGCAGCAGAGAGGATCCTCAGCCATGCACTCTCTCTGGCTGTAAAGGAGCTGCTGGTGGAAAGACAAACCAATGCCCAGTGGCATTGGGATGATAGTTTTTAATTGCAGTGCTATAGCAGATTGCCTTGTACCGAGTGAGGGAGGCTGGCTTTCAAAAGTGAGCTGCTGAATGGTTTCTTTTCAGATAATTGAGTAAAAAAAGAAAACAAAATAACTGCCTAAATATCACTAAGGCTGTATCAGCTGCAGCCACTGTATTCTGCAGTTCTTTTGGTGAATAGCTTAATATCAGACTTGGAAATGGGCTGATGGTATCTCCCTCTTAATTGCATCTGAGTCTTTTCAGTTTGGGGAAGGAATTTTCCTTTTCTTACTTGATTTAGGTAAGCATCCAGAATCCTTTAAACAGGCCTAGTTTTTTCTTTCAACACCCAACCCCCTCATTTCTTTCTTTTTTCTTTCTTTTTTTTAATAACAGATCTTAACAGTGCTGGAAAAGTACTTGATATGGTCCCAATACACAACACACATTCTCATCTCTGGTTCTGATTTAGGAAACACATCTGAGTTAGTAAGGTTTTGCAACGTTAGGTTGAAAAACATCTGCTGGTCTTGGAGACCAGTTGAATATCTGGCACTTCTTTAAGCTACCTGGCTTTCCAGCTTCACAGCCTGCCAGTGTATTTTTCCTGATGTTCACTTTTTAATTATCCCCAGTGTTTATGGTTGTTTTTGGAAGTCTGAAGCGGGAACGTTTCATTGCACTGGGAGCTGTTTCAAGGTGTGGGTAGGTGGTAGAGGGTTTGGGATTAGGTATCCCTATGCTCCTTATGTGCAGGACAGTACAGGAGCATAAAGGAACACGAGCAGAGCCCTTTGAGCTGGATTCCTTGTGCTTCAGATAAAGCAGTGTTTCTGCACACCTCTGGAATACCATCATTCCCACTGAGGGAATCAGCACCACACACTGAGGGGATGAGGGTGTCCCTGGGCTCTCTGCTTCCAGCAGGCTTTCTGGGTCTATCCTCTGCTCCCTCACCCCAGCCACCAGCTGTGGGTCAGCAAATAAAGAATCAAGCTGTGTCTGGTGTGTGCAGGGTCAGGGAGAGGCTCTGGCCTGGTGCCCAGACGTCCCAACTGCGTGGGGCCCCTGCTGTGGACATCCTGCTTGCTGTGAGAAATCCAATGTGCCTGTGGAGCAAGGGCTCAGAAAGCTGGCTCTGAGGGAAGGGAGGAGTGGAGAGTCCCATAAATAGAGTGGTCTGATCCTGGTTCATCTGCATTTCTAGAAGAGGTGGTAAGAGGAGGTATTTCAGCCTAACACCTTGCTCAGTAAGTTAGATTGGACTAAATGGAGTCCTCCCAGGGACTTTGCCTCATTTCTTCCAGAAAAACCATCTGACCAAGTCCTGTAGGAACTGGGGACAAGAGATGAGCTTCAATTCCCCAGGTCTAGGTTTTGCCTTCCACAGCACGGCCCCTGCTTGCAGAGACCCTGTAGGTCCCAGCCCTCTGCAGCTTTCCTGGTCCTGGGGCTTCAGCAGGAATCTGTCCATCCCTTACAAGTTTTCTACTTTTCTCATGGTTTGGGGTTCATGCTGGATAAGCACTGAAAACAGATTCTCCACAACAGTCCTGTGCCTTCAGTAATCCCAAATCTGTTTGTTGGCTTGGAGGAAGGTCAGGCACTCCTCAGGTGGCAGCCAGCAAAGCCATCCCAGAGGGATTTGCACCCCCTCCTGTCACAAAAGGCAGCAAAGGCTTTGGTGGCCACTTAGCAGGTGACACACCACGCTGGGCATGGCTTTCCCCAGGCACATGGTTTTTCTTACAAGAGGGAGAAAGGACATTTTTGAGGAAGCAGAAACAGCTAAATACATTTTTAATAGCTAGCTTCAGAGTATGTACCTTTGGAGTAGCCAACAAAAATAAATTTGACTGAGCTGCTAATACAAAAAACTGAACCTTTCTCAGTTTAACATTACAGATGGAGAACTGTGGTGAGAAACAATTGATGCTGGAGCATATCCAGAGAAGGGCAATGGAATGGATGAAAAAGACTGGACTAGAGCAGAAGTCTTGAGAGAAGTGGCTGAGGGGGCTGGGAGTCTCAGCCTGAAGAAAAGGAGGCTGAGGGGAGACCTTACCACAGTCTACAACTCCCTGAAAGCTGGGTGGAGCCAGGTGGGGTCAATCTCTTCTCCCAACTGACATGCAATAGGACATGGGGAAATGGCCTCAAGTTGCACCAGGGGAGCTTTGGATTGGATATTAGGAGAAAATTCTTCACTGAAAGGATGTTCAGGCATTGGAACAAGCATCCCAGGGAAGTGGTGGAGTCACCATCCCTGGAAGTGTTCAAAAAAAGTGACACGTGGTGACTTGATTTAGTGGTGAACAAGGCGCTGCTTGAGTTAAGAGCTGGACTTGATCTTAGAGGTCTTTTCCAACCTTAACTGTTCTCTGAATCTATGAGTTGCTTTGGGGTTTGAAAATTCTCACAGTTCTGAAAGGAGGGAAGGTACATGAAAACCAGAAGGATCTATTTAAAAGGGATACTAGAAAGTGCTTTTTTACACAGCAGGGAATTTGTTTCTGCTGGAAATAGTGAGATGGATGTAACATCAGCAAGTTCAGAGGGAAAGAGAAGGTAGGGATGGATGTGCTCTACCAATGATTGTGGATGCTAGGAAGAGTGTGAGGTGACTGGACTGCAAACAGTGGCCAGGGTTGGGTGCTCCTCCTCAAGATTGTCTTTTCCTGCAGCTGCTGAAGCACCATTAGCTGGGGCAGATGCACCATCCTGCTGACCCTGCAGACCATTTCCTGTGTTCCTCTGATCTTGAAGTAACTGATGGCAGTTGTCTATGCAATTGACTTTTCCTCACTCTAATATTTATTAGTCTTTTGCCCTCCCACCTTCTGCTGAAGGCAAGTTTTACATTGCTTTGCCAAGAAGTTCACTCTCCACACTTGGCTGATGGTGACATGCATTTATCCAGACTATGGACACATGGTTTTGGTCACTCTTGTACTCTGGTACAATAAATTCACCCACCCTTTCAGGCAGGCACTCTAAATCCTCTGTAATGGTGAACATTGTCCCCTGTACCACAAATACAGTTATGGACACAATCCATGTGTGTTCCTCAGTCCATAAATGAATCTACCTTGGAGTCACTGCTGGGCAGCAGTTTTACACCCTGCAGTTGCTTATAAACTGCAGGAAAAGCTGGTGACCTACAAACCAAATGAACCATCCTAGAGCTTGAGTGCCCCCCTGCTCTTTGCCTTGGGAATTTGCTGTCCTTGGGGAGTTTTTCTCTCCATCTGACTGTGTCTCCACTTGTGCCTTGGTTTGGAGCAACAGAGCAGTCTGGAAGTGTGTCTCATGGTCATCTCCACTTGACCAGTGCTGGTTGGGGCAGCAGAGCAGTTTTGGAGCAGGCTGGTAGAACACTGACCCAGGGACAGGGCAAATGTGTTCCCCCTGAGCAGGGATCTGGGGATCTGACCCACTGATGGCTGCCTGGAATAGCTTCCAGTCAAAAAATATGGGCAAGCTTGGTCCAAATGACATTGGGGACCAGGCTAAGTCTAGGCTGAAGTAAACACTTGAACTTTGTACATTGTTCTTGTGAGGACCTCATTTTGTGGGGACCTGAGTTTGGATCTGCTCCTTTCACTCCTTTCATGCTGTGTGACTTGATAATGTAAACAGAGCCTCTCTCTCAGTTAATGGCCTTTGTTTCCATGCTGTATTCCTTTAAGATCAATAAAATGTATTAACATTAACAACTTGATTTCACTGACCCAAGCTCTGAAAACTTGGATTTTGTTTGTTTTAAAGGAGCTGTAAGTCCTGGGAACTAAGACTTCCTTGACAATTCTAAAGGAAAACCCATATGACTTGGACTCTGACCTCGTGATGGGGTTCATGCCATCAGGCTTTGGAAGTAAATTGTTTTATCCCCCCTTTAAAAGGTTAAGTCTTCTGTGGTCAAGGGGCAGGAAGCTGGAAAATTTGCAACCTGTTGAAAAATGTGTTCCCTGTGTCTCCTTATGAGCTTCATGCCCTCAGAAATGAGATTTTCACAAAGAGGGGAGGTATGAGGTGCAGGTAGGAGAAGGACCTAATCAATCTTAATCTCTGAAGTGCTCATGCAGTAAGTGTTTAGGCATGTGATTAAGCCCATTCTTACTCACCCAAGCATTTCAGCACACGCTTTGGGGTGAACTGAGCATGTGCTCAGGAATGCTGGATCAAGGTCACTAAGCTTTCCAAGAGTCCCATGCCTGTTTGTACAAACTGTCCCAATGACTTCTTTTGGCTCACGTTGGAAGGAACTCCCTGCTCTTCCTTAAAATCCAGACTGTAAATCCAGTTTCACCAGCCATGGTGAAACTGGATTCAAACTGTTAGTTTGAATTTGGGAGAAGCACTACCTTGAGTCCTTGATTTAAGCAGTAATAGCAAGGAGAGCTTTTAAAGGAATAAATTAATTTTGTTGTATTTGAGGACACAGAGCTAAAACCACTTCAATTATATGTATCAGTATACATATACATATACAGATCTTCAANAGAGCTAAAACCACTTCAATTATATGAATAAATGTGCTTTGTGCTCTGTATCAGTAGCAGGACTTTGTGTAAAGCCTGGAAATGACACTTGGGAAGTGACAGAATGACCCTCTCTGTATCCACTCCCTTCTCTTCCCTTGAGTGCCCAGGTAGAGCTGGGAAAATGAGGCAAGCACAAACACCAAATGTGGAGGGTCTGGAGCACCACTCATTCATCTGCCTGGCTAATCCAACTTTAATCCCAGTTTCAGGCAGTGAGATTAGCAAAACAGCAGGATCTCTGGGCTAGAGAGCAGAATGGGAAAGCAGGGAGGGTAATTTTGTCTGGCTTCAAAGGAAAGATGCATTTTAACTGAGCAAGCAGTGGAGGCAAGGGAATGGTTAGAGGTTTGCCTTCTCTTCCCAGACACATTATTTACAGTGGGTTGATTTTCTTTTGGAAGGGCCCTCTGTAAAAGGAGACGTTCCCAGCATTTCTGAGGGTTAGACCTGTATCACATTTCAGTTTTCTTGCCTGGACTCTTGACTGACATGATTTCCTGGAGTTGCTCTTCTCTTGGGAAGGTGAACTCAGGAAAGAGTAGGTGTTTGCTAAGAATCCAGAGTCTTGGAAAGCAGAATCATGGTGATGGTCTCCTCGTTCTAGACCTAAGGTCAGTCCTCAGTGCTGCATCCTTTTCTGTATCTCCCAGTGGAGGGCAAGGGCTGGGAAAGGAGTGGGAGAGGAAATCCATCAGGTTTGATAAGAGAGAGGTCTCTAAATCCTGTTGGAGCAGCTGGCAGAGGCCAGGGCAGGAGCCACAGGAGCTGTGCTGGGTGAGCAGCCATCCCACCTGGTGGGCAGTGAGGTCAAGGGCAGTGTTAGCCACTGACCTGGATTTCCTGATCCCTGCCTTTCCTTAAGCCACCTTCCTGCCTCCAGGCACAGCAGACAGCGTGTTCATCCTGGTAAGTGTTTCCTTTACTGCTTTTTTTTCTTCCTTGTGAAATAAATTGTGGCTTGGCATTAAAGCCTGAGTGCTGAATGAAAGTGAAGTTCTGGCTTGTTTCTCCTGTCAAACACCTCATGAGAGTGTTTTCCTTGATGTTCAGTTGCTTGGAAGGAAGAGATGTGATCCTCTTTTCATCTGCAGCATATCCATGTTTTTTTACAGGTGTCTTCTGAGTGGTTTGTATGGGACAACAAACACATGGAGGTAACACTGTCCTCAACACTGTGGGACACCCTGCAGCAACCCTATAGCTGCACAATCCACAGCTACCCCAAAGCATTTTTCTCTGACAGGAATATCAGGATTGAGAGGTTTGGATCTGACTGATCCCACCTGAAGCCCATCAGGATTTAGGGTGAAGATGCTCATGCAGGAAGAGGAGGAAGCACACTCAGAAGTGTTTATTATTGCTGTTAAATGACAAGCTCCCTTTCATTCCTCTCCCCTTCCCTGCCATGGAGATAGGGATCTCTGCTGTGGTCCCTGCTGCTTTCTTTTTCCTGTGTTGAGCCACGGTGAGCCTTGTTGCCTTTGAAGGATGGTCTCAGCCCTGAGAGAGGCTTTTATTGCTGAGCCACTGACATTTGATTCAGAGCATGTGTCTTCCCCTGGGCCTATTGCAGATGCCCACTGTCACTCTGGGTAGGTTGCTTGGGCTCATGAAGATGGTAATTATTCATTAATATAAAAAGAAATATGAAACAAACAATTTCACATTTAACAACAACAACAAAAAAAAAAGGCAAGTGGAGAGCTGTGTTTTCTTTCTGTTGTGTTCCCACCCTTTATTACCAACTCAACACAAGCATCATAATATGGACAGGAAACACAGCAAAGTGAAAATAAAAAATCAACCTTCCTAAACGTATATCAGAGTTAATGGATTTGCATTGGGCAAGGAAACAAAAGGCCTTTTGTCCTGCCAAAAGATCCCCACTCACATTGATCTAAAAACCCAAATAATTTATTGATCTACAGCTAGGAGAGATGGCAAAATGGACAAAGTGTCCTTGTGCTAGAAACTGATTCCTCTGGCTGCTGGATCCACTCCTGTTCCTGTTGACTGATTCTGAGGTTGTTTTCTTGGTGGCCAGAGCTGCTTTCAGAAACTGCTTCTGGTGCACTGATGAAAAGGCCAGTTTTGTGAGTAAACATCCTAATAAGCAGGTCCTGACAGATGGTTTGTTGCTCAAGCCCTACATAACCCTTCAGTTGGTGTCAGTGGCTCCCACAGATGTTTCCCAGGAGAACTTCCCCACGGGGTGCTCGGGAGCTCTCAGCTTTCACAGCACATCCTGCTGCATCCCAAGGAGGAGCCTCGCTGCTTGTTCAACACATTGCAGGTATGTCCTGGGAAAAACAGGCTTCCAGGAACGTGTTTCTCACAGTATAGATAAATTTAGGCTCCCAGTGGAGCCTGTTGGTGGCTGATCAGGGTAAGCAAAGGTGCCTGGGCACAGTGGCTGCTGCTGCTGTCACTTGGTTTGTGAGCAATGAGAAATATTTGGTGTTACATGAAGCAGAACAACACATTTTTAAGTATCTTTCAGTCCCTTTTGTTTTGGTATTGCTTGATCTCAATATTTCCAGAATCTATCCCCATATTTTCTATCAAATCAGTGAATAAATGTCATTTAGGCAGTGATTTGTCCAAGTGAATCTCTTCTTTTTCCCCCATTTCCTTTGTCTGAGTTTGCTGAACCCTTTTGAGCCCCATGACACTGTAGTTACAGTATCAGGTGTGCAGTCCTCAGGCAGATTAAATATTTCCACTAGATGGATAAATACAGAGATTTTACCTCATTCTCCTCCCATGGTGAGCTCGTGGGACTGTAAGATTGTTCATATCATCTATCTCCCAGAGCAGATGATTTAGATTTGGCTGATTTGTATTTCCCTGCAATGTTCCTGGTGGGCTGTACAGGATGTACAACTCTCTGCCCCTGACCTGAGAGCAGCTGGAACTGGACTGATGTGCAGAGGCTGCTGTTGAGAGGAAAATGAGCTGTCCTGAGAGGGTGTCTGCTAGGAAAGGGCTTAAATAGGAGATTATGGTTTGGGAAAATGTTTCGTTTTGATGAAATTAGGCTGAACTCCTGCCAAAGTAGAGCAGAACACAACCAGGTAGAAATTCTGCAGAAGGGAATAGTGCAGCAGCTTGCACTGTGGGTTGTCTCAAGAGCTGATCCATGGATCTCTCAGCCTCTTGCTGGGTTTCATGGGCTCTCCATCTGTGGATACTCTGGTGTTTCCTGCCTGAGATGGTCTAATGTCAGGGACACCCCAAGCTGAGAAGTGTGGGAGCAGTGAAATCCCCCTTGCTAAGCAGCCTATTTGGCAGCAGGCTGCCCCAGGGCCCTGGAAACCTGAACGGTGGAGGAACCAGATGGGTGACCAGGCAGGAAACTCAGCAGGTTTCTGATGTTTGGAGCCCTGTGCAAGTTTCATGGGAACCTGGGCAAAATTGACTCACCTTGCTGAGATTTTGCTGAATTGGTGAATTCCTCTGAAATGCTGTTTTGCCTGAAACCTTCTGAGCAGGTGCAGTATCTCCAGATATCTTGAAGACAGAGACAAGGCATTGCCCTGTGCTTACAGTGTGGGGCTTTGGGAGTCAAAGGCACCCTTGCCTTTGCCACTGAGCCCTCTGCCAGCATTCACACTCTTGGAGGACACAGGAACTTGGCACTGATGAGTAAAGGATGCTGACAGGTTATTCTGATCCTTAGACAATCATTGTGTTCTCATTGCACTACACTCATCCACCTACTCTGTCTTCTTCTGTAGACTATAAATTCTCCATATTAAATTAATTCCCCAAGTTCTCCATTTGTTTTCACAGCCTCTAGCTGAGTTTCCTAGGTGCTGCCCTCATACAAACAATAATAAAGACGGCTCTGTCCTGCTGCAAACCACTTCTGAGGATGTTCCCTCTAATTCTCTTCCTTGTTCAGCGTTGTATCATTAAAAGGCATGAGGTGGTTAATTGGAGCCTCACAGCTTTTGTGACTGATGCAAACCAGTGTGTGTGTGTGTGTGTAATTGCTTGCTGCAAATGCTCAGGTGAACTCTTGAAAAGAAAAGGGGGAGGGCACAGATGGCCATGAGCAGAAGGTTCCCTGCGAAAGGTCAGTGGAAAAGGTTAGTGATAGGGCTGCCCTGAAGCTGGAAAAAAGAACCTAATACCTGGACAACTGGTGGGGAGCCCGGCTAGAGCAGGGCTTTGTTCCCTAAAGGGGGCTGCCGCTGCAGGAGATTGTACATCAAAGCTCTCACAAGAAAACACAGCAGAGATCGGTATCACCCAGCCTGTGGCACTGGGGGAAATGGATTGGTTGACAAGTCGGAGGCCCTCTCTGGGCAGATGGCTGGGTAGGAGTTACTGGCTGCTTGCAAAATCTCGGAAGGAGCCTTTAATTGCGTGTGATACTGTATGTTTTAGCGAGCATCTAGATGCTTATCTCGGCTGCATTAGTCACCAGGAGAGTCTGCTCTCAACCTCTCCTCTGCCATACCTCAGCTGCAGGCTTCTTCCCCCAGTTTTTGGAAGAGATGTGAGTTGAACGCTGTAGGATTTGTTGGGCTTTTTGTAGTTTTGACAAGGAAATATAACAGGGGCAGGTTTTCTTGGTAATGCTCTGCAGAGCATGTTTAGTGCTGTGGCTTCACGTGTGCTGTGATAGACTTTCAGAGCCCTGCCCGGGGAGCCAGTGGTCTGAAAAGTCTTATCACGCTCCAAAACAAATAGTTCTGTCTTGAAGCCCATTAGAATAACAACTACAAAGCTTCTCCCAACCTGATGTTAAATGCCTTGCTGTGCCAAAGGTAAACAGGATCAATCACTCATCCTCCCAGGGACCCTCTGATGGCAGTCCATGAATCAAGCTTGGCTTTTGAGGTCATTTTTATCTGCCTTGGGGAGCACAAGCTGACCAAACTGTGGTCTTGCTCTGCATGTGCAGGCTGAAGAGTGCAAGCTTGGGTCTGGCAGGGTGTGTTAATTAGGCGTATCCAGTGTAAATATATCTGTTATGATGAGGTCTGCAAAGTGGTGAGACCTGGGCGTGCAGGCTTTGGCCACCTCTGCTCTCCTGCAAAGCCAATATTGCCACCATGCATCTGCTGGCTTGGCCAAACAACAGCTTGATGCTGCTTTTCCTCCTGTGCCTTTGTACCTGCGGTGTTTTGTTTGTCTTCCTTTGACTATGCCAAAAAAGAGCTTAGCTCAGTGGGGAAACCAAACTCCCAGCAATGCCTGAAGACTACAGACGGTGTAATAGTCTGGAGTTTTGCTAATCCAGACAGTAACATGAGCTCAGGGTGTTCAGCTGAGGTCCCACTATAGCTTTGCCCATCACCCAGTGAGATTTAGAGCCTACCAGGTCATGGGCTGTGTATGCAATTAAAAAGCTCCTTTCCCCTAGGAGTTCACAGTGCAGAGACAAAATATTAACCTCCCAATTAGTTTATTGTGGCAGACTGGGGCACAGAAGTCGGATTATCCAGGGGCAGGCTGAGACCATTCATGTGCCATTGAACTTGGAAAAGGCTTTTTCCACGACATCTGGTTTCAATCAATTTGTCATCAATTCAGTGTGCTGGACTCATTTTCTGGGACCATTAAAGTACACAGCACTGACACGGGGCTGCAGCTGGAATCCAAACATGGGTATCCAGAGTCCTGCTACTTCTTGTTGGTGACTGTGTAGAGAATGAGAATCTGGTGGCCAGGGTCTTCTAAATAAAGCTCTTTTGTTCATTCAGAAAAGCCTCAGACTGGGCCATCCCCTTTTGTTGTGCCATTTACAGCTTGGTCGTACATGTGGAGCCAGGAGAGACCTCAGCAGGGACCCAGTCTCCATGGGTTGGGAAGGAGATTCATGCCAAGCCTTCTGGATTCTTTGAAAAGGTTCTCCCTGACATGGATCAGGCTCCTTCCCCAGCCTACCTCTGCATTTTGCTCTTAGGGCTCCAAAACCACCTTCTTGTGCAAGCAGCCAGTCCTGCCTGTGACTCTGCCAGTACTGGAACATGCTGAGAGGAGCCTGGTTCATTTAAATGTGTGGAACCACAGCTCATGCTTTTACAGCATATATTCAGTGAAGCAATGCCTTTATCTGCAATACTTAGCCTTTATCTAACATCTTTTCAGTCTAAAGCTTTTTTTGAAACACAGATTAAGTAATAACAACATAGGATAATTGAGCACATTTTTTCACAGTGACATAGTGATACTTATCTGTGGCTACTGAAAAGCAAGGATAATATACTTTGTCAGTGCTGTATTATCTTGCTTCTGAAACAGAGCAAGTTTGGCATTAGGGCTTAAGTAATTGAAATACGGCTCCTTGTACCACAGCCTGTTTGTTTACAATAAAGCCTAATGCATCTTTCTAATGGACACTGCAGTGTCACAGGCACTGACACAGCCCCTGGCTCTATGCAGCCTGTGGTGTGTTGGGTCTGGAGGTCACACCCTGCAAGGACTGCCTTGGTTGTACTGAGGAAAACCCACCTTGCTTCAGGAGGAGGTGACCTCAAGGATCAGGGTCTGTAATGTGTGCTTGTCTTTTGGATGTCAGGTGAGACACAGTTCTGAGCGTGCTCTGCTTAGCATCACCATGGCTCCAGTGGGTAATTAGCTATAACACTGTTGTGAGCAGACCTTGCAAACCCACCGGGTGATTTTATTTGCACAGGAGGCCAGGTGGAATAAAACGACAGGCTGCCATGGCAAAACAAGCTGGACACCCTTTGAATCCCACTGAGTGAGGAGGAAAACCTAAATTAACATCCCCTTCCAAGCCCTCAGACACAGGGGTCTCTCCCACAGCAAAACAGCATGTGCATTTTCCAGGAAAAAATGGAGGATCGATAGGAAAACACTTAGATTTAAATTGATTTGCTGTCCAAAGTGGTATTTGAGTCCCTCTTGCATTTATTCAGGCAGAACATGATGGTGTGTCTCTGGATAATTTTCCACCTGCCTGTTTTGAATATCAAATGGAATCATTAAGCTGGTGAGCTGGAACGGTGCCAAATTTCACAGGAGCTTTTTCTCCAGACTTCTGCTGTTTTTGTAACTACTTAGACAGAATTATCTGAGCATGCTCCCGGCTGGCACAGGATAAATGCTGAGCAACACAACATGAGTTGACTCTTCCACTCTTTGTGTGTCAACATAATTCCGTAGTTAATGTTAAGCAACAAGCTATTAGGACTCGTTTAACTGTAATTCACAGATTTTCAAAGGGCCAGAAGAGTATTTCATGTCATCTGAACCTGCAGAACGACACTGACCCATCAGCGAAGTCACTTCAGACACTGAAAAAATAGTTCACACTGTTTTCTTGCTGGATTTTTTTCTGCAGTGCCTCCCAGTGTGCATGACAACCGAATTGCTGAAAGCTTCTTATTCTGTTAAGCATCCTCTAATAGGGTGGAAGTGGGGGTTAATTCAGCAGGTGATGTGTTGCTTTGAAGTTGCTCAATCTATTAAGTGTNATATATATATATATATAAGTGCATTGGATACTGCTGGAATACCGATGTGAGGATCCTGCCTGGCTCATCTCTTCCTTCCCTGTGCAGTTTGATTGGCATTAATCCTGAGGAAAGTGGTGCTGGTAGCTGTTCTCCCGAGTGGAAAATGAGTATGGTCAGCCCCATCCCCACGTGTGGTTGGTATCTGCAGAGCGCAAGAATTTGTTAGCTTAAAGCTTTTCTCTAAATAGGTGACAACTCTTCTCTGATAAGCTGTGGCTGCCCTACATGTGAGACCTCAGACAGCAAATAAACAGTGCTGGCATCAGATAATTCTTGTTTAGAATGCTGTGGCCTTAGAAGTGCCCTATCTTTTGAAATGCAATGTTTTTTTCATGCGTTGTTTACATCTCCCTGCAGTGACTTCATGTCACCTCGTGGTTCTTCAGTGTCCATGAAAGCTTCAACCACTGATCCTAGAAAGTATTTACAGGACTGGGTTTCTTTTTCTCGGGCTTTTGGGGGATGATTTATCTTTAATACTCCCTCATGCTCCTGAAACATCCACTGGAGTGCTGATGGGCAAACCAGAGCTCGCAGTCATTAGAAGATGTGACATTTCTGGAGAAGGCTTGACTTGGTGGTGTGCTCTGAGGGTGAATGTCGTGGTCGATGAGATCCAACTGGGAAACAACACAGGTGTCCTCATGCTCAAAGTGTAAACCCTCGTGTCAGCGGGTGTCAAAGCACTGTGGAGATTTCTGCTCACCCCCTTGAAAACGCAGGCTGCAAACTGGGAAGATCACGACCTTCTGCAATTTGAGGGAAGGCCTGTGATTTGGGATTTTGGAAACCTCTAGTGCTCAGGAAGCTGTTGAGCAAACAGGACTGAAGCTGGCTGTGTGAAATCACAGAGCATGCCGAGTGTGGAAGAGAAAGCACTGAAAAGCTGAGAGTTTTGAAACTGTTTATCTAAGTTTCTTGCGTGGCCCCTCTTATCACAGCATCGCAGCACCTCCCAGATGGTTAATATGTTTTATCTTCTTGCCAACACCCTCACAGGGTTCCTATCCCTATTTTACAGTTAGGAGACCCAAGTGGAGGTGCTGAGTGATATGCCCAGTGGCATTTGGGGTTTCTGTGGCAGATCAAGGAATGAAGCTCAACTTTCCCATGCCCCAGGCTAATTCCTAAACCCCGTGGGATCCTCCTGGAAATGAGCAGAAGGGCTTAGCAAAACACAGCAGCATGTGGAAATAATGCTCAAATGCACTGTGGGGGAGCCCATCCTGTACTCCCTAAGTGCAGGCATTTCAATCTTGGTCTTTTGGAGCAAGTTGCTGCACTGTGGGGTGGTGACAATGGCCCTTGAATGAGCAGGATAGGGTTGCCATCAAGAAAGGTTCATTACTCCCCACTAACAATGAATTATAGCACCCTGCTGACCAGGCTGTGCCACATTGGGGGCTGAAATGGGCTGCTGGGTGTGTGGCTCTTGCTGCCCGTGCAGAACTGGGATTTCAGGCTCTCTCATCACCTCGGGCCAGAGCTGCATCTCCTTGGCTGCTGGCAGGTCAGTGGATTCTCCAGTGATGTTTGCCCTTGAGAAGGCTCTATCCCAAGAATCCGTTTTGCAAAAGTTCCCTTCATGATGGAACTGGCAGACTTTGATCTGCCAATTACTTGAATTATGCTGAGCTCTCACTCCTCCTTTACTATCCCACTTCCATCTCTTGATCCCTGCTTTTCCCATTCCTTTATGCTAAAAAAAAGTTTTAGAATCACAAAATATTGGCGCAGGGGAATGAATAGTGTAGGGAGAGTGATTATTTAGTGTGTCCTAAATGCTGTTACCTAATAACCACTCGCTTCATTAATTGGTAATGTTTAAACTATTTAAAATTGCAGCACCTTATAAATGCTACTAAATAATGCCATGCCCATAACTTGATTGCAATTATCCATCAGGGAGCATATTTCAAAATGCTAACATTTATCAGCAATTACTTGGAAAACAAGTTCTTAGCAGGAATGCTGGGATAATTCAGTGTTTGAGATACTGCTGGGTGTGTTGGATGCCGATTCTAAATTGTGACTGAACTTTTTTACTCTGAGCTGTCCTTGTGTCCAAAGGCCCTTTCAGGAGGTCAGACAAATAATGATTAACAGGCAGGCAGCCTCAGAATGAAGCCTATGGCTTTGTCCAGGTGGGCAAGTGAGGCTCAGGATGAGAGGCAGGTGAATTTGGGCACAGGAGGCAGCGATCCCCGCTGGCTCCTGCTCAGGTGTGCCCAGGTGGCCAAGAAGGCCAATGGCATCCTGGCTAGTATCAGGAATAGTGTGGCCAGCAGGAGCAGGGAGGTCATTCTTCCCCTGTACTCGGCACTGGTGAGGCCACACCTTGAGTATTGCATCCAATTCTGGGCCCCTCAGTTTGGGAGGGACGTTGAGAGACTTGAGCATGTCCAGAGGGGGCAACGAGGCTGGAGAGGGGCTTGGAGCACAAACTGTAGGAAGAATGACTGAGGGAGCTGGGGTTGTTCAGCCTGGAGAAAAGGAGACTCAGAGGTGACCTCATCACTCTCTTCAGCTTCCTGAGGGGTGGCTGTGGTGAGCTGGGGGTCGATCTCTTTCTTTGGGCAACAACAGACAGAACATGAGGACACAGTCTCAAGCTGCGCCAAGGGAGATACAGGCTAGAATTAAGGAGGAAGTTTTTCACAGAAAGAGTGGTCAAATACTGGAATCATCTACCCAGGGAGGTGGTGGAGTCACCATCCCTCGATGTGTTTAAAAAGAGACTGGATCTGGCACTTGGTGCCATGATCTAGTTGAGGTGTCAGAACATGGGTTGGACTTGATGATCTTAAAGGTCTCTTCCAACCTAGAAATTCTGTAATTCTGTAATTCTGCTCCTCTCTGCTCTCCACGGAGGTTTTGCTGAACAGGTGAGCTGGTGTGCTGTCAGCTGGGAATGCTGTCAGCTCCTCAAAACCTCGGTTCCTGAGCGCTTGCTCTCCCATGCACACTCAGCAAGTTTCCAGCATGAGCAAAAAGAAAAGTCTTTCATTGTCACTGCAAGGCAGCAGCACATCCCCAAGTCCTCATCTAAGAAGATCCCAGATGAGTGTCTCATTTGCATGTCTAACAAAGCCTTGGGTAATCACCAGGAGGACGCTGGACTCAGTTGAAAGGCTTGGACGATAGTAGCAGGCATTTGGAAAGAGGCATCTGTGCAGGGTGATTCCTTGATCTGCCTCAGATCTGAGTTTGTGTGCTTGTCTTGCAAAAGGATGTTGCAGCAGCTTCACGACGCATCTGGAAATTCCAGATTTTTATGGAAGGCATGAGACTGGGAGCTGGGAGGTCTGGGACACCCTACAGCTCGTTTCCTCAAGCACTCTTCTGTAGCAAAAGCAGAGTCAGGAGTGCAGGGTCTTGCCCATGGAGCAGCAGAGAAGAGGAATAACCAGGGGCTGCTCACACAGCAGAGATCACCAAGGGCCACCCCCAGGCCAGGTCTGGCTGGTTGCTGCAACTTCCCTGTGACATCAAGCAGAGTCCTTTGAAGATTTCCTCTCAGCAGAACTTGACACATTCTCACAGAGGTAAAGTAGGGAATGATCTAAATCTTTCTAGGGACTGTAAAGCAGTCAGAACTCTGGCTGCAGAATCACCCTGTGGGTGAGTGTGGCAGCAAAGGACTTGAACAGGCTGACTCTGACCTTGAGATGCAAATGAAAATCGGGAAAAAAGATGGGTTAAGGCTTCTGGAATATGGGGAGATGAGCAGACTGCAGCCCTCATAAAGCAAGACCCCTTTTTGTGACATTCCACAAAGCATATTTCCACCTGAAGCACCATAATCTCGATTTCCTCCTAACCATCTTTTTTTTTAAAGTCTCACAACTCACAGGTATGCTTTTGCCTTTACCTGCCACTGTGTATCACTGGTAACTCATTACTTAGTCCCAAGGTGACTGCTCACATCTGGGTCAGGTCATTCTCTGAGTGTGGAGGTGACAGTGGCATGGTCAGGAAACTCTCTGGACTTAATTTCCTGTCATTCCCCCTCACTTGGAAGTGTTACATCCTCCAGGCTGATCAGTGGACCCCAGCACAGATGTTCTTAGCTTCACAGACACATTTTTCACACCTCAGACCATCTAATTCCCAACCATATGCTGCTTGTGCTTACTTTTCCTGATAAAATATCTCCCATTTTCTCTGTCCATGTTTGTTCTCTCTCTTGACTATTGAACTCTGAGGAAAGTCAAAGGGAGAAATCCCATGGGTGGCTGAAAATACTTTTTCACCATTCTTTTTAATTTCAATTTACGTCTCAGCAGGACAGGTAGCAACTCTTAGAGACAGCAACATGCCTTCTGCAACATCCCAGCCCTTCCAAAATTAAATTGAAGGACTGAAAAAATTTGGGCAGCTCTTCATTTGTGAACACTGACATTTGCTTTCAGTAAAACATGAACATTTTCTGTAAGAGAACCTTCCTTTGCAAGTTTTTCAGGCAATATCATGATGTGCTGGGAGTGAGTATGGAATCACAAAATCACAGAATGGTTTGGGTCAGAAAGGAACTTAAAGATTATCTAGTTCCAACCCCCCTGCTACTTGTCTTGGTATTTGTGCTGAACTGCTCCTCTCCTTGCAGACTTCCATGGGGCAGAGTCCATGGCAAAAAGTCTTCCATGGGGCAGAGAGATGCTGGGAATCCCCACCTTTTCTCAGCAAAACTCCTGTTTTTTCATCACCTCACAGGCTGATTTCAGGAGGGATTACTCTGACTTGAGCTATGCCCTCCTGGCAGTGGGAGTCCTCTATTTCCATTATGAGTAAAAATGAGTATTTCTAGGGGGACTGATTTGAAGGAGGCACTGAATCCTCCTCCTTCCTGAGCCAGCTTTAATAAATAACAGGGTATGAACACAAATTGCTGAGTGCTTGTTGAAGGACAACTGAAGAAATGCCTTAAAAAAGCCAAGCCACTGCCATGGGTTTCACTTGGAGCTGCTGCTGGCCCCATGGTGTGGGACTGTGAGTTGAGCTGAGAGTAAGTATGGCTTCATTATGAGGTAGTTTGCCTGGGGGACACTTCAAAATCCTGTGAGCTGACAATTTCCACAGCTGATTGTGCTAGCTGAGCTGCTGCCCTGTGCGTGCTCAGTGTCACCAAACCAGGGGAATAGCGGCTGTAGAGCACAGCAGAGGCTCCTCTCCCTTTCCTGCACTCCCCAAGCAGGAGAGGAGTTCATTTTTTATGATATAGTCTATATTTTCCCTCTTCCTAAAGCACCTTTAAAAGCGGGAAGTTGCCACAGCCCTGGGAACTCGTGACCATTGTAATCATCATCGCGCAGCTGTGTGACATAATGTTCTTTTAGTAATCAAACCTTAGGCTGCTTTGGGCACTGGTGCCTGAGAATAATCATAGGTCGGTTTTTAAGTGGCACGAGCTTGGTTCTGGGCTGGTGCCTCATCCTGAGCTATTGCTGATTCCGTGGATTTGCTGCACAGGCTCTGCAGGGTGTAATCGCCAGGCTGGCAGCACTCTGCTGTGCCAGGTGCCTGTTTCTAACAAGAGTGGGAGTTTTTCTTGTTTTGGTTTGGTTTTTTTTTTTTTCCTTCTTTTGTTCAGAATGACTAAATAACCTGTAATCAGTATTAATTCCTTTGAATGCTCCAGAGTGAGTTATTGCTGATTGCTGCTGTCTGACCCTAGTTAAGTCCATTTCTAGAAAACGCTTTGTGTGACTGTGTGTGTACAGCTGAAAGGAATGCAGCTTTCCCCTAATTACATACTAGTAATGCAAGAGGAGACATTTCTAGTTCTGCTTCTGAAAGTATTTCCTTTAAGCACTGATGAGCCAGTGATAGCAGTAGCCTCTGAAACCGTTTTGAAAAGGAGAGACAAGGCAGGAACTAATAGAGTTTCATCACTCGAAGCCTTTGCATAGATTGTAGCAGCAATTGAGCCATCAGTAAGCCACTGGGGATAATATCTTTAAAATGCTCTGTATTTTAATAAGATTAAATTGATTCGGGTCTTTGCCAGCCTTTTCAAAGCCAGTGCTGTATGTTGGTCAGTATTTCAGGCAGCTCTGCATTGGGAAGCAAAGAACTGAAGATTTATGCATTTAAACTGAAGAATACAAACCCTCCTTTTTTTTAATGTGTAATATACTGCCTTAGATATATACCAAAATCCTCCCTATAAGCAAGTGACATTCCCTTATCAGCTATGCCTTTCTGATTTTTCTGCAGCCTTTGTTCTTAGCTCTTTAATTTTATTTAGATCTCCTGTCAGAACTGTGAAGGCATTTCTTACTGTGGGTGCTGCAAATACAATGAATTTCTTGCAGAAGTGAGTTTAATTGTCAATACCATTTGTTACAGTATTAGTTAAGGAGCTGTGCATAAATCAAAAGGATTAACATGATCTCTTGGGTAGAATAGAGGAACAGAACATTATATTGCTCATGTATCATTGATGAAGAATATTTTCCCAACCTTTCGTTTATAGAAATGAAAATGTATTTCCTTAAAGTGAGTGCTTTTTTGTATTTTTGAACTGGTAGCACCATTTAATGATTAAAAACTGTGTTTAAATCAGCACTGTGTTTTCTTATGGGTAAATATTACTTTATTTAAATGTACTTGGGATACTGTCTCAATGCATTTAACACTTCTTGAGTTGGGCGTTTCATTCATGAATTATTCTCTCCAAAGCAATTAGATGAAAGGAAAAGAATACAAATGAGTTTATTGCTGTTCCTGAGCTGTGTTTTAGAGATAATCCTGTGTTAGCTCTGGGTGAAGGGCATTTGTGTGGACATTTCCTGAACCTCAGCTGACCTGTGGTAACTGCTACTCATTACAGGGCAGAAACATCCTTGCATGTGCAGCCAGGAGTGAATATATTATTGTGGAGTAACCCCCCTGGTTTAGCTGATCCCAGAGGTTAGGACACGACTTACTGTGGTCTTGGAGTACCTGTGTATGGAAGAAATTTCTAATGGGAGGTGATGCTTCATGTTAGCAGGAAAGGTTACAATGGAAATGAGAGTCAATTAGAGCTGGAGGACTTGGAGCAAGGCAGGCAGCTCACCTTGGAGCAGCAATTCAAGGACAAGCTGGATTTTCCATCTTCTAAGCCTTTATGTTGAGTGTGCATATTTCCCTGGGGATGGGTCATAGCTCAGTCAGGAGTTACAGACTTGAGGCAGGAGCTGTGATACATCTTGTGCAGAAGGTCAGACAAGGCACTTGTTAAGATCTTCCTGAGCCCTTGAAGTCTATAGATTCCAGTGAGAATTACTGCAGGTTCACCACAGCTGGGCTTGAACCTGGTGCAAACTTTAATTGCCAAATACTGCACATCTAAAATACCTTATAAATGAAAAAGTACATAGTAGAGTTGCCTCACAGCTCATTTATACATATATGATGCTGAAGTCTTGTTCTTTAGTCTGTTCCAGTTTATAGCATGATTCTGGGGTTAAGCCATGGTGGGACACAAGATCCTGGTTCTGTCACAGGGTTTCTATTTGTTCTGGGCTAAGCTTTTCACCTTGGCTTCACCTGGGTATTTATTTACCCAGTATCCAACATGAAGCACTCTTGCCTCTTCCAACAGATAACCAACTGCACATAGACTACATCTCAAGTAATTTCCAACTTTTACGTCTCTAGAGCTTCTGCAAGGCAGTAAAAATTCCCAGAAATGTATTTTCAGTCCTTCTGATTTTGGGCAGTGCAGAAGCTGGGCACTTTTTTCACTGAATCTGGCTTTAATTTGCATAATCTCTATAGAACAGTTCAGTGATATTTCAGACCCTCAAAGTGACATGAATGGCACATGAAATGTGCCTATATTTTTAAAGTACCATTTAAAAATAACTTGTCATTAGGACTGTGTCCAAAAAACCACAGGATTTAAAAATAACTCCCTTTTAATGAGAGCAGATTGGCAGTAGCAGTGTTATAGGTTAGATTTATGCCTGCAAGTCTCTGTGTGTGCCCTCCATGATAACCAGCCCTGGCTTTCTGAGACAACAGCAGGGAGATGATGCCCTCTGTCCTGTGGTGCTTTTCTCTCTGTCTTGGAAACCCAAAGGTCTCTAGAGACACCTTTGAAAGTTGCCTCAATAACAGCCTTGAAAACCTACAGCCCAGCAAAATCTCCCCAGCAGGGGCTGTGGTGCACCCACCACATGTCACATCCATGGAGAAGGCTCCTCTCTCACTGAGTGGGTCCTGCTGTGCGTGGAAATATGCCCTCAAAAATCAACCTTTCAGGTTACAGTACAGATGGAGAGAGGATGAAAATGAATTTCAGCTTTCAAGTGACTATATTCAGTCTCCTTGATTGACTTGCTGGTTTTAATACTGTAAATTGGGGGATTGCGTGTAATGCATTCACGCCGTCCTTGTCTGGAATGAAGCAGGAACATAATTTATGGGGATATTCTCATCTCAGCCTTTGAGGAATTAGCTTCAATTAACTCTGTTGGGAATTGCATGTGTCGGGTGTCAGAAAGCCATCAAGTTTTCTTTAGAAATGCCGGCTGCCTTACGCTCCTCATTCTTTGGCTGTCTGAGCAGCTTTAGCGGTGGATAAGGATTCAAAGCTTGGGAAATGCAGATCTGGGTGACCAAGTTTCAGAGGGTTAATGCCACGCACAGATGATGGACAGGACTGTAGCTGAATGCATTGCAGGCTGCTATAATTTATATCCCTCCAGCACGGGGGAGAGAGGGTTTGGGGAGGAGGCAGCAGCTTCTGAACCCAGAGCGCTGAAAGAGCAAACACACCAGAAGACATGGGCTGTAAAATAAGATCTCTCTGGATAAATCTTTCTGACATCCATGACAATCAGAAAGGACATCGATTTCAGGCTGAGTTTGGTCACTGCTTCTGGATCTGATATCTTTAGGCTGCAGCCTGCATGTCCATGTCTATACTGCTGTGAAATTTGAGGCAAGCCCTAGAGAAAGTGAGGTGATGAGCATGTGGGAGAGGGGTCCCAGCAGTTCCTGGTGCTTGGGTGCTGTGGCAGAGTTCATTGTGGTGTTGTGTCACTCCTGAGTCCTTTTCAGCTTCATGAAGCCTTGCCATTGAGCAATGGACAACCAGAGGGAGGTGACTAAATTAGACTCTTTTAGGGGAAAGACTTCTAAGGGAGAAATAATGGCTTTGGAGAAAGAAGCCTTCTGGAAGAATACCTGACTTTCTTGCTGTTTGCAAGAGAAGAGTGTGGTGGAACACTGCTGCTTGCCAGACACTGGAGATTCAGAGGGGCAGAAACTCACCACTGGATTAAACCTGACCCTGGTGTCTCTCACACATGCAGTGCTGCTTCTCAGCCCCGCCAAGATGGGAAGGACACACATCCTGCCAGACTTCACTGGGCAGCTGTATCAAAATACAGCACTAGAGAGCCATGGGGCTCAAACAGCCCAAGCTATGCCCCCTGTGCCTCCCTTGTCAGTGGTGACTCTGTAATTCCCCTATCAGGTGTCATTTAAAATCTGAGATGAGTGGCAGGTGTTATTTTCACTCTTAGCACACATTCCTCAGCACTCTTCTAGTTTCTGGGCTAGTGGAGACAGAATCAGGCAAAGATGTCTGGTGCTTCTTGAAAGCCAAAAATTCCCCTCTGCCCCCACACCCCAGGTTATCACTTTATTATCAAACAGCACTTGCCAGATCTGACTCTGAAGTCATTTTGTGCCGGGTGCAGCGAACCGTTTCCCAGAGATGCACTTATATCTAAATGGCTAATTCTCTATCCCCAGCTTATCCCAAAGATTAAAAACCCAACCAGGCTAGATCTGAGCAAATCCAAAGCAGGAATCCTAATCAGTTGTGTCGCTAGAAGTGCATTAGTGCAGCACTAGAGAGAGGGTGGCTTTCTTCCAGACGGTACAACAATCACGGCTCATTTGGGCGGGGAATTTTTCTACCGCTGTGAATTGACACAAAGGAGCACTTAGCTTGATAATGCCTCCTGGCTGCTGCCACGATCTGAATATTAAGAACAAATTAAGGTGTAAGATTAAACTCTGGAAGTTGCTACCTGCACACAGTGAGGCAGCAGTTGCATCTTCAGCTTTTTCACACCAAAATATTGGCTGTCAGCACTTGAGAGTTTAAAAATAAAAATTAAGCTCCTGCCTTACACAGGAAGCAATTAGGATCTCGAGTCTCCTGTAATATTTCTGCTAAGTAATTTTTAATCTGCATTTAAATCTGTCATGGACTGTGGACCCCATGAACTCCGGCTTGTCAGAGTGGTTTACTCATGAAGGAGGTTCAAAGTGGCACAAACATGGCAGCTGCAATAAATTGAAAGCCAGCTCAAAGTTTGTCACAGCCAAAAAATCCCCAGAGGATGAGATGTAGGAGACTCAAAAGTATCCACGCTGTACGGAGACTGAGTTGGTTTGGAGCAAACTCTGCTTGCCTATTTGTACAATTAACACAACTACAGGGGGATGGATGGACGTGTGGCTGGCTTGCAGGAGGTGTCTCTTGGGTTACAGATGGTAAATCTGGCCAAACGTGGTACTTCCATAAATGATCTCAGAGCTAAACTCTCTATAGTCAGAGCTGCAGTCACTGTGGAACTGGGAGGAACCGGGAGAAAGGAGCAGCAGAGGAGATCAAGGCTTCCTTTGGAAATACATAAACTAAACCACATGGCTGAAAAGAACCTTATTGATGAGATGGGGAAGGTGGAAAATCATGGAGAAATTTGCGTGGAAGATCACGAATGGAGGATGAGCAGCAAGAACAGAGCAGCGAATCTGCACGGTGATGGGCTGGGCTGGGCTGTGTGTGCCGGGCTGCCAGTCCCTCTCTGCTGAGCCCGTCTGATGCCACCCAGCAGGTCCGTGTCCCCTTCCTGGCACTGCGACAGGGTGACGAGTGTCAGGAATTCAGAAGGCAGCAGCGGCTGGAGCTGGGCAGGCTGATTGACATGGCGATGCTGACAGCGAGCTCTGTGCATAGCTTAGCTAAGCACCCGTCTCGACATCGGATGAGGAATAGGGCAAAGATTAGGCAACAGCCCGCAGTCATTTGAAAGCCTGACGTGCTGAAGAGGAGGAAGAGATATTTTAGGTTGTGAGAGACACAGCGAATAAAACAATGGTGTGGTTAAAAAAAAAAAANAAAGAAAGAAAGAAAAAAGTGTGATGAGGACACCTATTAAGGCGTTAAATCGCTTTCTAAGGAAAAGGGGTGGAGTTCCACAGTGTGAAATCGGGATATTACAGTCCAACTGTATTGTCGGAATTGTCCCTTGATGAGGGTGGAAAGAAATATAGACACTTCTTTTTCCCTGCTTTGAAGGAGTGCCTGGCAACATCCTGTCCTACCCAGCAGTACCAAAGGATTTATTATTCTTAACAGTGCTCTGATAATTCTAAGTGAAAAATTTGCCTTCCAAAAATACTGAGGTGACTTGGAAAGACCTCTTATTTTGGTGAGCAACACACAGATAATACTTCAGTTATGCTTTTCCAGCCTGAGCTGGAGCACTTCTGAATTCATCCTCCTCAGGGACAGTGTATTTAGATGAAATGAACTTTCTTCCCAAATTCCTCTAGGGAACTTGAACATTTTCCTCAATAATGGACGTGAATGTGGCCAGCTACGCAGTTAGCTCAGCGTTTCTCCCAGCGATACAGACTTGCTGAGGCTACTGGAAATGTGCAGCTGGATTGGGAAATGCAGGAAGTAGTGTGTGGCTAGGCAGCAGCTTAGCAAATCTTGCCAAAATCTCTCTGGCTGCCTGGGCTTTTCCTCTGTATTTTCTTCCCTTTCATCTTCATTAACCTTTTATAACTCTGTCTGATTACTGCAGCATTCCCACCATTTCCTACCGAAATGCCTCTCTAATAGCTTTGTTATGGGCAGCCAATATCGACGCTGGCCATCGCAGGGTTGTTAACTTCTAAGAGAGTGATTGAGATGGGATGGAGCTGTCTGGAGGGATGCTGACTGTCAAACCACCGCCGGGATCGCGAGGAATGCATGTTAGAGGGGAATGGGAGGAGGAATGCATGTTAGAGGGGAATGGGAGGAGGAATGCATGTTGGAGGGGAATGGGAGGAGGAATGCATGTTGGAGGGGAATGGGAGGAGGAATGCATGTTAGAGGGGAATGGGAGGAGGAATGCATGTTGGAGGGGAATGGGAGGAGGAATGCATGTTGGAGGGGAGTGGGAGGAGGAATGCATGTCAGAGGGGAGCGGAGCGTTAACAGCAATCGTTGGATGAAATTCACCTCCGTGGGTCTCCCAAGATCGCTGATAACGCCGTGAGAAATTCAACGGCTTCTGGAACTCATCGAACCAACTGCACAAGTTCGAGGCTTTGTTCTTTTGTAGCTGATATTTGGGGCCAAGTTTAAAACAACAACAAAACCAAAAGAGCTCTCAAAAAATGTTCCCGCTGAATAGTTTGGAGGAGATGCTTGTCAGCTGCTGGAGCCTTTGTGAGCTGGGTGTGGCTTTTTTAGGGTATAACTCAGAAATTTCCATTGTCTAACAGCAGCTAGCTAGGGCATTAAATTGTCACGGATCACATCTTTTTTATCACACATGCACAAACCTGGAAGATTAATTATACTCCCCTTTGTAAAAACTCAGTATCCCAAGTGATTAGGGAAGAAATGAATCAAGAATATGAATTTAAGTACCTAAAAGTGACACAGCCATAGCTTGAATTAAAAGAAAACAGCTGCCAAGAAAAACAGTAAAGCAAAAATGTGGATCAGCATCTCCAAGGCTGGGGGAGGGATGAGGATTCGGGATGCTCCCAGAAAAGTGTTTAGACTGACCTGAGGCCCTGATACTTTCAGATGGGATTTCATCATGTCTTCTACTGAGCTGGGAGAAACTCAGGAGGAATTTCTGTAAGGGACAGGCTGGCTAACCTGTGTAGGGCTGGTGTTTTCCCTCTCAGGAGTAAAAAAATTCTTGCCTGTCCATGATTGTAGCTTTGCCGTTAAGGCTTGATGGTCTCTGCTGATGTTAAAGGGAAGAGAGAGCAACAGTGCCCAGGAATTTATGCACACATTTTGTCTCCTGTTCTCCCTGCTACACAACTTCTTGCAAGATTGCTCTATTGTGCTCTGTGAGAGGAGATGCAATGAGGAGATGTGAGAGGAGCAGGAACTCTTCCATCAAGGGCTGCCATGGAAGGTGTTGGTGCAAACTGCTGGCAGAGCAGATGTGCTCAGAGGGTGCAGCAGCAGAGGGGTGGACGTGTGTCCTGTCCCCAGCCACAACAGGGAGCTTCAGAGGAGGAGCTGAAGCTGTGTGGGTGGAAAATGTGCTTTCCTGGCTGGAGCTGAGTCATGCTCAAGGCGCTGTCGTGGGCAGAGGCCACGCTCCACACTGGAGGGGGAGCACTGAGTGAGGACCATAACAAATCATGAAACAGGGCCACATTCATGGAATCATGGCATCATGGAATGGTTTGGGTTGGAAGGGATGTTCAGGACATCCAAGGGATGTTCAAGGGATGTTCATATTGTCTTGGTCAACCCCCCTGTCATGGTAGGGACAGCTTCCACCATCCCAGGCTGCTCCAAGCCCCATCCAGCCTGGCCTGGAACACTCCCAGGGATGGGGCAGCCACAGCTTCTCTGGGCAACCTGGGCCAGGACCTCACCCCCCTCATAGAGGAGAATTTCTTCCTAGAATCCCATCTAGCCCTTCCCTCTGTCAGATGATGCTGGAGCATGTAGGTTTGGTCCAGTATGTGCTCATTCTGGTTTCATAACTATTTCATAACTATGTCTCACTTTCTGACCTCTTGCAAGGAAAATCTTTAGAAGAGCATTAAAAATGGAAAAATACTGCAAAACACAGCCTTGCACATGTGTGCCAGCCCAGAGGTGGGAATGGAATGCTGGCACAAATCATGCTGCAAAACATTTCTGGGGTCTCCTAGTGCCTGGCCCTGGTGCCTCTCCTGGGATCTGTTTTTATGCTACCACAGCTCACCAGCAAATGAGCCACATCACCCTCTCCTTCCAGCACTGTCACCAGCTCTGCTCTGTGCATTGTGACCAACCACTGGCTCTTTGTTTTTTTCCTGAAAAAAATGCCACTGCTTGTCTGGAGGAGAGATGCAAATGTAGCAAAGCCTGAGTGGGAGATGTAACCAACTCCAGATGTGTGCTGTGAGCAGGATGGAATGAACCCTTCGCTGGCTCTGCCAGGGACAGGAAAGTGTCTGGGCTTAAACTGCTGTGAGGAACATCCAATTCCAGAAAAAGCTTTGAAGGGTCAAAAGGAGGGAGTCGAGGGAAGCAGTTGCTCAGGAAGACTGGAATTTTGGCCAATGGATATTTTTAGCACTGGGTTGGGCAATAAAGTGTAATTTCACCCTGCCTTTGGGGGATGAACTAGGACACCACTGGGAGTCCCTCATAGCTCCATTTGATGTATTGTGTTGTATTTATCTGTGTTTATGTAGCATTTAAAGGCTCTCTTTTGGGGGCTTGTGGGTATCTGTTCCTGTGCACAGGGATTTGAGCAAGGGGCAGGGAGTTCACAGCGTGACCGGACACATATATCAGAGTGCTTATCAGTAAGGATACGGAGATAAGGTGGTAGTGAAGCTCTCATTTTAGAGAAGAGAAAGGTTTATAATATGTTTCCATGAAAAGGAGCAAGTGGGGGGAAGGACTGGCGGAAGTCCCACACTCCCTTCCCTCCCCTCTCCAACCCTCATGTTCCCAGGGCTTATCTCTGCCGGGCTCCAGGGCTGGTGGGATCCCTCCAGGAGATGATATAAGTCACAAGGGTGGGAGAACACTGACCCAACATGGGCACTGGTCCCCACTTAATGAGCTGAGGTGGCTTGGGAGAATCTGCTCACCATCAAACCCGGGCAAAGGGAGGAGTGTGGTGACCAGCTGGAGATGTGGGAAGCTCCCTAAGGCTTTCCTTGGCAAAACTCAATGGGAAAGATGACTTGTCCAAGACCACAGAAACCTGTGATGTGACAGAACTTTTACCTATGCATTTTCCTCTCTGAGCAACATTTTAGGAGGAAGTAATGTCAGAAAGCAGTGTTTTCTGTCATCTTTGGTAGCTTTACACCAGAAGGTCTCTAGCAGTTCTGCTGTGCAGTTATTTGGACAGGTTTTGTGGGCGGCTGGGGTGGGCTGTGCTGCTCTGAGAAGCTGCAGAGCTCATCCCAGCAGTGTCTGCTGCCAGCTCTGAGCAGAGGTGCCAGCCGAGCTCTTGCGAAGCACTTTGGGATGGAAATCACAATCTATATTTGTAACACATCAGCCTCCTCAAACACAAAGAACAAAAAAAGAAAAGAGAAGAAAGAAACCTTTTTTTCTTCCTCCTGGGAGGAGCTCTTATCTGATTCCCAAAGATCGTTTTAGTGTCTACGCTATTTTTGTAGCTGGAAGTGCAGTCTGCTAAAGAGCAGGCAGTGCTGAGAACCTCCCAGAAATGCATTAGGAGAGGAGGAGGCCAAAAGTTGAGCAGGGACACGGAAAGCAAACAACTGCCTGCTTTGCTGCCTCTGAATTTGATCTCCCTCTCTGAAGTCCCACCAGCCGTATGGCTCCTGAGCTCAGAGACAGCTGGGCTGGAGCAAACAGCCTCCACACAGAGGTCTGGTAGGCAGGATAGAGTTACCTGAGCATCTTCACCCCATCACTGTCTAATGTGTCACACTTGGTGTCTGCTATCGACTTTCAGGGCTTGGGATCCTTATAACCATCCACCTACAGATATGAGTTAACTCCTGACCTTTTGAGAAGTGATGGTGCTGAGCTGCAGGGTTCAAAGCTTTCATCAGTTTGTTGCTCCTGCTCTCCAGGTTGGCTGCCTGTGTGCAGTGCCCTCACCTCCCATGAAATGGTTCTTTCTACAGTGAAATAACTCAGAGAAGTGGACTCCTCTTTGCTGCTTTTCCAAAAGGGTGAGGGGTGCTGGGATAAATATGGGATACCAGGCTGCTTCATTCCTGTTCACTCAGGAAAAAAAGGGAAGACCTGCCAATTTTTTTTTCCACATAGCAACGGAAGACCACGTGACTAAAAAATCCTACAGAAGGTGGTTTTTATTTTCCATTCTCCTTTTTTTTTGGGGGGGTTAATTCACAATCCAAAGCACTGATCTCCTGACATATGGCTGCTGACAGGTGCCCATCTGCTCCCCCTGGAAGCCCATCTTTCCTGCCTCTTCTCCCGCCGTGTGCGCGAGATGGGGCGAAGCAGCAGCGTCAGGCTGGCGCGTGTGCTCCTGGCAGAGCAGAGCGGCTCTGCCGGGTGCCTGCAGCCGGATGGGACACGGCATGGATGGGGATGGATGCAGGATTGCATCTCCCCACAGATGGTCCTCAGGCAGCCGGGTCTGCTCGTCCTCGCCCGTGTCGGAAACGTCGCTGCCTGCGGCGCCTGAGCGCACAGGGAAGGGGGAGAGGAGATTCAGTGCTGCAAAGGCCTGTGTGTGTTCATCACACAGGGGAATCTTGGCTGGGAATGGGAGATCCGTGAGCTGCCAGCAGGGAAGTGGTTAAAATTTTGATAGAGTTTCTATTAAGCCAGGAAAAGTTTGACCTCTGCCTGTTCTTTACTTCTGACTGAATTCGGGAGATTAAGACAACGGCTGTGTAGGCGTGTTCCCAGTGTTTAGTTTCCAAAAGATGGAAATATCATCTTCCTCAGCCTTCAGTGGTTTTAGCAGTGGGAGCTGGAAGGCTGAGTTCTTGGCTCATGGAGCACGGTGCAGCCTGGAAACCCCCAGCTCCTGTACCCCAACTTCTTCCGTGCAGCCCCCTCATTCCACGGCTGATGGCAGAGCAGGGTTTGCCAAATTATTGGCAGTGTGGAAGATGTGGCAGGAGGCAGAACTTGCTGCACTGTGCTCTCCTGCTGAAAGTGATTTATGCCATTTTGGGGGTCATGGAGAAGCTAAAGGGTGTGCACGTACTTCCCCTCCCTTTCTTTCTGTGTATATATAAATATCTGTGAATGCTGCAACTGCAGGTTTCTGAACGTATTAATATTTATTTAGCCCAGGATTCATCCCACCCTAAATTTGCCTGAGGTGCCTGACTGGAGCACAGACATCCTCGGGCTCCCTCTGTTGTCGATGCAGTGAAGCACCTGCAGAAGGTGACCCAGCTCTCAGGTGAGAGCTCAGTTCATTTATTTCTGGTTTAGGCTGCACCAGCAAAGCACCTGCAGGCAGCTGGGAAGGATCTGGACCCTCACATCATCCTGTGTATTTGGGACTCTCAACAGGGCTCTGTTGCACCAGGTGCTGCACAGACACGGGGCAGGAAGGTGGCCCTGACCATGGCAGGTTGTGATCGGGTGGTTCATCCACCTAGAGAGGTGCAAACCCAGGAGCATCAGGCATGGAATCCCAGAATGATTTGGAAGGGACCTTCAAGACCATCTCATTCCAACCCCCTTCCATGGGCAGGGGCACCTTCCACTAGACCAAGTTTCTCAAAGCCCTGTCCAACCTGGCCTAGAACACTTCCAGGGATGGGGCAGCCACAGCTTCTGTGGAAATCTGTGCCAGGGCTTCAGCACCCTCACAGAGAAGAATTTTTTCCCTATATCATCTATAAACCAGTCTTTTGTAGGTATGAAACCATTCCTCCTTGTCCAATTGTTACATGCCCTGGTAAAAAGTCCCTCTCCAGCTATCTTGTAGACCCTTCAGGTACTGGAAGGTTCTAGAAGATCCCCTCAGAGCCTTTTCTTCCCCAGGCTGAACACCCCCAGCTCTCTCAACTTGTCTTCACTGCAGCCCTCAGAGCATCTTCATGGCCTCCTCTGGACTTGCTGCCACAGTTCCATGTCTCTCTGGTGTTGGGGGTCCCAGAGGATGCAGCAGGGCAGGTGGGCTCTCAGCAGAGCAGAGTGCAGGGGCACAATTCCCCTCCCTTGCCCTGCTCACCACATTGTGGGCATGCAGCCCAGGACACAGATGACTTTCTGGGCTGCCAGCACTCATTCCCAGGTCGTGTCCAGCCTTTCATCCACCAACATCCCTAAATCCTTCTCCTAATGGCTGCTCTGAGTCCATTCTCTTCCCATCTCATACCTGTGCTTGGGATTGCCCTGACTGAGCTGCAGGATCTTGCACTTGGCCTTATTGAAATTCAGAAGGTTTACACGGGCCCAGCCTGTCAAGGTCCCTCTGGATGGCCAGCTTAGGGTGGAAGCAGAGGAACTCATGCTTGTCTGGGCCAGCTGGTCAGTCTAAGGTCCTGAAAACACCTGCCCCATAATCCCAAGCCCTGTGACACCCCTGTGTGCACTGCTTCATAAAGGAGGAGAGTTGGAAGAAGAGCAATGAGATGCCATTGCAGGAGTCCATGGGTGACAGCTCTGCAGTGGGGAGCTGTCAGCCCAAGTCCAATGGTGGCCCCATCCTGCAGCTGCTCAGGGAGGAGAGCTGGCACCTCCAGAGTGAGGAGGAATGAAACAGCCAGGAGAGATGAGAGATAGAGCAGGGCACACCTTGAGATGAAAGACGTGTGGTTTGTGTTTGAGGAGCAGTGACGTTCAGTGGAGAGGAGTATTTATTTCTTCATTAACTCAGTGCCTGAACAAGTTTATCTTGAAGCACTGAACAAGTGTCATTAATGTTTCCTTTGAGCAAACAAGGCCCTTTGATAATGCTTACCCTCTTCTGACCTTTATTTTAATTTTGAATGATACTAATTAACACCGATCATTCATTCAAACACTAAACTGGTTGTTCCTGCTAAATGCAAAGCAAATGCTTTGTGGTCAGGAGCAAAATGTGGGCAGGCTTCTGTAGGGAAACTCCAGGGCTGTGGGACACTGGCACTGGTGTGTTCAAACAAGGGAATTTCCTCTCTGGTCCTGGGGGAGTAGCTGGGAATAACACATCCCATAGGAGAGGAGAGGGAGCTCTGAGCAGATGAATTGTGGGGGCAGTGCTGGGAATCAGAACCATGTACACACTTTTCTACAAACTTTTTTCTGAAGTGCCTGGTTTTCAGCTCCCTTGGTGAGTGCATTTGGTGATGGCTGAACAGTTCTGCTCTGATACCAATTCCCTCCCCAGCACTGCCTGGAGTGCTGACCAAGGATGTGCTTCCTCTGGTCATGGGGGATGCTCCTTTCTGCTCAGAAGAAGGTTCATTCACCCTGTGCACCGACCTCCACCTGTTCTCCAGAGCAAACCTGCCCACCAATCTGACCAAAATTCCCCACACCTGTGCTTGGAGGTTGTCTTCACCCAGTTTCTACAAAACACAGAGCGAGGGGGGGCTCAGTTTGTGTCAGAGGGGCTCTGTGGACAGAAGACCTGGGATGGGTTTGGGGGAGGAGGAAGGAGTTTTACTGTAGGGAGACCAAGGGCCAGGGTTTTCCTTCTCTGCACAAGCCCTACCTGGGCATTTTACTTGGATAACTCATGGAGAGTAAGACAGCCAACACCTTGGCCTAAGCTTAAGGGACAAAACTGGATTTTGAGCTCCAGTGTGAAACCCTCCCTGTGTCACATGTATACTCAGTGTGAGTAACCACTGTGGTGAGGCAGACTGTGGCCAGGATGTAGAGGCTGGGGATTTGGAGGTCAAATCCAACTGGAAGCAATTCTACCAGAGCTTTAGTTTCCTCTCTGAGGAATGGGGCTAAAAGATTTCCCTGCAGAGAGTTCTGGATCTCTGCACCAAAGTGCTTTTTATCTTGTTTAGATTAGATATTAAGCAAAACAGCAGCGCTGCTGAAAGACAGGACACATCTATTTTGGTCTAATATTTTGCACTGTCTAGCACTCTGCCATCATTGTGGGCCCATGATATTTCTAGCAAAAGCAAGGGAAGATAAAACATCCGCTGGCAATGAATGTCAAGCCTGTAACAGCTTCCAGAGCAGGCCAGTAGAAATAATTATGACTTTCTATGACCAACAGCTTGGCACAGCTAAACAAAACCTCTTCCTAGACCCCATGAGGATTTTTATCACCCACAGAACAATCTGGTTTGCACAACTCCATGTCTGTTATAAACTCAGCCTGCCTTTAGCCATGCTTCCTCAGCCTGGAAGTCCTGTGAGTCTGATTTTAAGCAGGATAGTTTAAACTTCTCATTCAAGAGCCCCACCACATCAGAGGGCAGCAAATGAATCACGTACCCGCTTTATCTGATGATGTGTTTTTGTAAAATGAGCCACATGCAGTGAGGAACTTGCTGTTGCAGGGAATTTGTGTTTACATAAATCTCCAGCCCACAGATTTATTTTCCTCCACCATTCCCTGTATGTAAAATGCTCATTGGGAGCTATTTAAAAACCATCACCATACAAATAAGTTTACAAACTGAAGCTGGGAAGGGGGAGGAAATGCATGATTGCAAAGGGATGCAGTGTTTAGGGAGCTGGTCTTGTGGTTCTGGGGAGACCTTAGAGCACCTTCCAACACCTAAAGGAGCTCCAAGAGAGCTGGAGAGGGGCTTTGGACAAGGGCATGGAGTGACAGAACAAGGGGAAATGGCTTTAAGCTGAAGGAGGGGAGATTTAGGTTAGATATTAAGCAAGAGATTTTCCCTAAGAGGTTTTTTTTTTGGTTTGTTGTTTTGTTTTTTTTTTTCATGCAGAAAGTAAGGGTTATGTTAGATGTCCACAAAGACACCCATACCTAAGGACATCAATAGCACATTATCTCTACTCCTGGCAAGAATGAATCAATTTATTTCACATCAAAAAAATGCTTGCAAGCCTTGAAAGGGCTCTGAAGCAGCGTCTCAGATCTGCAATGATTCTTAATTATCCTCAAAAGACTTGAAATCAGGCCCTGAAATCCCACTGATTTATGTGATTTGGCTAACTCCTGATCCTCACCCTGCTGTCTTGATCCAAACATCCCCCAGCTAAGCAGCTCCTGTACCCTCCCTTTTGGAGGCTCTTGCACACAAGATCACAGGCTTGCCAAGCCACGCACTGCAAACTTATTCTGGACAATACCAGGAGTGATTTTCTCATGCCTAATTCTCTCTCCCTGTCCATACTTTTCCCCTAGGTCTGTTTGGGGCTACCTGGCTCCCACTCATGGCTTCCTTGTCTGGTCCTGTCCCTGAATCCTACCTGAATCCAGGTTTCCCTTTCCTCCAGATGTTTATGCTTTCAGGAGCAGAGTTTGAAAGTTCTTCCTAATGAACACAAGAGCAGCCCCCAGTCCTGAGGACTCGGGGCTCTGCAGATGAGGCTGAGAGTGTGGCTACAACAGGAGGTCTGGAAAATCTCCTTTGGTCACAGAATGGTTCAGGTTGGAAGGGACCTTCAGAGATCATCCAGTTCCAACCCCTGCCATGGGCAGGGACACCTTTCTCTAGACCAGGCTGTTCCATGGTCCCTCCTGCCTGGCCTGGAACACTGCCAGGGATCCAGGGGCAGCCACAGCTTCTGTGGGCACCATGTACCAGGGCCTCAGCAGCCTCAGAGGGAAGAATAATTTCCTAATATCCAACCTAACCCCACCCCTTGCCAGTTTAAAGCCATTCTCCCTTGTCCTATCAACACATGTTCCCCACCAGAGCTTGCTCAGGTGTTTTTGCAGCAGGGAGCCCCTGTTCCTGCATCACCAAAGGAGGGCAATGCTGGTCCTATGCCCTTTCCCTGGTAGTGTCCTGGGTTCCAACAGTGTCCCATGCACTCTCTTGGAGGACAGTCCTGCCTCAAGGAGCATTTCCCTTCCCAAGCCTCATGCCAGGCTCAGCCTAGTTCTGGGAAAACCCTTTGGCTCACACGTCACTGAGAGCTGGCCCCGAGCCTTTTCTGCAGGATGCAGAACACATCTGGTGCTGCCTGCGTGGGCTTCGATTGTGGTGCTGAGAGTTCATCATCACCTACTTAACCCTGCCTCAGACGAGCTCGTTGTGCTGCCCCAGGTTACTCTGTTTGCTGGGGTTGCTGCAGGGAAGAAGAGCTTGTGCACACAGACATCATTAAAGGCAGGCTCGTGTGTGAGGCACCTGCAATAACTGGGTTGCACTAATAGGTTGTGCCTGTTATTAACATCACTGAGGTGCCCGGGGCTCAGGCTGGGATCAGCATTCCTGGGCTGATCCAGACTCCAGGGCTCAGGCTGGGATCAGCACTCCTGGGCTGATCCAGACCCCAGGGCTCAGGCTGGGATCAGCACACTTGGTGCCATGCAGGTATTTGGGAGAGAAATTCTGATGTGATGTAAGCATCAGGTAGTTTGCAAGGAGGTTTTTTGAGGGGCTGATCACTGCCCTGTGAAGGTTTGGAAGGACATTATTCAAAATCCAGTGAGTGCTGGAGTTGGCAGAAGGATGGAGTCTCTGCTCCTGTTGCAGGGGTCCTGAGTCTCCTTGATGGGTTGGAAAGGAGGGAGAAAGCAGAGGTGCAAGGGGGGTTTGCTCTGTTCTGGTGGGGCAGTGTGGTGACTTGCTGGGCAGAACAGCTCAGTCACTGCATGGGCTTGGGCTGCATGTTAGAAAGGAAACCAGAGAAGCTGTGGATGCCTCATTCCTGAAAGTGTTCCAGACCAGGATAGGGCTTGGAGAAACCTGGTCTAGTGAAAAGTGTCCCTGCCCTGCTTTGCCACTGCAAAGGGTTGGAATTGGATGGTCTTGATGCCCTCTTCCCACATAGGACTGTTCTCTAATTCCATGGTTCAATGAAATCTGATATAAGGAGGCAGCAGGGAGCCTCCCAGCAGCAGTGCAAAGTGGGGACAAGAGCCAGAGCAGAGAGGAGAAAAGAAGGATGCAGTGAAAGCGAAAAACTTAAGCTTGGTTATTCCTATGGATACTTTTGAGGCACTTTGGCACTAGGATCCAACAGGGATGTGTCCCAGCAGATGCCCTGCTGTCTCCAGCTATCTTCTTCCTGCAGCCACCTCAGCAGTAACTCCAACAAGCTGAGAAGAGAGAAGAGAGTTCATCCCAAGCAACAGGTGATTCATCTCTCAAGCAGCCTCCTTGTGAGTGTCCCAGACACCCCACTGGGAGTGTGGATTCAGCAGGAGCAGGGTCAGCCCAGCCTCCTCCAGTGCCAAGTCACCCCTTTGGTCACCACATCCAGAAGGGAACATGTGAAGTGTTGCAACAGCCTGAGGGCACTTAGGGGTGAGGATGCCAAGGAATGTGCTCAGCACTGGACTGATCCATGCTAAGGAAAGGGAGGCATTTATATAAAATAACACACAGCTTGGGCAAGAGAGGCCTTTGCTTGCAACAGGCTGAGAGGGAAGCCTTGAAATATCCTTGAAGGATATCATAGATCTTTTATTTGCCTTGCAAAACAAAAACCATCCCTCTTCACTGTGTTTCCACAGCTACGCAGATATAAACACACAAAATCCAAGGTTATTTCTGATGGGTTTCTTTAGTGCTCAGAGCAGGCTCTTTCCAGAGTGGAAGCATTGCTAGAGAAGGCTCATTCCAGCAGCAGTGCCCTCAACAATGCTATTTATCAGAGCAAGGCCTTTATTTTGTGATGAGATGTGCTGAGCTGGAAAACATGGGGGCTTGTGATCTCAGGGACTAATCTGCTTGTTCAGACTGGGTGGGGGAAGCAGTTTTTCAGGGCAATTTTAATGGCTGGAGCAGCTGGGTTGTAAATAACCCATGTAGAGCTGAGTTTAATTTTTCCCTTAACAGGATGCTCCCACAGATGTGACAATTAATCACAGCAATCAGTGTTTCTGTACCAGCATTTCCAGATAAACTAATGAGGGTTTCTTGCTCTTTCAAGGGATTGAACCAAAAATTAAGTCTGGAGGCTTAACACTTAGTCAATACTTCCCCAGAAACACAGGATATTGAGAGAGAGAAATTACGACGTGGGAAATGTCTCCTGGACTTGCAGTCTGAAAGCCACAGCTGGGATTTATTGGAAATATCTTGGCAGTTGCCATGGCATTTATTTTGCCTTTTAAAGGTCTTCCAGGTGATGCTCTTTGACGTTAGAAACGCTAAGTGCGAAAGGAAGCAGGTTAATTGGATTTCTCTGGAAGACAAAACACAAGAGGACTCAGGCTGATAAGCAGCTGGAGTGTTTCCCCACGAGGCTGCCAGCTGAGCCTATGAAAACCAACTCACACCACGGATGCCCTTGTGTGCTGCTGCCTGAGCAATGAGCTCTCAGCTCACTGGCTGATGGCAGGTACACAGAGAGGAGGAAAATCCTGCAGAAGTGGCTGCTTTCCCCTCCCCATCTCCAGAACTGTCTCAGAGGGGGCAGGCTGACCCTCACAAGGAGATCTGCATAGCAGACCTGGGGCTGAACACGAGCATGGAATCACAGAATCTCAGAATGGTTTGGGTTGAAAAGGACCCTAAAGATCATCTTGTTCCAAACCCCTGCCACAGGCAGGGACAGCTTCCCCTGGATCAGGTTGCTCTCCACCCCACCCAACCCAGCTTTGAACAATTCCAGGGTTGGGGCATCCATAGCTCCTCTGAGCAACCATTCCAGGTTCCAGTCTGAACCACTGCCCTCACAGTGAGGTATTTATTCCAAACATCTAAATCTCTCATCTTTTAGTTTGAAGCCACTCCCTCTTATCACTATCTGCCCTGCCATGATCAGGCAGGGGTGCCACATGCTGTGTGTGAAGGCTTGGCCGTAGGGACAGATTTGGGATCAATCCCGAAGTCTGCTCCCAAATAGAGAAGAGGCTGCTCTGCTTTGGATGCTTTTATTCCACCCTTTTCATCAGCCTCCTGCTCTGTCAAACCCTGGCCTGCTCAGGGAGCACCTCTTCCCAGGAAAGGGCTGGAGAAAGGCTTGGACCATTCCTTGGGAGTTTCCTCATCCTGCCCAGCCTGTGTGACCCATCAGTTTATGGTGTCAGGCAGGAATTCCTCCCTCTGGGACTGATTGTATCACACAGCCATGTGTCACCCAGGCACTGCAGGATTTATTGGGGTGCTGGTCTCTCCAAGAGGCTGTATTTTACAAGCCTGAGTTAGGGGAAGGTGAGTAGACATTTCTCTTCTCCCTAGTTGTGATCCCACCCCCAGGAGCCCACGGCAAGGCAGGGAGGGAGCCTGGATCCCATGAAGGCTCCTCATCAGCTGGGTCTCCAGACCCAGGGCTGAAATGGGAATGCAGGAAAGTGAACTTGTGCCTGAAGTGCTTACATTGTCCTCAACATCTGTGTCACATCTGCACCCCCACCTGCTTTAAATCCTGCTCCTGAAATTAATAGGTGCTCAATCCTTGTGAGCAGGGTGGGAGATGAGAGGTTTTGGCTTTGTTGATACCTTTGGAGAAAAAGAAGAGTTGTGGTTAATGGCAAAAGAAACAGTGAGCTCTCATTGCCATTTGTTCTGTGCTGTGTCCTTCTTGCCACTATGAGAAGCAGCAGATGAGGTAACCTGTGTCTGGATATAAAATTGAACAGTGTAGATAAATAATAAGCAAAAAAGAACAATAAATAATCCCTATAAAAGATGTGTTGTTTGTTTTTTTTCTCTTGACACTCAAGTGTTTTTCTTTAAAAGCCAAATAATCATGTCCATGCCTGGGATTTTCCATCCTGCTGAGAACCATCGGGTTTGATTAGCACATTAAGTGCCTGTTGAAATTAAAATTATCAGCAGTTAAAAGATGACCTGAATGGTGAGACAAGATACAAACTTTCTATGCAAATGCTTTTTTGTGAATTAAACGAGATGAAGAAGAGTCCACTTTTTTTCCCAGGAGTGCATGCAGGACACTGCTCACATTTCTTGCTTCTTCCCTCTGCTGCTGCTTTTCTTTCCTCAGTGACCCTCAGACCACTTGGCAGCCACCAGACTCCTGATGGACATTTTCACAGCCATTAATTGAATTATTGACAAGTGAAAAAATGCTCCACTGTGAAGCCAACCTGCCTTGACCCTCCACCTGCCTTAAAGGAGAGAAGAGCAGCACTTGAAATATCTCATTACCAGGGTGAAGGTAATCCTCAGCTGAGAGGAGCCTCGTGAGCTGTCTGCTGGGCTCCCATGTCAGGGCCAGGTCCTCTG
The DNA here is from genome assembly GCA_013400575.1 of Peucedramus taeniatus. Lineage (NCBI taxonomy): Eukaryota > Metazoa > Chordata > Aves > Passeriformes > Fringillidae > Peucedramus > Peucedramus taeniatus. The sequence goes on along the minus strand of WBNO01031623.1, from coordinate 143,956 downwards.
CCACTGAAGGAGATGTGGGAGGTTCTTTTGTGGCTTCTCTGCAGGTAAGAAAGTCTAGAAGGGCCAATTACATCCAATTTCTCCGGCGCGCGTTGGTTGGGTTGGGCCCGCGGGCGACGTTGCTGAGCTGGCAGTGAGTGGTGGCTCACGTCACTGCTTGCTCTTTGCTGGCCTCAGTTTTGACTTGTTCAATCTCCATGGCCATGAGCAAAATGAGAGGGTTTTGTGGGCATAGTGAGTGCCTGAGCTGTGCTGCCTCTGTCCCTGGCTGAGCTTCCCGCGAACACTGCTGAGACCATTTCACCTCTTTGTGATTGCCATCCTTCCATTTCTGTAGCTCCAGATTTACAGTTTGAACGTTTTCAGCCCAGTCCTGCAGCCCTGTGACATCATTCTGTTCCTGCTGGTTGGGAGAGGCTCTGATACTGGAAACTGGCTCTTCTTGCAATATTTATGGGCTTCAGCGTCGGCATCTTTGAACTCTCTCTTGCATTAGCAGAGCAGATTGACTTTCTAACCTCTCACTCAAAACCAGCTTTCCCCCTTTATTAGAGCTTTTCTCTGAACCATTTAGAGCTTTTCAACTTTCTTTTTGAAGTGAGAACCCCAGGCATGGATATGTTTTTCTAGCAGCAAATGGTGAATGTGCTGCTCTCCCTCTTGGCAACCCCCACATATCCACATCCCAGGACCCTGTTTATTCTCAGGACTTCAGCAAGAGGAGCTCAGGGAACACCACCAGTAACCAGCCAGGCCCTTGTCTAGTGGTTCAGTGAAAATTAAACACTGTTGTGTTAGGTCTGGAGGGGATGGAGTTAAGTCAACCCACCACAGCTATTTAATTTTTCATGGGTCTGGGGCTTTGCTTCTTTTTGGCAATGATGTTCAAACAAACACTTGTCCAATCTGTAGATATGACTTCTACTCCTGACTCTGAACTGAGCCAGATTAAAATAAAAACCTACTGACTTCAGTGGAAGGAGAGTCCAGCTGAGACCTTTGCATCTGACAATGCCAGGGTAGGTTTGGTGCTGCTGTGTTACTTTGCTGACCCCAAAGTGTCTCTCTTGGCTTATGGACAATGATATAGACTGAAACTTGATTAATGAGCACATACACTACAGGAAAATGGCTTTGGCATTTGCAAGAAGACAGACAGCCTCAGGCATTTTGTGGCTTTTGACAGCTGGGAGCCATGAATGTCTGTTGTCTTTTTTTTTTTTTAAAAAAAAAAAAAACCCCCCCGAAAAAGAAAACCTTCCACAAAAGGAAAAAAAAAAAAAAAAGAAAGAAAACATTACTCCCAGCTGGGGTGAGAAAAATCTAGTCTATCAGCGAGATTGTCTGGTGGCTAAAAGGCAGCTTCCTGGGCTTTGATATTGGTGGGTTCATTCTCTGCATTCCTCCTCTCTCTACTTAGATGGCTGGTTAGATTCTTCTAAATTCTTTTTTTTTCTTCTTTTTTTTTTTCCTGGGTCTTCATTCAGGAAAGACATTTGAGCTATGCAGAGAACTTGCAGCCAAATTCCCCTGGGAGCACAGTGCATGGACTTGAGTGTTCAAAATGAACAGGACACTCTGGAGAGCCTGGAGAGGCTGGTAGGAGTGAGATTCCCCTTTGAAATTCAGAGGAACTGTGGGGGTACAAAGCAGGAAATTGGGAGTACTGGCCCAGATTCACAGTGTGGGGTGGGAGGGTTGACTTCTGACTTCCATCTGAAGGAAGGGATCCATGATATTTCTCCTTCAGCATCACTGCTGGTTGCTCACACAGCCAGACAAACCCTGCTGCTCTGGGTGTACCAGGTTGCTGGTCAGGGATGCAAGAAAAATAATTTACAGAAGAAAATAACGTTGTGGAGAATATGATGTATTGTGAATGTGTCATGCAGGTTGAAGCTGGCCAACAGATTTTGTGCTTGGCATGTCTGCTTTAAAATTAATAATTTGTTTAAGTGATATCCCGATTTGGGATGCTTTCCTGAGTTTGGGACCTAAAATGCAACTTTAGGGAAGAGTTCCTTAATCCAACAAATAAATCTGTTGCAGACATAGGAGTGTTTTCTGTTGTTTTTCATGGGGTTCTTTATAGCTTTCAGATGGGACACTCCCAGCTTCCTCCAGAAACTGTACTTGCAACAAGTTCAACTTCTGGTCAGCTCCAGAAATCCACAAAGAATATCAAGTTGTTCAGGGTCCCAGCTGCAAAAGCCAAGAAGGACTAGCAATATTTAGTGCTTACATTTGTTTCCTTTCCATAGGAAAGGATTGTTTTCTGTGTTTTTTACAGAGCAGGCAGCATGATGTATTGGCCATATTAATAATAAAGGATTTCTCCTCTAAGATGTGGCAGTGGGCTTCAGACTCACCTCCTCTTCATCTCCTTTTACAAGAGGGGGAAACAGAGACTAATTTATAGAGATAGACTGTGCTGTGTGATGGCTGGCAGAACACATGACTGATTGCTCCATGCTGGAATATTTCACTACAGGTCTCAATAATGGGTCCCCAAAGTCCTCTTATGTCCCAGCCTGGGGCCAGGTCCCCCCAGTGCTGTGATTTCCTGCACTTCCCACAGCCAATGGTTCTGCTGGCAGCAGGACACCCTCCTGAAAGGCTTTTAGTGCCTGTCACTGACCTTCAAGCCTGTTTTCTCCAGGGTCTGTGGGATGTGTGTGTGGGTTTGAGGGGAGTGGTCCCTTGACCCTGGGAGCAGCAAAGCCTTTGCCAACTGCTCAGGTGTAGTGAGAGAAACGTGGGGCCAGAGGCTCTGCATAGTGTGAGGGAGGCAGAGGAGAGCTGGCAGGGACGGGAGTGGGAGGCTGAGGCTGTAATTTTCTCCCTCTGATCTGCCTCACTTGTAAATAGGCATTTCCAGCACTCGGGAGTGGCCTGCACATGGGATACATCTGCTGTGTGCCAGCTCCCCCAGGAGTGGGTTCAAAGGGAAGGCAATGCTCCATCAGAGAGCTAATTGAGGAACTGAGCCTGGAGTCTGGTTGCAGAACAACCTGTTTCCTCCATCCTATTTGATTTCAATTCTACTTGCCTGGAAAACTCAGATCTGTGCATCCACATGCCAACTCTTTTCATTTCCCTATGGCACCACACATCTTGTTGCAAATTATCAAAACCATGCTCATGCATTTCCTCTTCATCCTTTGGCTGCCTGTATTTAATATTTGCAATAACCTGTGTTGTGTTTCCTGCAGTTGCAGCCGTGTGTTTTGCTGGCAAAGGCCAATGGTGCTTAAAGGCCATTTATTTTTCCATTCTGGGAGGGAGATTTTGCTGCTTATATATCAATATGATGGCTTGCAGTGTTCTGGCAAGCTGGGGAAAGAAGATAAGAATGAAAAAAATGCTGCATTTCATGACCTAGTGGCTTATGCTCTGTGTGCTTCACTGTGGACATTTAACAATCACGAGAGAAGCTCTTCTATGACCCTTAAAATATCCACATCTTTAATGTAAATGAATCAGAACCATTTTTTCATGGCTGGGTCATGCGACTCTGGAGTCAGAGGGGATAACAGTGGGGATATTGTATAAATGGATGAAAAGAGCAAGCCCTGACACTGGAGCAGACACTTGGTGCAGAGAGATGTAATAAAGAGATGGCTAACTAGTCTCGTGTGCTTAATTTCTGTGTTACATTTGGTTTTTCTTCTGAATGTCCCTGAAATGAGAGGTGACATGTGCAGGTCAGCAGGGTGCTGAGCCCAGGGCTGGCAGCTGGATCCATTCATCCATGCCACTACCTTGCTGGGTGATTTTAGGTACATCTTTACCCTCTTTGATTCCATTGTAGCTTTTCTCTCTCACCCAGCCATACCACAAGTGCTTTGGGGCAGAGATCATCTGTCCCTCTGTGGTTACTCAGTGTCTGGGACCATGGGGATTTGCTTTTCTCTCTTGTTATTCCTTTAGTATAATTTTTATCAGAGGCCTGACTCATTCAAACACATGAATCAGGGGAGTGGATGGGGTTTAGGATGGTGCATCTGCCTAAGGAGAAACAGGACGTGCCTTGCAGTTTCCTTCCTTACAGACCTGAGGCTGCCTCTCCACCCCAGGCCAGGTTCACTCCTTACTGGTTAAGGCTGGGCAGGTTGGGATGGGGTTTGATGGTCTCTCCATGTGGTCAGGACCCACCCCTCTGGCAGGATGTGTCAGACATCAGTTTGCTGCTTGCACCAGGGCTGCTCTGTCAGTGCTGAATGCTACAGAGCAAATCCAGAAATGCTGTGGAGGGAAGGACCTTCCCTCAACCCCACTGCTCCTGGTGAGGTGACACTTGCCCCAAACACAGTTTGGCCCTTTTGTCTGGCCAGGGAGATATCATAAGGAATGGAAATACAGTAATCAAAATACAAAATTCAGACAAATGTCATTCTTGGAGAAGTGAGTGGTGGACCCCAGTGGTTCAGAACAGGTGGTTTGCTTTGCTTTGTATCCCATCCCACACCCCAAAGGGCTGCTGATCCTGCAGTTCCCTGCAGGGCTCTCTGTGCTTTCAGGAGCTTGCTGGGTCCCTTAAGAAGAGCAAAGCATTTTTGTTCAAATTCATGCTTTCAGTGTGACAGCAGGAGAAGCTGTGTGTAAATGAAAGGTTTGCATAAAAAATGAGAAAGGTACAGCTAGATTGGAAAAGACTTTTTTTTTTTCCTGGGCGTGTCACTGGCATTTCCTAAAGGTAACTGTTTTTGTGGCAATGAGTGTGGCAAGGCCAAATTCAGGGGACATTTGGGGCAAGCTCTTTCTGCCAGTGATAGGTAAGATGCTGTGAAGTGCCCTGGTGGTATTACGGAGCTGTGTGAGAATTTTCTCTGTGCCCTCTGTGGATTTCATGCTCTCAGTGTGCGTGGCTGAGATGCACAGGCAGCCTCCAGCATACTGATGAGCCCCTGACATTAGTATTCAGTGCAAAAAGCCAGAGCTGTTAGACAGGAGTGATGGTGTGAAGGGGAGAACTGATAATTGATTAGGCTGTATTATAATATTGACAGCCCCGACCCAACTCCCTCTCAAAGGACATTTAACAAGTACCAATTTAGAGCCTCAGCACCATAAATAAGTCACTGTGGAGGACATGTGTGTTTTGGGTGCTGGGTTTGTCCCTGGGGAATTTGCAAAGAGAGGGAAACGCATGATTGATAAGGGGTTACAAAAGTCAAGTCACAGGCTGCTCTGTCAGCCTGCACACACAAGGTTTCTATTAGCAGGGCACCCACCCCTACTTGGCACAGCACTTGGCATGAGGTTAACTTCAAATTAGGCTCAGGCTAAGGTGCTTTTGTTGAGCAGAGCCCCAAGGACACGATCACATGCAGCACTTTGGGCTAAGAGTGCAAGGGAACCGCTGGCAGTGTGATGCACTCCAGATGTTTCAGCTGAAGGTGAAATTTCCCCTTTGCCCTCTGGATTTGGGTTAAATTTTTGGGGTTGGGGTTGCCCAAGGTGTTTGATATAGGGGCAGGTGCAGTGTGCAGACTGAAGGTTACTGTGCAGGAGTGCCCTGCAGCTGTGGGAGCCACAAACAGATTTCATGGGTAAATTAATTCAAACAGGTAAATGACTTTGCTCTGGTTTGTTGTGTTTAACCTTTGCTGCAGTCGATGGTTTATCTAGACCTCTGGATAAACAACAGAAAAAACCCAGAGGCTAAACCAATGTGATGGCTTTTTGTCTAGTTTTCAAACAGAGCTGATTTATAGTGGGCACAAAAATATGAGCAAGTGGTTAGGGTTTTTAAAAATAAATTAAAGACAACATCAGCAATGAATGGAGCACATGACTGAGCCAACTTTTTTCCTGAGCACTTTTTTATGAGAACAATAGTGAGGAACAGCCTCTGATTTTATGATTAACTGAGAATGGTTGTGAACACTTCCTTGACACCAAAGGCAAATGTGAAGCATCATGAATTAATATTTGCAAGGCAGCATTTTGAGGTCTCTGAGCTCAGCAGACCTGTAATAAAACAAGGAGCAGCGATCATTACTTTTGTTTGCAAAGCTCAGGGAAGGCAGTGGCTGGGGACCAATCTCTAAAATGATCTGGTTGCTGTGGATGTAACTGGGGGGCAGGCAGGGGGTTTCCAGCGAGGTGAATTCACTCCCTGTTGGGGAAGCAGGAGATGGGGACAGATGAGCTGGAGATATCCATCACGTGCAGCAGACACCTCTGACAGGGATCTGCACTGAGGCAATTTTCTCTTGGCCAGGCCATTATTACTTGTCAGTGGCAGCTGTTACCTGCAGGACCCCAGTTAACAATTACTGGAGGGAGTCATCCCCAGCATCGATTATTTTATTAACTCCCTGATGAATCATCTGTGTCAGCCATCTGAGCCTTATAAACCAACCTCTGGTGCAAGTCAGGGAGTCTTGGCCAACATCGAGTTGGCTACTGTGACTTCCCAAAAGGCAGGGGGATCCTGAGGGTCACCTTCTGCCTTGTTCTGGAAGGAGCCCTCATCCCCCTGCCCACCCAGGGATGCTCATGGCTGCCTTGTCTGGCTCTGTTTTTGGAGCCACCACAAGTGCCAGGTGAGAGGAGGAGAGTGTGGCTGTCCCACCACCCCAAACAGATGGCACAGCAGAGCTGTGCCCCAGCCTCTGACAGCAAACACCAGGGCCCATTGTTCTAAGAGCTCCGAGAAAATAGATGGGTGACACACAGGCAGCTGCAGAAAATGTTCTCCAGACTGTGCTTGTGCAGTGGATTAAAAAGAAAGAAATAAACCCCCCCCAAAACCCAAGAAAAATAAAATAGGACTAGTTGTTAATTTCTGTTTAATGATGAGCAGTTCCTGTGGGGAGTGGTGACACAGCAGAGGACGTGGTCTGGAAGCAGTCAATGCACATTGCAGCTCTTGGTTTGCCTTATTTTTAACCCGAGGTCTGCAGGATCTTAGGGCCTCCCTGTTCAGCACTGCCTGCTCCTAATCAGTGCCCTCAAACATAAAGGGAAAATGAAAGAGAAATGCCACCAGGTGAAATCATTCCCACTTGGTCCTAGAAGAATAAAGCTTGTTGATCTGCAAGTGGGGGCCCACAAGAGAGCTGGAGAGGGACTTTGGACAAAGACAGGAGGTGACAGGACAAGGAGGAACGGCTTCAAACTGACAGAGGGCAGGGTTAGATGGAATTTTGGGAAGAAATTCTTCCCTGTGAGGGTGGGGAGGCCCTGGCACAGGTTGCCCAGAGACGTTGTGGCTGCCCCTGGATCACTGGCAGTGTTCCAGGCCAGGTTGGATGGGCTTTGGAGCAACCTGGTCTTGGGGAAGGTGTCCCTGCCCATGGCAGGGGTTTGGAATTGGATGATCTTTGAGTCTCTTCCAATCCAAACCATTCTATGATTCTATGATGTGTGAAACATGGTGACTTTTTGAGCAATGCCACCACCCACAGCCCTTGTGCAGCTTCAGCTGAAGCAGCTGGAGAAGACACCAGGCTCTTGCTGAGCACATCCTCTTGGTACCCTCCTGCTTTGAGGCCATTAGTGGCAAACACCAAATCTTCACAGGGTTGAAACCACTCTGCCTTGTTGTGGCTGCTGTGGGTTTGGGAATGATGGTATAAACTGCTCTGGTCCTCGATGGATGCAGAATAAGCCAGTGCCTGGCACCAGGTCTAAGGAGTAGAAACCTGAAGGCAGCATCTAGATGGGAGGATTTCCAGTTTGATTCAGACACTGCAGTTGGTTTGTCCACATTTGGCTCCATCCCAGGGTAATACAGCTCTTCAGAGCAAAGATCCAACAGAGTGAAAATCTTTGAAACAGGGGGAAAGGAGCAAAAACATAGCCTAGGGAGCCTGTCTAAAGAAAACAAACAAAAGGCAGAGAGGAAATGGGAAGCAGTGGATGGTATGTTACACAGTGTACAAGCCAACAAGCAATATCTGCAGGTCATCCAACCCTCCAAACCTCGGAGAGGACAGAGGTCCCTGGGATAAATTACAGCCCTCCATCTCCCTCTATTATTTTGTCTCCAAATGCCCAGCAACAGCAGTGACAAAAATAGTTTGCAAAGTCTGACAAAAATCTCGATTTCCCAAAGTTTTGCCAAGCCTTATTTCATGTCTGAAGTGCTCTGGCTGTTCCTCCTCAGCTCAGCCCTGACCTTCTGGCTGCTCCATCCTTGCCTGATCTGATGGAGAGGTAGAAACACTCTGCATTAACCAGCACCCTGCCAGCCCTTCAAAGCCCTCTTCCTAGCTGTGCCCCTCAATTCTTATTTTTGTTTCTTTTCCTGAATGCCTTCCCTTTAAAACGAGGTTTTCTTTGGTTTGTAATACTTCACACTTCATATTTCCTTCATGGCTGGAGGGCTGTGGAAAGGGAGCAGCAGGGGAGTGTTGAAAGCAGCCTCTGAAGGGATGTCCTCAGCCTTTTTTGGGCAGCCCAGCAGCAGGGAGGGCCCACTCTTGGCATTTAGTGGATGCCTCGGGCTCCCACCCTGGCACAGGGATGTGGCACGGAGCAGATTCAGCTCCTTCAGTCATTCTTCACATTACAGACAACAGATTAAATTGTCTACAGCAAAGCAATTATCTTAATAAAGACAATTTCAGCTTTGCTGGGGTTACTGAGAAGACAAAAAGAACATTGGCAGCGACTCATTCTTGAGGATCATTTCTGGGAGTATTTATTTGCTCACTGAGCATTGGGATGGGAACTGCAAAGGGGAAAACTCTGAGATGCAGTGGGTAAATCAGGGGAATAAACAGATACCCTCCCTGCTTTCCACTGCAGCTCATTATCCAGCTTGTTGCTGTGCTTGCTCCCCCTGCAGCTTTTTTTCTTAATTTCTTTTTTTTCATTTTTTTTTTCCTTTCCTTGGGATTTTGCTGACAGAGGAAACGACTGTCAGGCCACCTTGGGTTCCACGCAGCCGCGCTGGCTCGTGCAGCAGTGACACATGGAGAGGGGACACTTTGCTGCTGCATCAGGTGAGCTGGGTTTGTCTGCCAGCACTGGAGATCTAAGGAGACACTCTCAGCATAATCCCAGAGCTAAGGAAAGGCAGAGGATCTGCCTCAGAGCATGTGGTCTCTGATGCTAATGAGGACAGGTCTTAGGAGCTGTTGTTTTGTTTGCTGCCCCCGCTGCATTTTTGGCTCTTTTCTGCCAAGGACACCACTGTTCATCCTGTGGAGCATGAGGAACTTAATGAAAGCTTCTTGTCAGCTTTCCCCATGATTGCTTGGATTTAGCCCATTTTCTCCTTCTTAGAAGGACACAAAGTGGGGAGAGGTGAGTCTCCTGCACATTTGCTGGAGCAGACATGAAGAAGAGAAGGCAGATCAAGAGACAGAGTCCAGCCAAGCCTAAGATTCCACAGATATGAAGAGAGAAGGGAAGATGTGATTTAAAAGAGAATAATGGAGTCATTAAGATTGGAAAAGACCTCTAAGATCATTGAGTCCAAACACTAATTTAACACTGCCAGGGCCACCACTGAACCAAATCCCAAAGAACCACATCTACGTGATTCTAGAGCACTTCCAGGAACTCCACCATTCCCTGGACAGGCTGTTCCAGTGCTTCAACATCCTTTCAGTAAAGAAATTTTTCCTAATATCCAATTGAGGTCTTCATTGGCATCTGCTGGGCTTCCTTCTCTCCTGTTCTTGATACCATGGAAGTGTTCAGAGTCCAGAACTGGGGATGATGTGTCTCAAGTCGCTCAGAAAAGTTAGACCAACACTGCCACAGGAGCTGTGTGCAGGCTGTGTGCAAGGCTTTTGGGACAATGGGGGAAGAAACTTCTTTGAGAGCAAGCAGGCAGTTATGTGACTAATGAGCCCAAAGTCTGCTGAACTGCCTGGCATCCCTTACTGTAACAGCCTGGCATCTCTTACTGTAACAGCCTGCAAATCATTATTGGTATTTTTAGGTCCCAGACAGCTCTAACAACCTGGCCAGGGCTGCCTGAGTCAATACTGAAAATGGGGATCAGGTCCTTTAGTCACACCAACACAATTCATCCTACCTGATCTACCCAGGTACAGTCAAGCCTTTAGCTGCAGCAGCTGCTCAGAGCTGACTGTGTGGCTGGGGCAGAAGGACACACGGCCAGAAGGTGATTTTTCTCTTCCCAGGATGTGTATCCATGTCAGGATTGACACATGACCTGCTGGAAAGGATTTTCTCTGTCCTTTGTGAAGCAGCATTGGAGACTTCAGCTGTCTCTGAGTGGGTTGTGGGTTTAAGGCTCACAGCTTGTAGGTGGATAAAATTAGATAAAGTGAACCTTCCACGTAGGTGCTGCTACAAGATTTACCCTGTGTTTTAAAATAGTTCTGTAGAAATAACATTGGGGAATGACACAACTCAGGTCTGCAAGGCATTAGCACTCTTGGGCACGCTGCACATTTCACACGGAATGCTGTTAGCAGCAGGGAAAAGGCCAAGCCAGACCTTCAGATCTAAGCATGCTCAAGTTGCAGAAAAATCTGGACCTGGAGGAGGATCTGAAGTTTCCTTCTGACCTCTATCTTCACATGGAGCCAAACCACTCTGTCTAGCATTGCTGCGCCTATAGTTCCCTATTTAAATCCAGCTGCTTCAACTCTGGGTCCACCCTGGCTAGGAATAGCTCCAGCTGAGTAATTCTGATCTTTATGAATATGCAATCACAGCGCTTGTGCAGGGCTCTCCTAGACCTCATCCTCTGTACCTTGGATTCAACCGAGAACAATCTGGCCTCTAGTATACCCTGGATTATGTTTATAAAGCAGATGTTGTGTAAAATGTCCATACAAAGATATTATCTGACAGAATGGCCCCAGCAACATCAACATCTGCTGGGGAGATGCTGCATGGAGGGAATGGCACCTGCTCAGATCCTGCTGTATTGCTGTGCCTTCCTCAGCCACCACCCTTCCTCTGGGAGATGGTAATGGCATGTTTCACCCCTCACAAGTAAATCACATTTGTTGATAAGAATTAATAATAATAAATAATAAATTTCAGCCACTGTCATGAGCTCATTTCAGTTTGCAGGCAGGAGACACTCGAGGGTGTGTGATTACTACAAAGTATGTAGTATGTGATTATTACAGGGTATGTCTTCTAACCATGCCCTTGGAAGATCCAAGTGTTGCCCACTTTATTCCCAACTGTTTGTACTCACCATGGATCCCAGGGATAGCACATGGAAGTTCTCACCTGTAAACCCACACCCCAGTCGTGGTGAGCAGTGCCTCTCACCCAGGTTGTTCTTGTAGGTGTCTCCACTCTTTCCATGGTCTTGGTTTTGCATCACCCTGAAAATATTTCCCTCCCCGTTTTTTCTGGTGTTTCAAGTGCTTTCAGGTTTTTTAGGCTTGCTTTGTGAGGGGTCTGACCCCACAAACCATGAGAGATTGCACTGCTGGTGGCTGAGCCATCCCATGTGGCAAAGCACTGAGGCAGAAGTACACAAGGGTTTGCATTTTGTATTGGCATCAGTAAATCCTTGCTGAGAATCTCATATTTTTCCCAACTGCTATAGGCTGACAGGAGGTGGGAAAGGCCTGGAGCAAAGGAAAAAAATACGTGTCCCTCCTTGTGCAAGGTCTTGAAGGACTGAGGGGGAATACCTGGGGAAGGCGAGTGGCTGTGGTGCAGCTGGAGTCTGCCCAGGGGAGGAGATGGGACAGGTTTGCTGATTTATTGGGGTCTGAGCACAAAGTTTGCAACACTGGTGCTGTGCCATAGGCAAGAAACCTGCCAGCCCTGGGCTGCTGCACTGGCAGGTGTGTCAGGTAACACCTACACAAACACACACAAACCTTTCTTCAGCAAGGCTTCTCCTCTGAGCTCTGGTAGCACCACAGAGCTTTTCCCTTTTTTAGAGTCATGGGGTAAAGGACTTCATGGCATAACACGACTGTCCTGAGATGCAGAGGAGGTAACAGAAGAGTGAGTTTGCCATCTGTCCCTGGAGTTATTTAACACAAGTGTGTCTGTAAATGTAGAGAGCACAAACAGACTGAGGAAATGACAATGTGCTCCACACTGTAAATCTAGGGCTGCTCCTCTGTTCCTCTGCATACAACCAGGGTCGAATCCTTCTCCTTGCTGCTTTCCTTTAATTTAATATTCCTTGCAATAGGCTGTTCCCCTTAATGTGCCTAATGTAAAACATGCTTGTTTGCTGACTGTGGCAGGAGTCTCTGGCTCAGGCTGCCCTGCACGTCGCCGTGGAGTCTGATGCTGGGGAGGGTAATGACTCTGGGAAGTTTGACACTGAAATGACATATTGGGAGTATTTACTGGGCAGAGCAAGGGAGATGAATTATTTTGTTGTCAATGATTAGATCTGGGCTGGCTCGAAACACAGAGTAACACTTGCTATTAGACTGGAGGATGCTAATTTTTAGGAAACAAAAGTGGATCCTTTCCTAGATGGCTGCATTTACAGACATATTTGTGTTCCCTTTTAATGAAGTCAAAGCAAGTATGTCTGCCCCGTGCTGAAAGCCTGGGCCTTTTTCCCAAACACAGGCTGACATCCCCAAGCAGGGTTTGTAAAATGTACAAGGGAGCACAACAGGATCCCACTGGCAGGAGGGGAAGCTCCCCCTGGAAGTTTCAAACTGGAATCCTGGTCCCCAGGGCAGAGGTTGGCCTTGGAAAAGGCAAGCAGTGTTTCCAGACACAGTGGAACGAACTCATCTGTCATTGTCATTTTTAAATTGTTTTCTGGGGTTTACTGATGATCTTTTAATAGGGCTGATCCAAACCTTGCTGCTGGGCTGTGGGTGGCATGTGTCCCTGGCACTGTGTCTGCACAGACTGACGGGGACAGGCTGGGGACAGGACACGTCAGAAATCTCCACCCTTGACTAGCACCAGAGGGGGAAATGTCCCTGCTCCTGATGGGCAATGAATCGCAATGCAGGGATGCGTCCCCTTGGGCTGTGGTGTCACAGCTACATAAACACTCTCTTAAAGACCGTCTCTCATCTTTCCAGCTGCTCACGTCTGTCTTTTTTTTTTTAGTCATTCTAGTGGATTGCAGAGATCATCCGTAAAATAAAACCTCTCTTTTTTTCTTTTTTTTCCTCTACTTGTTTCTTTTTTTTCCCCCTAAACCACATCCATTCCAAGGCACCCTGCAGCCGGCCCAGCTGAAGCAGTCCTGCATGTTAGACCACAGCTTTAATGCCCTTCTCTCTTTCCTACCTGTAGCAGAACGGGGGGGATTCTCAGACATCCTTGTAAAGAGTTCACACACCTGCAAGATTTGAATTTGCAGTCAGTGGAGCTGGATGCAGCCACGGTGGGAATAACGAGAAGTTGCACGACCGTGTGTGTTGTATTGTGTTCTATATGCTTTTTTATAATTGTTCTGTACCCTGGTTTATCCCAGTTCTCCCCTATTTCAGTGGTTCTGCCCATGCTGCCTCCTCCCTCAGCCCCTCCCTGGTGTCCTGTCTGTCACTCAGCAGCCCATCCCTTCCCCTAGAAACTTCTGTTAAGGGCATCGAGTGACTGGTTCAGGCACCGGGGTTCCTCCCAACAGTTACCCCCGTTGGTCTCCCCAGAGACCCATCTTCCCAATGTCCATACCCCCATGTTTCCCTATTGGCTCCCTATCTTTGTTCCCTCCCCCTTTATAAGATACCTGATAGCCCAGATCTTGGTCTTCGAAGCGAGCTCATGCTGGGCTCAAGGTCCTTAATAAACCTGGACTGATCCCTCCATTCGAAGTCCACTCCTTTCTTCCACCGCAGTTGTATTTCTTCCTCACCTGCAAAGGCGAGAGCCTGAGCCGCTCCCTGCCCCTCAGAGACCGGGAGAGGGTTCCCGCCCTCCTGCCCCTCAGAGATCGGGAGAGAGTTCCCGCCCTTCTGTCCCTCGGAGATCGGGAGAGGGTTCCCGCCCTCCTGCCCCTCGGAGATCGGGAGAGGGTTCCCGCCCGCCTGCCCCTCGGAGATCGGGAGAGGGTTCCCGCCCGCCGGTCCCTCGGAG
>WBNO01031623.1:109385-129967 GCA_013400575.1 Peucedramus taeniatus | reverse complement strand
GAGATCGGGAGAGGGTTCCCGCCCGCCTGCCCCTCGGAGATCGGGAGAGGGTTCCCGCCCGCCTGCCCCTCACAGATCGGGAGAGGGTTCCCCTCAGCTGTGTGTGCCACAGCCAGCCGGGACCCCCCGAAGGCACTCGCAGAGGAGCCATTACAACACGTGTGGACACCTGCAGTGCCAGTCCTGAGGTGAGATCGCAGCCCTGCAGCATCCCAGAAAAGCAAAGGTGAGCTTAAGAGTCACACAAGACTTGGTTAATATGGGACTCTTTTCTCCACTTTGGTTTTAGGCTTCGGAGACAGATTTAGTTCAAGTTTTCTGATTTTCTTTCCGACAATGTGCTTCTCTTAATAATTTCAGGATTCAGAGATTTAATATATGCACTGAATCCCTCTCCCTCCCATGCTGGTGGCTACTGACAGCTTCTCTGGGCAGGTGCTGTCAGGTGCCTGCAGCACCACAAGCGTCTCCACTTTGGGCTACGATGGCAACTCCCACAGCCCAGAGATGCCTGAGCCCGGATGGTGAAATTGAAACCTCACCAAAGAGAGGAGAGGGCTCTTTGCATGGTAAATCCAGCAGGGTTTATTGAGGGCAGATCGAGGGTCCAGGTGGGGAGAAGGTAAGAGGAACAGGTGGGAGCAAACATGAAGACAGTCCCTGCTGAAGGGAACCAGAGGCAAAGGGCAAAGACAGAAGAGGGCCTGGGTGCCTCACTGGGAGAAGGCAGGAGGGGTCAGGGTACAAGCAGCACAATGGGGAGAGGGTCTAGGGGAGGAACTGGAGTGGAGTGATGCAGGTGGAACCAATAGTAGAGAAAGGAGGGAATGGTCTTTTGGGGAGAACCAAGGAAGAAACTAAGAACACAGAACGTACTAGAACTGGGGAGTGAGCAACAGCTGACAGGCAGGAGTTCTTTTACATAGAGATGCAGGGAGTCTTGGGAGATTGTTCTCCTTTCTCACCCTAAATTAAATGAGGGTGTCCTCCCAAGGCATTTTTGCCCTGTTCTCTCCAAGGCTGCCTCCCATACTCCCAAAATGGGGTCTGAGGAGGAACGACAGCGTCTGCCAAGGATGAGCTGAAATTACCATTCTGAGTCTGATTCCCTTTGCAGCCAGGGCAGGGGACAGTAAGATGCCGTTTGTCCAGTGGGTTCCTTGCTTTCCACTCTCTCAGAATGGCTGCCACCAGCCAAAACACATGCAGGGCTTTCCAGGGCCTAACCAAGCTGCAGTAATCCCCTGGCCCCACAGCCAGCACAGTGGGTGCCTTTGTGTGTGTCCCAGCCCTGGCAGGAGCTGATTTCAAAAAGCCCATGAAGCTCATGCAGGTCAGCAAGGAGCCAGCATAGTGCTCTCCCAGCATGCTCTTACTGGGGGAACTGATACCTTGTTAAGGACATCCTCACCCTGCAGCCTGTCCCTGCTCCAGCACCTTCTGCTGCTGCCCCCCAGCCATTTCTGAGCTTTTTGCTTCTTGTTCGTCAAGTCTTCACCTCCTTGTTAACTGCCTGGCAGCTTGTCTCTTTGCTCTGTGGCTCCTTGTCCCTTCCCTGTCTGTCTGTCTGTCTCTGGTGGCCTCAGAGGTCTCCTCTCCTCTCTGGCAGACACCCAGGGGTGTCAGGGTACTGCTGCCCCCCAGAACCCCACGACCCTGCCTGGAGTGCATCACCCAGTGGGCAGCATGTGGCCTCTCCCCCCTGCTTAATCCCACTTTGCTCCTATTCCTGAAGCTTGTGATAGAAGAAAGATTTGCCAGAGAAGCCTTTTCTTTTGTTTGTTTGGTTTTTTTTTGTTTTGTTTCGTTTTTTGTTTTTTTTTGTTCAAATAATGCAACAGCATGGTGGGGGAGTGGGAGGGAAGTTTCTGAGCCTGTGATCCCTTCCTTAGGTCTGAAACAGAAACACTTCATGTCCAAGGTGTGCAGCAGGATTGGGAAGCTGCTGGATTTTACTTTATGTGAAATGGGAGAAGATCGGAGCTGTGTGGGGAGCAGCTCCTTTCTTCACTAAAAGGGTGACCAGGCATTGCAAGAGGTTGCCCAGGGAAGTGGTGGAACTTTTTAAATAATAAATATTAAAAACATGGAAATGTTTAAAAAATGTGTGGATCTGATGCTTGTGGACATGGTTTAGTGGTGATGCTGGGTGATGTTGCACTCAATGATCTTAGAGATCTTTTCCAACCTCAGTGAATCTATGGTTCTATGATTCCTGCAGCAACCACACCCCAATCAAATCTCCACCTTCAGCTGGGAACAGCAGAACTTATTTCCCCATGCCCTTTTCTTTTTTTTTTTTTTTTCCTAGCAGTATCTGCAAGCCTGGAAACACCCAGCACCTGCTGAGTGATCAGAAGAATTCCCAACACAGATCCACCAGGACCAAAGTGCTCTGGTGGGAAGACCTTCCTGACTTGAGGCATTTGAGGCTTGTCCTAGAGCCCTGGAAGTGCTGCTGGCTTTGGTGCACTGATGGATGATGCTCCAGCCCCAGGGGTCTCAATGTTCCCAAAATGTGTCCTTATCTGGTGCAGCAGGAGTTAAGAGAAAGCAAGCTGCTATCTCACTGATCCCTGCTGGGACTGCTCTCCTCATTTTTAGCTTTGATATTCTGGTGCTGGAACAACCTTGGCTTCTCTGGGCTCATTTTTTGCAAAGCCTGGCTGGGATTTTAACCAGAAAGGGCTGGGGAATCTTATCAATCTGCTATTATTATTTTCTTTTTCTTTCCCCTTTGAATTCCACTCAGCTGCTGACTGTGAAAACAAAACAAGAGGCTCAAATCAGTCGGGCCTTGGCGCATTCAAGTTGGCACCAGTTTGTTTGTTTTGGGGCTAAAGCCGGAGTGAGAAAGCCGGGGCTTTGAGATGCTATTGGAATCACCTGGGAAAATACACACTCCTTTCATCTCGCCTCTGCTCCCTGTGGCCAGGAGGGCTCTCTGCCCCAGCTGGGCTCCTCCCAGCCCCCTCCTCCTTTTCATCAGCGGCAGGACCCTGGCTGTGCCTGGAGATGGGCACTTAGGGGTGGCCATATGACATGGAGTGAAAGTCCCAGGGGAACAGATGCTTCTCTTTCAAGGAGGGTGGGGGCCGAGGGAGAGCGTTGGACAAGGTATCAAATACCTTCCAGGCTGTCAAAAATCATTGCTGGGAGCTGCTTCTCTTGATCCTGGCAGGGAGCTGCTGGTAACACCTAACCCCTGGCCCTGCTCCAAAAGAGGGACCTGAATGCAGCAATGCAGGGTCTTTTTTTGTTTTTAATTTTTTTTCTTGCAGAAATGACATGTTCAGAGACATGCACAAAACTCCTTGAACAATTATTCTTTTAGGCTTGTAAAAATTTTTATGCCTCTTTCTGAGCCCATAGAAACAATGATTCTTTCCCTCTTGTAAGAGCCAAAGGCCAAATTCCCTGCAATGGAAATTGCTCTGCTGGCCCTGCACAGCAGCACTGGTGTCACCACTCTCTGATTTTCTTCCTCAGCCCAGGGTCCCTCACTAGAAGGTGATGAAAACTGTTGCTTACATGAAGCTTTGGGGATGGCATCAGCCATTTCTTTGCTCCATGCTGTCTGTTAGGAAGAAATTCTTCCCTGTGAGGGTGGGAGGCCCTGGCACAGGGTGCCCAGAGAAGCTGTGGCTGCTCCATCCCTGGAAGTGTTCAGGCCAGGTTGGATGGAGCTTGGAGCACCCTGGGATAGTGAGAGGTGTCCCTGTCCATGGCAGGGGGTAGAACAAGATGATTTTTAAGGACCAACCTAAATAATTCTATGATTATATAATTTTCTGCTTACAGGGACAAACATTTCTCTCCTGCTTACCTCGAGTCCTCAGTATTTTTAGATTCCTTCATCTTTCACCAAACCTTTTTTCTGCTTTTCCTTTTCTTTATTCAGGACTGTATCAGTTTTCAGGACACAGATCTGCTGCAGACCAGGAATTTGCCCTCTCTGGATCTGTGTAGCCTCCTCACACCACTGCTAGAGAGTGATTGATATGAGCTCAGCCCAGCAGCCCTGGATTTGAAAAAAGGTTTCATTTGGAGAGTAACATCCCACATTTATCAAACAGAAGGATGACATGGCCCCTCTGAAGAGGGCATTGAGTGTTTACACAAACTTTGCTGTCCAGCTGTAAGCTCAGCTCTTCCATCTGCAGCCTGGAAGGTGTGATCCCACAGGGTCACACCCTCCAAGCCACCATCCCCTGAGCTGTCAAACAAGGAACGAGCTCTGCCCATGGGTTTTGAACGTCTTGGAAATGAGGGGGTTTGTCAGAAAGTTCTAGTCTGCTTTTTCAGTGAAGAAAATTTGTTCTCTTTCTCCTATTTAGCCAAAGTCTCATTACAGGCAGTTTGTTTTCTGGCCACTTTCAAAAATAATTTCTGATACTGTTCCCTACAGCCATTAACTAAGAATATGACACTGACCAGTTGAGATGCCTGGTACAAGTGTTTCATAAGTTTCATGTATGACTGAGACAAAAATGATTTTAATATCTATTTGCCAGCTACTGGATTTGGGATTTCTTTGCTTTATTATGTGCCTTCTCTTACGTGCCTGAAAAAAGCATTCACAGACATCAAGTTTTACTGTGTGAGTCATTGCCAGAATAAGGATTGATATCGACTCCACAATCTTGAATTTCCTCACCAGTGCTTGGTGGTACTTTCCCTTTCCTCTGTGCCTTTAGCCCAAGCTGATGCCTGAAGTGCTTGTTTTGGAAAAGCACAGAGCATGAAGGATTTGATTGGATATTGGGAAAAGTTTCTTCATGAAAAGGGTTGTCAAGCACTGGAATGGGCTGCCCAGGGCAGTGGTGGAGTCACCATCCTTGGGGGGATTTAAAAGATGTGTGGATGTGGCACTTGGCATATTTTAGTGGTGGGCTTGGCAGTGCTGGGGGAAAGGTTGAACTCAAGGAACCTGAAGTCCTTTTCCAACCTAAACAATTTTATATAGCACAGAAACAACTCTCTGCATCTGTAGGGAAGGTCATGAGTGCTGATCTGATCATTCTCTGTGTGTGAAAGATCATGAATGCAGCCCCAAATAGCTCATAATTTACTGTAAAAGTTCAGGATAAAAAATATTGAACTATACATTTTAGGTTTCTTGAGTTTTCAGGCTTTGGTTCCCAAATTCACAGGTACAGAGCAAGCTGAGGCACAGTGCTGAGTGATTTTAAGGAAAAGAGCTATCAAATGGGTTCATTTTTGGCACTGTTTCATTGGTCTGTAATATGATAAACACTGTCTTTTAAGCAATATTTGCTCCAAGTTGCCACAATAAAAACCCCCTCTTAGGGGGTGAAGACAGTTTGGAGATGATCTGAGATCTTCACATCTTATGCACTCTCATCACCATCCTTGTAGCAGGGATGAAATGCCTCCCAAGGAGTCCCCAGGGCATGGCAAGGCTGCTGTCCCCAGGAAAAGGTGAGAAATTGGGCACTGACCTGGGGACTTGCCCCAGAGCACTCAATAAATGCATGAACAAATCTGGCAGAGATTTTCACTTGGGGAGCAGAAACCCTACATTTGCAGCATAGCCCACTGCCACCTAGTTGGGAAAACAGTCTGTCATGAAAAAATGGCCCAAAATTTCTGCTTACATCCAGACTTTGGTGCTGGATTATTTTTTCTATCACTGAGAGATGATTGACTGTGACCTTTTTGAGAGCAAGGAGTTGTAAGGAGCTCCAGATTCCAAGGTGGGAGAGTGGACTGCAACATGCACTCTGTGGCAAAGCCTAAAAATGGCTTTTCAGCATCACCTGCAGCTTTTTCTTCACTCAGGTTTGTGTCCTGCTCTGTGAGACAGTCCCTGGACCACACCAAGGCACCGTGATGATGCAGAGTGGCAAACACATGATTGTGTTAAATCTGTGGGATTGGTAATGGTATTTTTTTCCTCCAGCAACACATCCCTGAATTCAAACCAGGCAAGGCTTTCTCTGCATAATAACTGCACGTGACTGGCAGCCTCTGCACAACATCTGCTCTTGGTGGGGCAACAGAGCCTGTGCCTGGTACAAGAAGTCCTGCCTTTGGCCAGTACATTAGTGTAGAGCTTTAGAAAAGATTTTACAGCAAAATCCTGATTTTGCAGTAAGCTGGCTGCATGTTTTCACTTTCCCTGGTAATTACCAGCTTCCTGTGTCATCACATCTGTTTCAGTGGCTTTCAAAGCCACCACACTGCCTTCTTCAGTTAATGGTAGAGGAGTGTTCTCTTAGACACGGACCCTTCTGGAGAAAGAGCTCATTTTTTTCCTCAGGAAGCCGTGCTTCCATGTGCACATCCCAAAGGCACCCAGTGCCTCCACAGCCCAGACAATGTTTCACAGGCATTACCATCTTTTGTGCCTCTGTGGGGCTTTGCAGGGGGCTTATCCCAGCCACTCTGCCTGGGGTGTGATTGACTCCACTAATGCAGGGCAAGCTTAAGGGATTCAGAGCCTGCCTCAAGTCCTTGGAGAGCTCTCCATAGTCCCATCCTGTCCTCAGGACGCTGTTGGCTCCCTGTGCAATGCCCAGACTCAAGCAGCCTTTTATTGTCCCCCAGTTCCCTGACAACATCCTGACCATGCTCTGTGCGAGTGAATTTGCTGCTGCTGAGCTTGTATGGAGGGTAAAACCCCTTCAGGATAAGAGTTATGCTTCCCACCAGACTCTTCCAGAAATCAGTCCAAGGCAGAAAAAGACAGCGGGATGATCCAGCCAGTCTTTCATCCCTAACGAGGGGCTCCTAATGAGAGCCTCCTCCTTCTGCCATGGAGCTGTGCCATTGTCCCTCTCTATATTGTTGTAGTAGAGCAAAGGAGGAGCAGGGAAAGGATCATTTAGCACGTGAAAGGCACCTCTTGTATGGGGCTACATGCATGGCACAGTTCAGCCGGGGTGAGCGACCAGCTCCTGCCAAGCTGTGATGTATGAGGCAGAAAGGTCAAAAGTTCTCCTTTACAATCAGCAAGAAAAGAGAAGGCAGGCAATGGTCACTTAATTTGTGGGTTTTTCCTCTACTTGTCAGGAGGAGTTTGGGCAGTGGTGATGGATGAGCCATCAATTAAAGTCGGCCACTTCGTCTTTTGTCCTGGTTCCCAAAGGGCCCAATTCAAGCCCTGGCCAAATCCATGGGAGTCCCTCCACTGATGCCAGCAGCTCCTGGATTGGGATGATGGAGGCTGTGGAGCAACTGGGTTGAACAGCCTGCCCTTCTCCATGCTCAGTGCTGTGTCTCTTGGCTCCCCAGTTATCGGGCAGGACTTTTCCACAGCTGAGTCTTTTAACATTTTCTACCAATCCTTAGATTTCTCTCCCTGCTTCCTCTCCATGTGGGTTCTTTGAGGTACAGCTGGGGCAAACAGTGGGCTGTGCAGTGCAGCAGCTCCTACTCACTCCTTCCTGCTTATCTGACCACACATACTGCTAATATTTCCTCTAAGGCACTCAGCTCCCACGATAACACTGCTTTATCCACAAAAAAGCCTTTAAACATTTTCCTGGCAAGAGGAACCTTTCCACAGTTTTATTGCAGCATATATGGCCCTTAATGGTTTGATCCTGCAGGACCTGCTCTGCAATCAGCTCTCACAGTCCTACACAAGCAGAGGCCATCTGGGACCCCCTTCTTTGGGAAGAATTGTTCCACATTATTGCACACACTGGCCTAGGAAAACTAAGCCAGATTTATAGCTGTAAAAACTCAGTTTGAAGGTGAAGTCAGTACTGACTGTGAGGGATGGCTCAGCCTCCCTGTTCATGCCTGGCAGGGAGCCTTTGATCTTAGATGTTTATAAAAGTTTCCTTCCATGTCAGTAAGAGACCTCAGTGTGTGCAGCAGACATTTCTTCCTCCTATGTCTTGGTGCCCAGGTTTGCAAGCCAGAGATGCTCCAATGTCCTCTTCCCTCTGACCAGATCTGTACACTGTGGGATTTGGAAGCACAAACGTGTGGAGGTCACCAGCTCAGAGGATTTACCTTCACTGGAGGCCTGGGCCTGGTGCAGACTTCCTGAGTTTAGTGGAGGAAAGAAGAGGTACCATGAACTTTCTCCTTTGTTCACCCCTGTGTCAGCCTAGCTGGGGTGAAGGAGCTTCCAGACACATAATATGGGCATGGCCAAGTGGTGCCTCCACAAAGGGGTATAATTAGGAAACTGGACACATTTTCCTCTATCACTTGTCTTGGTTGGCCTGAGTAATAACCTGTCCCTTTAAAACAGATGCACAAGCTGTGTCTTTTGTGTTCTTTGTGTCACACAGGCTGTGTGAGGATTGCTTCTCCTCAGTCTGGACAGAGAGGTTGGGGACTATGGGATTTTATGACAGCACTGGCTGGAAAACCTTCATTGTCTGGTCAGAGCCTGCAGACACTGTCACATGCCTGAGTGCTCCCAGAATGGATGGTTTGTGTTGGCCTGGGATGAACAGACACTAATCTTGTCTCTGCCATATATCTCCTTGGAGAGTTATCTCACTCTCTCTTTGCTGGTCCTCATCACAGGACCTGGCATAAAACACCATGAAAAACTGTTTCTTGTGGGAGTGGAACAGAAGCCAGTTTAGTGTTTTTCAGTCAGCCCCTTTTCTTACAACAGCACTCATGAGGAGGACACAGTTGTGATTTCCATTGAATGGATGGTTTGGCATTTCCATTTGGAGTGAGTGAAAGCATTTTGGAACTCACCAGTTAAAATGGTTCAGATAATAAGAAAATACGTACAGTAAATACTCAAAAAAGTGGGGCCCATGGAGACATGTTGCTCCAGTTGGCATTTTTAGTCCTGATGTCTATGCCATGGTTGTTTCTGGAATACTGCAGCTCCATGAGCATATTCCAATACTAGGAAGTGTATATTCCTGCATATTTTATATAAAGGACTGGATGGAATCCCAGAGCCATGTTGTCCAAGGTCCTGTTTCTTACTGCCTGGGACCATATTCAAGAGGTCAGAGAAGCCCAGATCTCCTGATCAGAACATGGCCAGAAGAATCCTGGAAGACTCTCTAGCCTTGGGGACTGTTCAAGTTGTGAGTATTGTTTTTGGATGATGGCAAAGGTTTAATAAATGCTGCAGCTGTAGAGAGCACCCTCACTGGAGAGTTTAACTCCCTGTGTCAATATGTGATTTACATTTCCAGGCTCCATGCATCCAGCCTGCAGGACTCCTCTGTCAATGGGGTGGGCAGATCCAGAGCTTACTTTGGCAGAAGAGTTCCTCAAGTCTTGTTTAATTAGAACTCAGACCAGCTTCCTGGAGACTGTGGGAACCTCATTAGCAGCACAAATAGAAACTTGAAGAGGCCAACTCAGTGGGAAAAGATTGCTTGCTAAGAACTTTGCTTACCAAGAACTTAACCTCTTCAAGAGTCATGTCTCTTAGGTACAGCAGAAGAATTTATGGCTGGAATACAAGATCTCACAATCTTCCAAATGTTGGAGATTTTGTTTTTCAATGTGAATTAAAATCTCTCAGAGGAGTAGACAAAATCTTTTTGGCTTAACAGTCTCCACTTGCTCTTAGCTGTCATCTCTTCAATTGGTTTTGATTATGGAATCATAGAATGGTTTGGGTTGAAAGATACCTTAAAGACCCTCCAGTTCCACCCCCCTTGCCATGTCAGGGACACAATTCCTGGTGTCTGTCCCAATGTTCTTCCACCATTTGGAGATTCTTATTGCTTATTTGCTGTCCTCATCCTTGCCTCAATTTGGTAATGTCATCTTATATTTTAATATGTGTCAGCCTATTAAAAATTCAGTTATTTTAATATTTAAAATTAAATAAGATTTTAGGCACCAAAATTCAGATTCACTTAATCCCTGATGACATCCTACCTCTTGTGTCTTCAGAAGGTTTTAGAGAGGTCTTCCTAGGCTAAGTTAATAAGCACTGTCTGCCTGTCTGCTTCAGGACTGGCATGGGAAAGCTGTAAAGCACAATTAGAACACTTGAATTGCAGCTCAGTAAATGCACACACTTGCCTGTGTCTGTGACAACTGGATGGAGTCTCAGGGCTTCGATTTGCAGTTCTCATCTTCTCATCTTCTCTTATCTTCTCTTATTTCTATTATTTTCTCTTTTCTCATTTTTGGAGCTACATCGAAGAGGCTAAAGGGACCAGGATCTGTTGATCAGAAGGACAGAAGACTCGTGGAAGAGCAGATCATTGATCATTTCCTATCCCCATGCCAGCCTCGTGCTGACAATGTTGCCATATATTTCAGAGGAGAAGTATGTGTTGATCTATAAAACAAATCCATATATTTTTCCTACCCTAAAGACATGATTATCCTTCTGCTTTTTTGGCCTCAACAAACACATAGAGGGAAAAACTGGATGACTGTATCTACCTACCACTACAACATTGTTTACAGAATCATGAGGATGAATGATGCTGGTGAAGTTGTGTTTTCTTTTTTTTTTTTAATTAAATGCATCCCAACCAACTAGGAAAGAAATCAAACCCCCAGTTAAAATAAAGGAAGATTAAATAAACACATGTATGTTTTGAAAAACAGTGTTGTCAGTGGGAGTGGGACAGATCAGGGAAGAAAGACCAAACAGTCTTTCTAGAGGAAAAACCTTTTAATGGGCAATTCTTGCAAGACACAAAAAAGGATTTCTGCTGCAATTTTCACTTCTGGAATTATCCCAGGCTGAAAGACCTCTGGTCTCATGTTGATGAAAGATAAAGCACAGGGGCAAGATTTCTCAAATCCCTGTTATTATTGTGCTGGAGAAATAATCCTATTTTGCTGAGTTTTGAATCTTTCCTACTGTTGCAAATAAAAGTAACTTATTGCCATGATTGCAAAAAAGTTTCCGCAGACCAGATATCCACTACAAAGAAAGTGGTTTGCAAAATATAAAAGAGAGAGTGACCTACTGCCTTGATTACAGCAAACCATGAGATGCTTAAAGATGGATTTCATTGTACTTTGTGCTTCCCACAGCTCCTGTTTCATTCAGGTTGGGACAGATCCTGCCTTCTATCCAAACAAAACACCTCTGTTTCCCTGTGCTTTTACTATAGGGTTCCCCCCCAAAACCTACAGAATGCCCTTTGGGGTCTGCAGCAATGTCAATGGATCATTTGTAGCCCAGAGTAATTGTGGATGCCCTTATCCCTGGAAATGTTCCAGATGGGGCTTGGAGCAACCTGGCCTAGTGAAAAGAGTCCCTGCCCATGGCAGGGGGTAGGAACCAGGGGATCTTTAAGCTTTCTTCCCAAACCATCCCATGATTCTGTATCCAATCCATGTCCCAGTCTGCCCATGCAGCCGCTGTCACTGTCCCTGGTTTGCTGCTCTGTAACTGCTCTGGTCTTGCCCCAGCTCCTGTTGTCTCCAATTTGCCTGAAGCTTGGTCTGCAGAATGCAATCACTGGTGCAGCTTCATGCTCTGGAGAAGTTCCTATGTGGGAAACCAGGACATCCCTCTTGCTGCCTTTATGGGCTGAGACCCTGGCAGGGGGCTCGGAGAGCTTGGAATGGAGCCAAAGATCCCTCTGCTTTTGATTGAGCCATGGAAACAGTTACCAACTTGATATGAGGAATTACAAACCAGGGAAAGTAGAATAAAATAAGTAGCTTATTATTAAGTAGAAAAATAGAATGTTAGGATTCATGTGAGAAGTGTACAGGGGGGTCAGGATGGAGGAATCTGGGCGTGCACTGCCCTCCTTCCTTCTTCTTCATTGTCTCCATTTTCTTGGTGATGTTGGCACTTTTGGATTGGTTTAAGGTAGAATTTCACTGTCTGACATAGGTGATAGGTATTGGAAATTAACTGTAAATAATGTCTGTGTAGTTTATAGTATAAAAAGACAACACAGCCCTGAGGGTGGGCAGTGTGCCTTGAGCTGACCTGCTGAACACATCTGGGCTGGGCAGGGAGAACATGTTATAGATAAGAAATAATAAACAACCTTGAGAACGAAGGCCAAGCAACTCTGACTCTTTCTTCGATCACCTGGCTGTGAAAAGGACTCTAGAGAAATTCCCAGGCAAGGGGAATCCTGAGATTCCTATACCTCAGTGGTGTCAGGGCCTTGCCAGGAGCATTGTTAAGATCATCCCTTACCCTGAGGATCCTGTGTGGGGTCCCATTCCTGCAGGGGTGCATTTGCTGGTGTGACACACTTGTTTTCTACCCTGCCATTCTCTTCCTTAGTAAGGCAGCATTGCCTCCTCCCAGCTCCTCCAAAACCTTGTTCCGTGTCTTCTGTGGACACAAACTAGGCCAGGCTTCAGTACTCTACCTAGAAAACAGTTTTCCACCCAAAAACAGAGCTTCTCCTCAGGTGTGGGCACCATCTAAAGGTGCATCCTGTGCCTCAGGAACAAAAACAGAAAGGAAAACCCAGGAAGGGTTGAGAGAATTAGCTCTGCTGCCCCGCTGCTGTGCACAGGGGATGCTGTGCAGATGTGAGCTGTGTGAGGTCACAGGTTAACAGGGAGAAGTGCTGCCTGTGGATATGTCAGACTGGCTGAAAACTCACCCTGGGAGCTTGATTTGGGGAGGTAAGAAGGAGCTGGGGACCTACAGCTGGCTCTTCTGATTTTTTTTTTTTTTTTTTTTTTTTTTTTTTTTTTTTGAGTGCAGGCCCTGATGTTCACTTGGTAAGACTAAGACTTTTACCTGCATTATTAAACACTAGAAAAAAAAATCAGCATGCTTTTATGCGTTTGTGTACACTCACCTTCTATGTTTGACTAGCCAGAGCTCCAGAGCTGTTTTCACACTTCATTTGATTTTTATCACTATCTTCAGCATAGAAGTTTCCACACAGTTAATTGAAGTGACATATGCTTGCCAGCAGCCAAGTCTTAATCCCATCCTTCCCTTTCACCACGTTTCTGATTATGCTGATGGCAAATCCTCCTCCTTTGACTCAGTCTTGCACATACAGTGGATGCAACCAGAGCCACATCTTCTCTTAGAAGCACAGAGATATTTGCTGGATGTCCCATGAGATCTCAAGTTTTTTGCAGTAATAAACAAGTGCACCATTGGCTTCTGAGACTGATGGGAACAGTTATCAGAAACTGCAAGCAGTAACCAGCTCCTAAATTATGTCTATAATCCAGAACCATTATTTGTGATAAGCACACTTTGGTAAAGTCTAGAATTCTTGAATGTAACCCTCATTTTGCTACGTGCTTCAAGCATTCCATAAAAGATGACATTTTGCCTGACATAACTCATGGGGGTTTTGGCCAGGGACAATCCCCCCACAGCACTCACACCTATTCTGAGCTACAAATTTTGCAGGAGACCCAAATCCCAAACAGTGATGAGATTAATAGAGCAAATCCAAATCCAGAATCCGCCTTGCATTGCTGCAGAGAGCACAGGAATGTGAATTTCAAATCCCTAGGATGGCACCAAATGCAAATGCTGCCAATGCCCAGGATGTGCAGGCAGGTGTGCCCTGCTGTGAGCATCCTTTGTGAGTCACAGGCAGAAAGTCACTTATGCTAAGCACAAAACACTTTGCTGATCTTCCCAACCAAAGTCCCAGAGCTCTAATCATTGCACTGATGGTGGAGGTGAAAAGACAAGCAATTTTTACTGTGTGAGAAGCTTTGATTTCCTGTTAATCACTTCCTACTATAAATCAGCTATAGGCAGCTGCATCCACTTGCTCCTCAGGGTAGAAAAATATACCCTGCTGCTAGACAGCAACACAGGCGCCAAAAACATCATGGGATCAAAGGGCACTGCAATTCATCCCAAGAAGAATCTAAACAAGCCTGTCAGCTTGCCTGGACCATTTGTTTATTTTAGCTGTGGACACCCCCGTCTGTCCAGAGGCAGGGGTTGGATTTATCATCAGCATCATTTGTCCCCTCTGAGCTCGCTCTGAATTTCCCTTTCATTCAGCATCCTGATGCCTGGTACCAAATCCACCTAGGGACCATTTTCCAAGGGCTCAGCACTGCAAGAGGAAATGCAGCTCTGGTCTGTGCTGAGGACTCTCTGTTAAGCTTCTTAGAGAGGGAAGTGTTAATGTTTCAGCTGCTCTTCCTTCTTTTCCTGACAAAACCCAACCAAGGGCAATGCCAAAAGAAATTATTGTGCAGAAACACCCATAGCTAGGTTTAATCTTAGTGTGGAAAAAGTGCTTTGTTTCTTTTCTCCCCATCCAGGCTTCTCTGGAGTGAGCTGGTTTGCAGACTGTCCTATTTCCTGGTTGAGAGAGCTCAGTGCCTGCTCTGAATCCCTCCCTGAATTTCCCAGAACTGCGGAAGCTTTCTCTGGAAGCACAGGGTGACTGCTGTGCTCATCTGGAGAAGGTCAAACATCCTTCAGGGTTCTCAGGAACAGACCTGCCAAGTCAAGTGATGTTTTGGGTTTCTTCTCCCCTCACCCCTATGTAAACTGTACAGAGGGCATGGGAGGTTTGGCCTTTTCTGTGAGATTCGAGCCACAGGTTTTTTTTTTGATGCTATCTCTTTGGCACTCAGAGCAAGGATGTTTCAAAGGACAGAGGAATGGGGTTGGGCCGTGAGGAAAAAAAAAGGTTTAACATCACAGTGTCTCCTTGTGTCCTGCAGACATCACTGCCCTTGTGCACAGAGTTGCTCTTTCTTCACCATGACTGTGAGAAGAAAACAGCCTGGAGCTTTTGGGTATAGATAATACAGAAACCACCAGATTAGGTGACCTTAATTACACCAGCCCTTCTTTCTTGCAGGGTGGTGGTGGATGCAGAGTAGAGGTAAATGAGTGTTTGTCAAAACCCAGGGCTGGTTGGTGTTCAGTGCTGCTGTGTAGGTCCAGGTGATCACAGAGCCCAGCTCTGTGATTGCAGGCAGTGTTTCAAAGCCCTCCAGCATCTGGGGGTTTCTGAAATACCACCAAAGGTGCCTGAGTTAATTGGCCTCTGTATGAATGGGAAGCCTGTTTAAAAATCCCTGTGGCAGCCCTGCAGAAAAACATCCCTGCACTTTGAAGGCCAAGGGCTGAAAGGACACTCTCTCTCCATCCCCAACAGAGCCTGCCTGTGAGCACAGAGGAGCCTGGCAGGAGAGGAGCTGCAGGAAGAGGTGGCCATGGTGACATCAGCCCACCAGCCCCTGGGACTGAGTGTCACTACGTGGTGTCCCAGGTCTTTCTTTGCTACTGCTGTGTGTACATGTCCTCCTCCATCATGGGCACCTGTGGTGGGTGGCTGGATGGAGGAATGGACATCCAAGGTGGATGGATGAGAGGGGGACACACATCCTGGGTGTGGCTGGACACCCACAAGAGCTGATTCCAAAGGCTTTACTGACCAGCCATCACCTGCCTCCTCTCTTGCTACACGGATCCAGAGGAATTAGGGGCTCTGAGACAACTTTTGCTCTTTTAAAATTTTATGTCCTACAGTAGCAGCAGTAGCTGGGTGTCAGGAGATCTACCACAGGTGGATGATGTGTATCCCAAGGATTTCTCATCCAGCCCTCCTTCACTTCTCCTTTATTCTCTTCTTGCAGGAAACATCTGAGTCCATGAGGGAAAGAGAGCTGATGAATGGCAGTGGCAAGGGGGGATAGAGGGGAGAAACTAATGGCATGGGAATCTCTTCTGGACATTATTTTAAAGCTGTAACCCCAATGCCTTAATCCATCTGGTTTGTGACATTGAAAGCAACTCTTTTGGCTTGAGAAAGGAACGTGGGACTAGACAAGAAGTAGTTAAGATAATAACAGTGGCCTGGGTTGCTTGTCAAGTCAGGCCTGCTTACACAGTGAACATTGGAGCACCTCATTCCAGATACACAGGGAAGCAGAGGTCACTCCTGCCAAATGGGTCATCACCTCCTGGAGATGCTGTGGTCTTGCTCGGGGACATGGGGATGGTGACAGACACCTCCCTGCAGCACAGAAGGGCTGGACCTGGCTGTGGGGTAAAAACCACAGCTCCTTTTTCACTGCCCTGCAGAGTCAGCTTGGGCTGACTGAAGAAAGAAGTCACAGGAGTGGCTTAAAGACTGGAGAAGATGCTTTGAATCATGAGGCTCAGAGAGCTCTGTTTTCTTCACAGAAAGAAAATGGTGAGGTGACCTTATTATCCCTACAGCATCTCCCTGGAGAGAAATCTCTGAGTACCTCGCAGGAAGGGCAGAACAAGGACCTGTAGCTGACAACAGACAGACACAAGCCAGAATTAAGCTGCACATTTATCACAGTTAGTGTGATCAGCCACTGGAACAACTAAAGAAGGAAATGGTTGATTATTTTTGCCTTGAAGCCAGGCAAACACAGGAGACTGGGCTCACAGTGAGAGCAGGAGAAAATGCAAGGGTCAGATGCTTCCAGGTGATCCAAAGGCATCCTGGCCTTAGGCTCTTGGAGAGGGGTGATGTGGGTAGGATTTCATCACCTTCATATGCTTGGATGAACAGTGTGTGTGCTTTAAACCTGATGTGCTCAAAATCTTAAAAAATGGTGCAGTAATTGTGGCATTTCTCCATGTGACATTCACTTAGTTAAGCCACCTCTTTGAAAATTCAGCAAATGCACTCATTTCTAACAGGCATATGATATATAACATTTGCAAGTGTTCTCATAGCTGGGCCATCAAAGAAAGCTCTTTGTAGTGTGTAAAGAATATTTTATCAATGGCTTCTATCTGAGCTGCTGGTGTGGGTGTGAAATAATCATTATGGCCAGTGGTAAACAATTTCCAGCTCCTAGAGCACAGCCTTGGCAGAGCTCTGCTTGCAGCCCCTGCAGGCTGCAAAGGTGCATAATGCATAAGGGAAAAGGCTCTCTGAGCATGAGGGGCATTTAGGGAAACAGAGGTGCAGAAATTTAATCTCACGCTTTTGAGGCAGAACAATAACATTAAAAACTCCTGCTGTGAGGTGGGCTCAGAGTCAGTCACCTCATAGAAATTAAACCCTGTGTGCTGAGGCAGTGTGCCTGTGTTTTTCAGGGAGATGGTATTGAAGAGTGGTTATATCCAACAGCACCTAGCTGGTCCCCATCTGGAATCCCAGGAGCTCTAATCTTTGCACTGAGCACAGCAGAGGAGAAAACAGCAATGCTGGGACCCTGCTGGGTGCTGGGATCACTGGTTCCTGTTGGAACCCTGGATGCTGAGAATTTTAGACTTTCTGTGCTGATAAACTCTGACTTCCAAGAGAACACTGCATTTGATCTGAGGCTGTGGAGAAGGCTTCCAAAATTGAATGACAGAACTGGGATTATGGGTGTGTACTTTGAGTAGAAGTGTGTAATATTACGTGGTAGAAAACTTAGAGTTCAAGGTATTAGAATATAATCATATATATAAAGCAAGGTGGAGGTTTTAGGGTGGAAGCTGGTCCTTCTTCACCTTCTTCATGGGTTTGGGTGGTTTTGTGTAATTGGATTAAAAAGTCCACATTGAGGGGCATGAGTGGTTGCTTATTGGGCTAAAAGTAAAAATGATTCAGGTGCCACTTCTTAATTGGATAGTTTTTCCTTAAAAGACCTTGTAGATGTAGCTACAGGGCCATTTTTTACCTTGTTGGAGTGAAGTGCTGTAGAACTCACAGTTTGTGAGACTGTAACAGAGATAAGAACTAATAAACATCTGAGTCTGAACAAGAAATACCATCTCACAATTTAATCCTGATCCTGACCAAGGCAGAAGAAGAAGATGAAGAATCGACAGGTTCCTGCTCTCCATCAGACATGGATGCACACTAGGGCTCAGAGAAGATCTCCTCTGCCTTTTAGGACCCTTTTGCTCTTCAGGTTGCATGATGAGCTCTTTGGGAGTGGTGATGAGGAGGCAATGACTGTGTTGAGCTCACTGGTCTGCAGGGCAGAATCCTCCCTGGAGCACCTCCTCACCTGGGGCTGGTCCCCGTGGCAGAGCCATGGTCTCTCATTGCCACCCACAAATGGGTCTGAGAAGGGAGCAGCCCTTGGCTCATTCTCAGGAAGGACAGTTGTTAGTTTTTGACTGAGGCTGTATTTTGTCTCCAAATCCCAATTAGTACCACTCCTTGCCCTTCAGGGCAGCAGGATCAGCCCCTTGAGCTGAGGCTCTGGAGCAGTCAGTGAGCCATAGCACAGGAATTGGGGTACTTGCACATCTGGGCACTGCATTTTCTCTCAGCTGTCAGGTTGACCCAGCAGTTCCCTGCACATGCAGCCTGCTCTTTAGGTGTTTGCATGGCAGAGTGGTGGAAACTTTGCAGTGGAGAGTGTGTGAAGTGAGATATGTGTGCTTAGGGCATGGCACAGAGCCAGGAGACAGCACTTGAGGGGCCCTGAGAGGTCCCTGGGGCTGGAGAGGACAGCAATTATCATTCTGTGGAAACCTGCCACATCTCTGTCAAGGTGAGGACCTCTGAAGGAACCTTACCCACATCACTTGCTGCTTTCCTAACCTATCTGTTTCAGATCCCACAGAAGAGGTTTACAGATTCCTCCCCAAGCCACAATTTTTTTTTTATCCAGAGCTTGTTTCTTCCTCTTGCACATCTCCAGCACCTGATAAGTAACATGCTCCTGAGGCACCACTTCAGCTCATGTAACTGGGGCTCCCTTCTCCTTCATTTTGTCCTAGAGAATGTGATTTTAAAACTGGGAGGAAATCCATTAAAAACAAACCTGGAAAGAGACTAACAAAGAGGCAGAACAAACTTTCACTGAAATTTTACTGGAATTTATGCACATTGACATCTTCCAATTTATTTTTTTCAGATAGACTCTCAGGTCTTAGCTCTTTGTTTATATGTAGAACACAAAAACAAACCAAGCCCAATTCCTACATGAGGAGACTGGTATGAGCAGGGACCTCTCCCCCATTTCTGGGAAAAGGAATGAGGTCCCGTGGGGTAGGCGTGGGGCTGTAATTAGTTCTACAGCTGCTGGCAGGATGAACTTGAGGGTTCATCAAGCAATGGGAGGATGACCCCTCTCCCTACAATAAAATGTTAAATATTTTTTGATGTGCAATAATTTGGGCTTGCACTGATCCTGACTCTGATAAGCTTTGTGCACAGTGGTTCAGGCAGCTGTTTTAGGCAAGAGGGTCTATTCTGCCTCCTCTTGCAGAAGGCCACAGGGCAGGGGAAACAAATGGGCTATCACTGGAAAGAGGAACAGTTGATGTATCTTGATCTTTTTCTCTATATCTGATTCTTTGAACCAAATTTCAGTGCTCTATATCCATAAAAATTACTGCTGAACCCAACTTTTCCTTTGTAATAACAACCTAGCGCTTCATAGGAGGCTGATGGATGTTTGGAAGGCCATGAACAGCACTGCTGGAAAGAGCCTGAGAAAGCAAATCCCACCAGTCTCTGGTGCTGAGATAACACAGAATATCCCATTTTTTGAACTGCTTGTGATATTCACAGTCTGAATGCACCTTTATGTACCGTGGGCTTGTTCATTAATTGTGTCCCTGCAGTGATCACAGGGTGAGGTGCATTGTGAGCTATTTATGCACAATTCTCCTCATGCTGAAGAGGCCCCGTCACGGGCTGCTCCAAATGAAAGGATGTTTGTGTGCCAGCAAGCAGCCCCATCACAGCTCAAGACAAGAGCCCTCAGATGGTGACAGAGTGAGGAGTGCAATGAAATAACGAGGTCTTAGCACATGACTAGCCTTATTCATGACTTTTTTTGTGGGCATCTTGGTGAGGGGCAGTCTCAGAAGGGAGCTGGCACTGCTCACAGCACAGTCCTGGGGAGCCCAGGGGAGCACTGAGAGACAAACTGGGGGGAGAAAAAAAGAACAGATACAAGTCATAAGGCCAAAGGGGGAAAAGCTTGAAAATGAAGAGCACAGCTGGCTGTTTCAAAGTGGTGGGGAGGATGCAGCTGGAAAACTTGTCTGGGAGCTGGACTGGAGCAAATGAAGGGTGGAATTTGGGGAACAGGGACTCTGGCAGTAGTTGTGGCTGAAGAACATAGAGATGACAGCTGAAGAGGCAAGAGGAGATGCAGGATAAAGCACAAAGGGAAGGAGTTGAAGAGCCTAACACCCACAGAGTCTGGTCCATCCTGAGACAGAAGTGAGTACAGAGGCAGTGTCAGAAATTCAGGAGTCAGGAGTGGGAGAGACCAAGATGGGGAGGAATTTTAACCAGTTCCATAGGCCTTGATGCATTTGACCTTCTCTGACCCTGAAGCCACAGTCCCTAGCACAGGGAGGAGGATGCTTGGAAAACTGGGTGCTGCAGGTGTGGGTCACCACCAGCCCATAGAAACATGCTGAATTGCCAGGTCCCCTCTGTCCCTTTTGCCACTGATAGATCAGAGGGCAAAGAGGGTGGCACACCTTTTGAGAGGCCAGTGAGAGATGATGCTGTGACTGGCTCTAGCTGTCCCTGATTCTGCCACACAGAAATCAGCTACAGCTCTATTCCCACTTTTACACCTGTACCGACAGAGAGGGGACAGAAAAGTGTCCCAGGCAGTCCCTCCACTGCACAGAGGACAGCAGAGCAGAAAGTGCTTGGCCCCATCAGCAGGACCTACCACAAGGAGTCCCCTGGCCTAAAACTGCCCAGATCCTGCAGCTGTGTCTGTGTGCGTCCCCATGTCAGTGTGCAAATATTTTTGGCACAGGCAATCTC
>WBNO01031623.1:59401-109358 GCA_013400575.1 Peucedramus taeniatus | reverse complement strand
TCTCTCCTCTCTCCTCTCTCCTCTCTCCCACCCAGTGCAGAAGTGAGGAAGAGGAGCAGACCCTGAGTCAGCTCTGGGAAGGGAAGAAGATCCCTGGGATTTTGGCTGTTGGGCTCAGATCCATGGGGAGGATCCATAGAGTTCAGATGACCTCTGCACCCATCCTCTTCCTTTTCCAAGTCCCGAATGCTGCAGCTGGCAGGGGCTGGAGTGCAAACTCAGCACTGTGTGTCACCCATGTCCCCATGTCCCTCTGGGCCATCTGTGGTCCGTGTCTCGTGCCAGCAGCTGGACCATGCCAGGGAGGGGACGTGCAGGGGCTGCAGAGGACTCGTGGAAGGCAGAGCTGTGCAGTGCTGCTCCTGAATTCCCATCCCATTGAATTCCCCAATGACTGGCCTCTCTCCAAGCTGCCACATTTTGGAGAGGGTTTGCCGAGCAGGGACATAGCAGTGGGGAGAAGAGGGTTGTGTCTTTCTGGTCTAGAGGACCAATGCGCATTTTTACTTTCCTGAGAAGCCAGGGCCTGACCTGCCCCTGTCTCTCCTGTCACAAGATGAGTTCCTTTTCCCCCATGTCTGTTGTCCTTTGCTCCCACTCCATCTGTCTGGGAGCTGGGGGGATGAGGGAAGATTTATCCCACCAAATTCAAAGAAAAATAAATTCTAGGGGGAGAAAAAAAGCCCTAAGAAAACCAAACCACAGAACTTCCTTTCTCTTTTTTAATCCTCCACAAATTCTCATCTTCCCAGCCAATACAAAGGAAACACCCTCTAAACTTTCTCTTGGCGAGCAGAGGAATACATCCCAATTAAACAAACAAGCGCTGGACTGCTCTGCAGCCCGGTGGGTCCGTGGGGTTATTTCTCCAAGGCCACCTTCTGAAAAGCTTGGACAGTCTCACACTGGCCCCTGCTCTGAGAATTTCTGTCACATGCCTGAGCTTGGCTGCCGTGCTCGATCCATCACGCTGACAGGCAGCTGCTGCTGCTGCTGCTGCTGCTGCTGGGAGCACCCTGCCCCTGAATGTGCTCCTGGGCCACCAGCCGTGTGCTGATGGGGCTTGCAAGAGGGAACAAAGAGTGTGAGGTCAGGAAGAGGGTCTGGAGCAGGCTGTGCTGATATTAGCATGAGGCAGTACCCAGAAATGCACCCTCTTCACTCTTCCTGTTTCTTGTATGAGTGCTTTTGGTGTCGCCCTGTACTTTCTCCCTGTTATCACATCACCCCAGAGTGAGGCCTCCAATGCAGAAATGAACCCAGGGTTTTGCCTGGTATCTTAAAGCCTGATCCAGCTGGCAGTGAAATTTGTTGGACAAATAGTGGTATGGAAATGGTGGAAGCTGAGCTCCTATAAAAAAAAATTCCCAGTCTAACCAGAAAACCCAGTTCCTGGACCCCCTTCAACTTCCAGAAATCCCTTTTAGCAGGAGGGGCAGCAACTATTCCCTTCCTCAGTTATCCAGAGACTACATCAAGATGTGACTCCCAAAAATGCAGGTTCAGTAACCTTGCAGGTGGATCTGGCAGAGTGGCTTCATGTAGCTCTGTCCCCCAGGTGTGTGCAAAGCCAAAGCCCCCAGCTGCCACCCAGACCCACAGTGGGGAGCCTGGGCGCCACCTTCTTGAGGCCACTGTGTCATTCTCTTACTGCCATTACAGTTTTGTGTCTGTCTCATCCACCCTCTCATCTTTCCAAAGTTCTGGCATGGACAGCAGTGGTGGACAGGTAGAACCAGGACTGTACCCTTTCCTGGCATCTCTTCAAGCAACAGGAACATCATTTACCCCCATCCTTTTTGTCAGTCATCTCTTGAGATACAAATCCTGGTAATGCATCCTCCCTTGCTCAGCAGTGATGGGAATTTCCTTGAGTCTTTTATGGACTTGTTCCTGTTACTCAGCTCTTCAACTCGTGAGATCTTGCAGCAATACACCAAGTAGTTAGGAGGGAAATGGCTGATTTCATCACTTTTTCCATTATAAATACCTTTCCATTTCTCCCCTACCCTTCCCTTCTTCCCTGAGGATCACAGCAAGTTGATATGTAGCTGCAATGGGCTATTCAGAAGCCTTATCTCATCCCTGTTTGAGAGAAACCTGGCAGGTTATTTTTAACATTTATACACATCTAAAAAATGTGAATGTGGTCTGCTGTGCTGTGAGCCAGGAGCACCCCAGAGACCCTGGGCTGAAAAGAGAAACAACTTCTAAATATTAAGTGGGAGGCACTTGACTGACCTCTTTTAGGTAGATATGTGCTCACTACATCATGTCTTCAGCTGGGACCAGGGCCAAGCTGGGGCCTCTGCCTCCTCCAGCATTGCTGGCTTTGGTCCTTGCTGACCCCTGAGGAAGGAGAGATGAGAATGTGCTCTGCCTCCAGGACACTTTCCCTGGTGAGCCTTGGTCCCAGTTTGAAATGCCAGTGGTGGTGATGGAAGGGCTTCTGGCTGGGACACGGCTCTGCACTGGAGCAGTGCTGGGAGATTTGCAAGGTGCAGGTGTCAGTGGTTAAAGCAGATATTGGTGGCTGGGGTAACCATTTGTGTTTGTGTTTCCAGAGGGGGTGTAGGATTTGCAGAAGCAAACAGGTGATTATTTGTTTGCTTTTTTTTTTTATTAGACTCGCTTGTGATTGCAAGCCAAAATTAATAACTCTGTGGAGGCAAACACAAAAGCTTTGGATCTAGCAGGGCTGGGTGGATTACTCTGTTCCTCCCTCTTCTCCCCTTGATGTAAACCCTAATCTGGAGTTCTGGGATACAGTGTCTGCTCCATCCTTGTGACCAGTAGTAGTGCTGCCCCATCCCTCCCCCATAGCAGCGGGGGCTCCTTTCTCCTCCAGCCATTAGAACAAGATCCCTCAAGGAAAGGCACTGGACCAGCCTGGGTCTGCTGCTCTGGGTGTGCAAAGCTCTCTTCTTTCTGCACTATGCAGAAATCCCACCAGCCTGGGGTCAAAATCCCAGGTGAGCCCAAAGCCACTATGGCAGCATTAGGACTGCACTGAGATGTGGCTGTGCCACAGCCAAAAACTCTTGGCAAGCCAGGGGGTTGATGAATTGCTTACACCATTTGCTGTCTAGGCTCTTCTGGTGTTTAATTACATGGACTAGAAAGGTGCTCTCAGAAAACAAGGTTCTGCTCTTATCCCATGAGAGTTTAGTGTCTGAGGTAGTGGTTTGTGCAGCCAAAAAGGGATTGACTAACCCAACATCATTTCTCTCACCCTGTATGACATCCAATGGTTTAAATAATGCCACTGATGGAAAATCCCCTGCAGCCCTGGGGAGGCAGCCTCACCGTTTCAAACAAAACCATGCCTCATGCCTAATTGTAAATTGTTGTCAGCTGAACATGGCCCTGGCTGAAATCCAGCCCTGATTGTATTTACAGCTATTCAGTTGGAGGACTGTGGCATGAATTTACCTTATCTCACTGGGAGATGCTCATTACAGCCTGGGTTCCTCACTGCCCCAACTGCAATCAGCATGGGCTCAGTGCAGGGCTCCTGCTCACTTACATCCTCTCCCATTGCCAGAGAAATAAAAGTTCACCATTACCCAATTTTGTGTGCCACCTCCTACTTGGTGAGAAAACCCCTTTTGAGGGAAGGCACAACGCCCCCAAATGAGAAGAAGCTCTTCTCCCAGGATGATGGCTGCTGCTCCAAGACAGGCAGATGGCTCAGAGAATGAAGGGGTCTCTGGCTTCTCGTGGTGTGTTTGTGCTGGTCCCAGTCCTTGGCAGTGCACAGGGCTGCAGTCTGCAGCAAAGAGCCCAGGATGTCACCTGGACTTGGAATGATGGTTTTACCTTACAGGTCTGGGACTGTGAGTGGTCAGAAACACTGATGGAAAAAGTCACAGTTGGCAATGCCAGGGAAATGCCTGCTGTCTTGCTGGAGACTGAAGTTTGCTCGCTCCTAGAAAGTGGGAGAGAGCTCTGGTGAGGTCAGGAGCATGGTAGGAGAGAGAAACTCGGTGGGAGGGGGGGCTCTAGACTGTTCACAGTGACATTTCTACTATGTGGTGTGCACCTCTCCTGGCCTCACACAGAGATCTGTCCTGCCTCAGTGAGCTTGGCATCACTGCAGGTGCAAGGGAATATCTGCCCATTGTGCCAGGCACTATCATTGAGGCCAATGCTGAGAGGGGTTAAAATAGAAACAATAAAATGTGAGAGAAAGGACTTATTTGACTTAGTGGTACACAAGCTATAAATCACTAAGCTTTTTGGGAGGTCAGATAACAGCTGCTAAGTGAAGAATAATCTTCTTTATTAGGTGAGCTATTTATTAATCATTCATTATCCAACTAACCTTAAATTTCTAAGCTGTTCTCTGCCCCAGCTGTTTCAGTAGGAGGCAGGACACTGGTGACAGCACCTGCTGGATCATGGCTGATTTCTTTGACTTTGTACAGAAAAGTGAGTGAGTTTGAAATCTGTGCCTGCAAACGGCCCATGAGGAAAAAAAATGGAGTTTCCTGAGTCACAGCCAAGCTGTGGCAGCTGCCCATGCTCATTCCCCTGGTGTGCAGCAGGCAGGAGCTGTGAGGATCTGAGATTTAGGTCAATGTAAAGGGATGCATCATTCCTGTTATTGCTTCCAGCTCAAGGGATGCTTCTGGGCTCTGCTCCACTGCTGTGCAGTGATTTGTGAAGCTGAGGCTTAAGGCTGGGGATGAATAGAGCTGCGAAATGAAAATGTCCATCTTTCACTTGTTGCCTGCCTGGAGGAAATCTTCTGTGCATAAAATAGTTCTGCTGCTATTGATTTGGGATGTCTGTGTTTCTGGAGACTTCACCTTTCCTTGATGTGAGTGGCAGGGTTTCATTTTCCTGCTGTATTGCTTGGCAGTGCAGTCAGTGCTGTGAGCTGCAGATACAAGGGCAGAGCTGCCTTTTGAAAGGCTGGAATGCCTTAATGGGCTTTCTGATATGAAAGCAAATTCCTGCAGAGGTCAGGTCTCCCATGTGGATAATTTAGGGGGAAATGAAATGGAGAAACACCCCTCTAAAACTTTCAACCTAGAGAAATGTCACCGTGCCTGTGTAGGGCAGTAGAACACTGTGGTGGGACGAGTCTCTGGTCTCCTGTGCCATCACAGATTGGTAGAATGGCTTGGGGTGCAAAGGACCTCAAAGATCATCTGGTTCCAACCCCCTTGCCATGGGTAGGGATGCCTTCCACAAGACCAGGTTGCTCCAAGCCCTGTCCTGTGCTTGAACACTTCCATCCACAGCTTCTCTGGGCAAGTGTTTACAGCTGTGGCATGAGGAACATGCAAACAGTGCAACAGCAACTGTGGGCTGCACCCAGGACAAAACACCACCTTGCATATTGTGGGTTGGAACTGTTTGTTATTGGAGCTTCCTCCTCTTTGGAAAGACTGTGTTAGTTCTCAAAAACTGCACCTTTACATGGCAAATGCTCCAGTCTCCAAGAAGGGGTTGCATTAAGGTGTGGACACTTGCAGGTGTTTTCTCACTGCCTGTCCTACCCTCACATCAGGCTCTGGGTGAGGTCCCCTGTACAGATGAGGGCTCCCTTAAGTGGTGAGATGAAAGGGAATTGACTGACAGACTTGAAATATTTATAATGAATGCCTATGTCAGCATATAACATTTTTTTTTCCTCTCCAGTGAAGGATGCTACACATCAAAATAGAACATATGGTAAATGGACTGGAAGAATTAAGGTTTGTCCTTTTGACTGCTAAAGATCTGTGCTATTTTGGGGGCTCGACTTGCACTCAACCTGCCACAGACATGGGGGACATCTGTTTTGGTCTGGCAAAAGCCAGTGGAGTTATGCTTATGCAAACCCCAAGCTTCTGCCTGTGTGGCCTGATGTAGCCGAAGCTGCATGCAAAGCAAATTACTTCTCCCCTCATAGAGTAATGAAAAGCCCTTGTTCCCATCACAGGAAGTCCATATGATCAAGCTCTGCTTGACACATCTGGAAGTCTGGGCTGGGTGCATCTGTTGGGAAGAGGAGCTGTTCCAGGTGGGAGGAATGTCTGTGCCCTCATGCTGCTGCTGGGCTGCAGCAGACTCTGGTTTCAGCAAACAGAGCCTGACCTGTTTGGCAGGAGCTGGGATGGTTCTGATGCATGGCTGGCTTGTTTAGGATGGGATCAGTCTCTTGGACGTTAGTGCTGCTCCCTTATCTCTTGGCTGTGTTCAAGGTGACTTTTCTTCAGCATTCAAAAGCAGCTCCCAGAAATCTGCCTTTTTGGAAGGTACTGAGCTACTGAAGCAGCTGGATGCACATCTGCCTGGTTTGGGGAGGGAATGCTGAAAGGGCTCCTGTGGTACCCATTCCAAGGAAATATTTACTCACTTTGAAGATAGCATGTTTTTCAATCCAGCTTTGGGACAAAACACAGCTTCAGAACAAAGATCTCTTCTGTCCCAGCTGATTTCCAAAGCAATGCAGGAGCAGGGCTGTTAGACTGGGTTGGGAGCCTTTGTGGAACCAAGTGCTGTTAAAAATAAGTAAAATATTTTTAATCTCACTTTAAGTAGAAAGTCAATCGGACTGAACCCAGCTTCCACACCCTCATAACAAATACAAAAGCACAAAGGCAGATGAAAATAAAAATAATTTTCCCTTCCCTCCACTCCTCCACACATCTGCCAGTGGTTTCTGACATGCTGTGGTGTGAGGACAGACTTTGGAAAATCCAGGCCAGCTCCCCAAAGAACAGGGTGTTAGCACATGTCTGTGTATGTTACTGATGAAAATGGAAAGTACAATTGGGGAGGGCAGGAGGAGCCAGGCTGATGCCTTAACTCCCCATCTCATGGTGGAGGGGGTGGGCTGGTGAAGGCTCTCCCTCAGGGGATTGTGAATAAAGTTGTAAGTCCCAAAAAAGCCCA
The DNA here is from genome assembly GCA_013400575.1 of Peucedramus taeniatus. Taxonomy (NCBI): domain Eukaryota; kingdom Metazoa; phylum Chordata; class Aves; order Passeriformes; family Fringillidae; genus Peucedramus; species Peucedramus taeniatus. The sequence goes on along the minus strand of WBNO01031623.1, from coordinate 102,470 downwards.
TCTAAAAGACGTCTGTGAGGGGTGCCCTTCCTCTGTCCAACCCTGGAGCACATCCAGGGCTTTGTAAACCCTCTCACTGCCACTGTCACCTCTGTGGCCAACCACAGCCCATGCCTGCTGCCAGCCAGCCACCCCACAGCTTTGAAACACTGCAGCCCAATTCCATGAAATGTTCTTTTTTAGACACTTTTTCTTCTTCTCAGGGTGAAGCTGGGAGTTGTACCAAGGAAAAAAGAGAACAGCAAACGTCCTCCAGGAGGTCTGGCCACAGGACAATGGCCAGCACTTTCCAGTGGCTCCACACAGTCCTGTGGCCACGCCGGTGGATGAGCTGCACAGGGAATATTTTAAATCCATGTGAAAGCTCAAGTTCCTTTTCCCACTGGCTAGTTGAGATCTGCCACATACTTGAATTAATGTTTAACCCTTCAGGCTCTGTCCCTGGCTGAATGGCACTGGAGATATGCAGCTGCCTTAAGATGTGGAAGTTGATGCCCCGGGTAGCTTGTGCTGTGTGCAGGAATGGTGTGGAGTGGAGTGGTCCAAAGGATAGAGCATCTCAGCTGCTGGGAAATGTGAGATGAAGGGGAGGAATTGCTCTCACTTCTTTGACAGTGTCCAGATTATTGGCTTGGCACACAAGTAAACAGCTGAACTTGGGCTTCCCCAGTGCAGCAGAGATCAAACCCACAGCTCTGAAAGCTCAGTCTCTGCCCTGCGTCTTCACTCGCACAGAGTGGTTTGGCTAAGACCTCCTGAAGCATTTTGCATGCTCAGCAGGAAAAGTGAGGGGTGAACAGGGAGAATTTCAGCTCAAAATGAGAGTTGGTTGCTGCCTCTTGGCTTCTGTTGACTTCAGCTCCCACCATTTCCCTGTCTCCTCCTGAATTATAACTTGTCATGACACTGCATGGAATTAACTCAGTTGCTCATGATGATTTTTCCATGATGTTAAAGCCAGGATCATATTCACTGAGTCTCACTTTTTCTGTAAAAGCCATGAGCAGAAGGGATATAAAATGGGATACAGGATTCATCTGTGTGGGACAGGTAATGTGTGTCTTCTGGAAGGGCCACTCAGTGCCTGCCCCACTTCCCTAATTCTGATGCAGGCAGCACAATGGGAAGAGTAACTTGTTGAACTCCTTGCAGATCTTGCTGCTCACACATGATGTCTACCAGCTGTTGTTTTCTCAGTCTTACTGGCCTCTATTCTTTGATTTCAAAGCTCAAAAGGTGCTTCTCAGACTTTACCATATCTGTAATGGCGTATGTCAATATTGAGCCTACAGAGGACAGAGATTTATTTTCTTTTGTAACAAAATACTCCTTTAACAGTGAGCATTGTCTTCCTAACACCAGTTCAAACCATGTATGAATGGTGTCCCAATTTAGACACAATTCTGCGTCTCCAAAGCCTTCTGGGATGATGTTGCTGGAAAAATATTCCTGCGGCCACTGTTGTGCCAATGTTTTAATCCATCTTTTAATAAACTGTAACTGAAGAACAGAGTGTGGAATTCATCAAATGGTGTGTTGTACCTCACTGGGGAGTGGGGTGTTGGAGCCAAAACTGAAGGCAGCTGTTGCAACTGCTGCCTGTAATCCAGCCTCACCAAAATATTGACTATTGTTACTTGTGCCCCAACATGGAAAGCATTTAGCTCAGTGTCGGTATTGGCAGCACTGCCATTGCTGGAGTCAGGACTCTGGAGTCAGTGGAGCGAGCTCAGCCCCCACAGATCTGGGGGGAGGTGGGGTTAGGTGGCTGGAAAGGGCTCCCTCGACGTGCACAGCAGCCTTTGAAACGCCACGCAATCCGCGTCGATCATCTGTTCTTCATAGAGAAAGGGGAAGAGTTATTACGAGAGAATAATTAAACCAGCTGAAAAGAGCAAAGTGTTGGCAGACTGCAACCTCCCTGCACAGACCACACAACAGCTTGCTGGGATCAGCAGAAAGGGCTGGGGAGCCCCGGGAGAGGCACGGGAGGGAAGCTGGCGTGGTCCTGCAAGACCCTTCTCTCACCCCATGCTGGAGCTCAAACCTGACCATGCTGATGCTGCTCAGAGCTGAGCTGATCTCCAGCAACAGCAACATCTAGCTCAGGCTCCCAAGTGCTTCCTCTGGATGGAAGATCCAACAAAGAAAAATCTGATTTGGTCTTAGGAGAATTTTTTGACTGTGAGAGTGACCAAACAATAACAGAGGTATGAATTTCAGTCCTTGGAAATGTTAAAAATTCTGCTAGGAAAAGAGACCCTTAGCAGCCTGATCTAAGCTGGCTTGGTCCTGAACAAGGAGTGACCTCCAGAAGTCCCCTACAACCTCAACTATTCTGTCATTCTGTGCTTCCACCAGCTGGTCAGGGCACAAATTGGCCTTCCTGGACATATGTCACCTCTTTATTTTGTGTAAGAGACAAAGGGACCCTCTTAATAAAATATTGGCCTGGTGGGGACTGTGAAAGTTACCCACTGGTCACTGTGGTCGTGTTGGGAACCAGTGTTTGGCCATTGCCTACCACTAGAAAAAATCTCCACTTGAAGACTCTCAAGAGATTCACATCTTTTCTTGGTGGCTGGGTCAAATGGATAATTGCCTTCACTCTTTAAAACACATCTCCTTTCAATTAAAATTGTGCTTGAATTCTAAAGCTGCCGTTTCAGGTTTGTTGCTTTACTTGAGAATTTATTCTAGGAGAGGCTACTGAAAACCCTCTTCTCCTCAAGAAGGTGAACTCCAGTGAGTCTCAGTGTGATATCTTTAGCTTGTGACAGAAGAGTAATTCTCTTCACTGCTATCAGTGGGGGACCAAGAGCAGGTGAACTGCTGTTGCGTGGTAACGTCTCACACAGCAGCTCCTTGATTTGCTCTTAGCTCTTATTCTCCACAATGAAATTGTGTGAAATCCATTTCTCTGTTTAGCTGGTGTCTGCTTCCTTTGTGCTGAGGCATTCCAAGACTGTGATAGCAGGACTTCTGTCTGTGCCTCTGCTCCAGGCACCAGCATGTGAAGGGCTGAGATGGAGAAGAAAGATCATTGCTCTAGGGAGTGAAACCAGCCTTGTGGGATCTTCCATGGTGGTGTGTCCCAAGTTCTGCCATGGGTGGCCTGGGCAGGTCTTGTCTCACCTGACTTCCCTAGCCAGCTTGGGGACCAGCAGCCTGGCCAGGGCAGGGTTCACTGTCTCACTTCAGAGTCAGGGCTCAGCATGCCCTGGGCTGAGGTGGGGGTGGTATAAATAGGCTCTGGATAAAATCCAGGTCCCTGAAGTCCTGTTGGGAGCTGGTAGTCAAAGAATTGTTCAGCTGCAAGGTTGCAAACCAGTCTGTGAAGCAGTTTCAAGGCCAGGCTGTAGGAAATGCCTGGTACCTCTGTTCTGGCTAAAATGCCCTTTAGAGACATCACCATCTCCACTTTAGAGCTAGAGAAACACAGGCTCAGCTTATTGTAAGTTTAGTCAGTGTGACAAGGTGGATTTTTGCTCTTCTTTCCACACCCTGTGGTCTGTATGGTCTGGGTTGGAAGCACAGGTTGCTAGGGTGAGAAACCACAGTTGTTAGTTCATAATTGTCCCAGTGTCCCTTACCCTGGTGGAAATCCCTGGTGTCAGGGCAGGTCTCCCTGCCATGCAGCACTGTGTGACCTCAGAGGACAGATTCCAGTTCCAGTGTGTCACTGGAGATAACTGAAGATGCCAGTGATGACTGGAGAAGGTGAGGCTTGCAGGGGATGCAATCCCCCTCCTTTCTGAGATAAAAGGAAATACTGAGCTCTGATGTCCACTGACATATTCAGTGTTTTACACGTGTCATGGCACAGCTGAAATTTGTTCCCACAGTGGTATTTCCTGTCCTGTATCCTCCTTGGCAAAAGAAATGTTCATCCCAGCATGGTGCTGGTGTAACTGGGAGAAGGACCAGGCTTCAGCCACTGACCCCAGTGCTGCCTTTCCCTCCCCTCTGAGAAATCCTTGGACTGATACAGCAGAGCTCAGAAATCAAATTCTACTCCCATGACAGCTGGGAAAATAGGGCACCAGGATGCAGAAGATTATTCAGCTTTTGAAGAGTATGTGTCCACTAAAAAAAAACCTGTCTTCTATGTCTCTTGTTCGCCCAAACAATTTTTAATAGCCTAGGAACCTCTTAACCTCATTTTATAGTGAACTATACACTGAGGAAAGATTGAGTTTAGAACCATGAAATCAAAAGTAAATGTTTCCTGGAAAGCTGGCAAAATAAAAATGGACTCTAAGGTTTAATTCTTGCTGGCTTTCAGCTACGTTTCCAGGGTGTAGATAGACAATATGAGACAAAAACCCCAACATATTGTTGTCATTCCCTGAATATTGCAACAGGGCTTTTGTGTCTACATTGGCCTGAGCTTCAAGTCTTGGATTCACCTTTTAAAATTCAGCCTGCTTGGAAGTAACAGTGATATCCTGCTTTGGTGGATATGCTTTTGCATGCAGCACTAATTCCAGTCCACTAATTCCAATTACCAAGAGAAGGAACAGAGCAGTCTCTGCAGGAAAACAAATAACCTATCACTTTCTCTTGATCATCTCACACTTAGCTATTCCCAGCCATTAGTTTAAGGACTCTAATTAAATACTTCATGAAACTCCTGATTATATACCCCATGAGCAAATAGCTGTTTGTGCTGTGTTGCCAGAGGAACTCAGAGCTGACAATGCCTCCAGCAAACTCCAGCTTCTGGGAAAATCAGCTCCAGTTCCCTTTCTCAGTTTTGATGATAAACAGCAAATTACTCATTTTGGCTTCTTAGACCTCTGTGAAATTGTGATCTTTGGAAGAAAATAACCTCAATACTTAGAGCTCACAGAGGTGGGCAACAAGAAGGTAGCCAAGAGCATCTCTCTGAGGATCTGCAGGCAAGGGAGAGTGTTGCCCAGAAAGCAGAAGATAGGACCAGGATATTGCAGAGATTTTTATTTCATGACTGATTTTCATATAAATATGGATGACAAGGAAGCTTGGGTCCTAAAAACTTCTGCCCATGGATCATGTTGGTGAATTCTGGGACAGTGCCCTTAAGCACTTGTCAAGGAGTTCCAAAATGAGAGCATGGACTGACATTTCCAGAGCTTGTGACCTGAAGAAAGGCTACCTGTGGTAGTAGAAAGTGGACTGAGCACAACTTAGTATTAGAAGGAAGACAAATTATTAGGAATTGGGTTTGAAGGAGACCAGTGGCAGAGCTGTGAGTTTGGAGAAGCCTCTGTACACTCACAAAGCGCATAAAAGGAAAAGTTCTTTCACCTGGTGGAGTGTTTTTTGCATCCCCAAGGTCTTTCAGCTTTATAAAATTTTGGTCTTCAATGCCCTCTGGCTGTCAAACAAGACAGAAGACATTTGAGTCAACCAGTCTTTCCAAAGACCCTAAATCTCCTGGACTCAGTCTTCTCTGGTGTGCTATGATGTTGGCTCAAAGCACTTTCCAGTCTCCTAGAAAATGTCACCTCACCTGCTGACTAAACTCTTAAACCAGCCCTTTCTACTCAGCAACTTAAACCATCTCACTTTTTCTCATTTGAATGAGCTTGCAGTAAACATATTTAACTCTCCTGCTCCTAAATGTCACTTCCAAATCCTCTCTGCTGTCACGCTTAAGCAGCTTGGTGATAATTTTGTGACTTCCCGTGGAGAAAGGGAAGGGTGTCTGAATGCTGTGCAAGGAAAGCTCTAATTTTTTCTGGCAGGTACGAAACATGCTGCGGTTTTCATTTAACCCTGCAAGAGAATGACCTGTATGAATAATGGATTCAAGGGAAAGTTTAGAAAATGGAAAGAACAGAGGTTGCCATGCTCTGGCTTCACGTTGGGGCCATCTGGTTCCTGCCATTAATATGAAATGCTGTTGCTGGTAACAAAAGCACAGAGTGTGTGTGGGGGTGGGACTGCAAAGCCTCTTGAGTGCCTGGTGTCAGTGATTTGTTTGGCAGCCTGTGTTGGGCAGGTGGCAGAAGTGAGGATTGTGTCTCACATAAGCAGGTAACCCAAACAAATTCCTTTCACCCCGTGCTGGCACCAGCCCAGCCAGCTGGGGAAGGTGCACTTGCACACTCACCTCCTTTGGATGCTCTGGCAGTGTGAAAGAGCCATAAAACTCATGGATGTGACCATGGGACATACCCATGTTGTGAACTAGTTTTTCCTGGTGCTGTGGAGCTTGTGCAGAGCCAACACCAGGAACAGCCTCCCCTTCTGATGCTGAAGCAGATGTGCTGGGCTGCCAGAGCTGAGACCACAGACCTTGTACAGACCAAAAATCTCTGCTGGTTCTCGAGCCCCAGCTGAGCCCAGGTGCCCAAACCTGTGCCAAAACACACCCGTGTTTGCATCTGCATGTCTTGTGTTATTTCATGCAGTGGTGCTTGCTGCTCCTTGAATCAAGACCAGCAACTCTGGACAGTCCCTCCTTCCCTGTGTTCAGGTAGTAAGTGCCCTGGGCATTGTTGTCTGTCTTTTCCCCACTGAAGAATTTTCTTGATGCTGAGAGGAAAGGAAGAACTTGGTCTCTTCTCATTGTTGCATAGAAAAAGCTCATCCTAAAAAAAAAGAAAAAAATGGGAGTGAAAAAATATAATGCCACTCTTGTGAGTGTCTCTTGTGTCTCTTTGCTTCTTCTTCTTTTTTTTTTAAGATTTAGAAACAGGAGGTTCTTTCAATACATTTAGCTCTCAAGTGGTGCCTGCCAGTTACATCTCTCCTAAGCTGGCAGTCATTTTCCAAAACAGAAGCTTTTACCTTTCCCCCTATGGCTTTTCCCTGTTATGGTCAATAAAAAAATGCAATTGTATAAAAGATTTCTCACCTTCCACACTGCTTGTTTCACATTTCCATAGAGGTTCATGCAAACACAGGCACTCTGAACCCCCCTAATGAAGCTCTTACCTGCATCTCTGGATTTTAAATCTTACAGCTACCATGCAATTTGTAGCTGATTGTTATTTTATAAGCCCCAAATCCCAGGGTATTCACTCTAATGTCATAAACATACCTATATTTTAGGTCATCAAGTAAAAAGCTACCAGCTTGTCACCCAACAACAACATTTTTATTCTGCAGTGCTTCCCATCTGTTAATCTCTGCTGTGAACTGGCTGCTATGATAAACAAACGGTGCTTTTTCTTGGGCCTGGCTTTATCTGCATTTCCCAGGGGATTTGAAGGAAAGCTCAGACAGAGGCACTCAGGGGCAATGGAGAGAAGAGGCTCCTCCTGGGCTGGGATCCCTGAGGTGGCTAACAACTATAAAATTCCTGAAGTTTCCAGTAATTTCCAAAGGGGTGGCTGTTGCCCAAAGCTGACTACCACAGTTTGAAAACACTTCACCAAAAAGCTTTGCCAGCATCTGCTGGATTTTGGGGCTTTGTTGGATGCAAGCACATCTCTGATTCATGTCTGGTGGAAAGCACTTTACTGACGGTGCTATTTGAGGAGATGAGCCATGTGGGACCCCATTTCTTGTGGGACAGGAGCACCCAACACCCAGCCCAGCCCTTGCCCAGTGCAGTTCTTGCTGCCCAAATGGTGCTCATTGCACAGGGCCAGGCAGACAGCACAGCTCCAGACTGCAAATCTCCTCCAGGAGTCAAGCTCCCAGCCTGGTGAACATGGAATCTGTCAGGCCTGGAGGATGTGAGACCTCCAGGCCATTATTATCCAATCCAAAGCTTATAAAAGACTCTATCAGTCAGTCCCTGATAAATAATTTCACGAGTGAGGCTGTGGTGGTGCAGAGCTTGTTTGGTGTTTGAAAGCCCCTGTAAGGTCCCGCCAGGGGGATTAAATGCTATCACTGTGTTTCAGGTGTTTTACAGTATGCTGGGAGGGGTGTGTGTGGTGCTTGTTTGTTTGTTTGGTGAGGATTTAGTGTGAGAAATGGGAGAGCCAGGGAGATCCCACACATGCACATGTAAGGGGGAGCAGGCTCTGGGGGACAGGGGCTGATTTATACTGTGGGACAAACCTGCAGAGAGCAAGCTGGGCATGTTCTAACTTCTATTTTGTCTATTCTCTTTTGTCCAAAGCTTGCAGGCTTTGATCTCTGACACATGGATGTCTCACATCTGAAAGTTTTCAAGGCCAGGTTGGATGGGGCTTGGAGTAACCTGGTCTGGTGGAAGGTGTCCTTGCCCATGGCAGGGGGTTGGAAAAAGGTAATCTTGAAGGTCCTTTCCAATCCAAACAATTCTATGATTCTAAGTTGTATTCCTGCTCTGACACATCTCTGCTGACTCTCTGGTTGTGCTGTTCTGCTGTGCTGCCTCCAAGGCAGTAAGTTATTGCCTTCCAGAAAAGTCTTCAAAACAGAGTGAATCATTTTCATACAACATGTGTTTTGTTTCCATGGATATTAGAGCCAGGTTCGCTTACATCCATCCTTCCTTGGCACAAAACACTTCTGTTGTCTTTTCAACTTGTGTATTTGTCTGGGCTCCTGCTACTGCTCCAAGATAAGAAATGTTTTTAAAGGAAAATATAAACAAGAGGTATGAAGTTCCCAGTTTAGAAACTAAGAGGGGTATAAAATCAACACGGTGTTCTTCAGAAAATGTGTTGGAAGGTTTGAGTCAGGCATAGTCCAGCTCATCATCTGAAGCTGTTGTCCCTGGCAATGGATAAGTCCTGGCCCCCATTGGAAATGCCACTTTGATTGGTTGGTTTGAAACAAACACCCAGCTCCTTGGGAGAAGATTCAGTTTCCAAAGCAGAAGTGGCAGATTCTGATCTACAGCTGGTGCAGATGAGTAGGAGGGAATCAAGGAGAAAGCTATTTCTCTTGTTTAATAAAACCATTGCTGATTATACAGCTCTGCTTGGGCCCGTTCCAGGTCCGTTAAAGTAAATGGAAAATCTTCCCTTGACACAAACAGGAGCTGGCTCCATCTCCAGGGATTAAATAGTGTCCAGGTGGATCTTCACAGGGGAACAAATCATGATCCTACTGAGCCAGTCCCTGATGAGTTTATTTTACGTTCCTGTCATTTGCTGGCCTTATGTGTTTCATGTGCTGCCTTGTGCTGTTTGGCTTCTGGTCAGCTACAGTGGTCACAGTGGGCCTTGTCCAGCTCCAGTTGGTGCCGAGCTCTTGGGGCACCAGCTGCAACACCCATGGGGACATGTGTGAGCCCTGCTCCAGAAATGGAGGGGGTAACCCCACAGTTCATCATAAGATGCCAGCTTCTGGACCAGGTGATGCCTTTGTGTGTTACAGAAGGTCCTGGTTGATAACAGCCAGGAGCTGTGAGCAGCTTTCTCTGAGACACAGAGAGCTGGCACCAGAGAGGGATCTTAGCTGGGCCTGGCAGCTCACCTGGTGTAGCACCTGTGAGGCTCTGCATAAATAGTAAATATTGAAGGGAGATGACACAGATATAGAAGAATATAGCTGGGAAATGGCTTCTGTGAATGGAGCTGTAAAAGCAGCAGATCCAATTAGAGAAAATAGCTTTAAGTGCTTCTTGCTTTTCCCAAGGGAAGGCCATTCTGCAGGTTTTTCTTCCTTCCTGCTTCCTCCTATTTTCTTGCCCTTTATAGTCTTTACTTTTGCTCCTTCAGTTCAGAAGCCTTCCTTTTCCTTGACCCACACAACCAGTGAAGCCAAGGCCTTGTTTTCATTGTTCATCTTTCACTTTCAGGTCTGAGGCTGGCGGCCAAACACACTCCTGAGAACAGAAAAGCCATCCTGAGGGCTCTGCCTCAGAGCACACAGTGACTTCAGGAACACAGGAGGCATTTCCACAAGTTTCCAGCCTGCTAGGAGGAGCCCCAGATCATCTGTCTGTTCTCAGCAATCTGCATGACCTGCTATGCCACACACTGAGCAATCAACAGCTCTGCACACACAGTTGGGGCACAGGAGGAATCTCCTTGGAGAGATGTAAACACAGGTGAGATGGGTTAGGAAACATCTGAGTGGCAACTAAGGGTGGTTATAGAGGTACCTCATGATGCAGCCATAGAAAAACATCATCAGAAGGTGTGAAGGACCTACCACAAGTCATGGAAATGTCTGGTGGTTGGTGCTCCAAAAAGAATTCCTGTATCATCTGGTGGCACGGGGAAAGACAAGCACCCTTGCCTGGACAGCAAGGGGTCATGAGAAGAGAAAAAACGCCATCAGGATGTTGTATTAAAAGCACATCTGTGCACAGTCTGGAATGGTAAATACATTTTCAGGCTCCCCTCATAAAGCTGCAGTGTTTAAAAGTGCTGATAAAGTGCATTCCAGCGTCCTTGAAGTTCTGCAGTGCACCACACACTCCACGCAGTGTTTATCCGGGATCGGCCAGCGCCGCGCGGAGCGGCCGGAGATGAATGGGCTGTATGTGTGCAGGGCAAGGATTCATGGGTTGTCACCAGAAAATGGGGTTCAGCTGGCTTGTTCTGGCCCTAGAGACCCTGGGGCACTGCATTTCACTCTGCCCAGAACAGGCTGCAGAATCTTGGGCGTTCCCACTAAAAGGGCACAGTTCTCTTGTTCAGATAGAAAAGGGGGAAAAGAGATGCCTGTGGGTATTAATACAGTCCTGAAATATTAGGAAGTCTGGTGTGAAAAAGAGGTGGCTGGAGCTCATAAGGGCAGAGAACATGGTTTGCTTGGCATGGAGCTGAGTTTAGATTGAGTGCATGGTGGGAAAGAAGCCAGGGACAGAAGGGGATGATGGTGTTAATAAAGGATAAGTGTCCACCTGGTCCACAGTAACTTGTCTCTTGCTAGTTCAGATGTGAGAATCACACCTGGGGCAATGCAGGGGATCCTTTGGTCTGGATGGTCTTCAGGTACCAAAAGTAGGTGCAAAAAGGGAGGAAACAAACTAAACCTGACCTGCAGCAAGACTAAATGTTAGTCACAACTTTGAATGTAAGGACTGCAAACTGGTGGTAAAACAGTGTGGAGGAAGCTGCTGGCACAGCAGGAAGGGACCAAGCAGCTCCCAGCATCCCTCACCACTGCCCCATTTGTGTAGGACATAACAGTCCATACAAGGTCTGTATGCAGCCCATAACAACTGCCCCACTTTTTAAGAGAGGAGTTCACAAATTCTGGGGCTGGTGCTGTTCTCTCTCCTGTGCCAGGTTCTTCTCATAGGTTTATTATCACTTGTCATGCCACTGAATTGCTCTTAGGCTGCCCTTTCTATTCTGCTCTCTCCTTGTGCACTCATGGATGGGGTGTTGCTGCTCTCAGAGGAGCTGTTTTCTCTCCCCTGGCTCACAGAAGAGCATCCATTCTTCCCACGATATAAGAAGACTATTTAGACTCCTTATTTAGCTCCTCAGAATAAGAGGGTCCTTTGAGAATGCTTTGGAATAGAAGTTTCAAAGCTCTGTTTGCAGCACAAAGCAGGAGGTGAAGATGGATGGTTTGGAAAGCAGCTGCAGAGTTGGGCCAACACCTTTCTGAGGCTTGGCTGTGCTCTGGCTTTAGTGGAAGCTGTGATCTATTGCAAACTTCAACAATTTGCAATACAAGTTTTGGGCAAGGGCTGCTAGAGAGTTTATCATGTAAGACAATATTTCGGAATTGAAATGCCTTGGACCATGCAGTGTTGTGAAGCATTTCTTGCTGCTATTTGGGCTGTGACTGCCTAATTAGGCATCTTTACAATAAATTGGTTAAAAATTACTGAATCTGGAGGGAAAGAAAGTAACAAAGCTTGGGAAGGAGCTGAATTCTAGAAGGTGAATGTGTAGGCAAGAGGGAGAGGAGAAAGTTCCAGTCTAGAGCGGCAGCAGGAGGAATGGCTGAGGCTGGAGAGGGGGAAAGCTGCAGGGGAAATGGTGTAATGTCTTGGTCCTGCCTGAGCAGTGGTGTGGGAAGGAATAACAGCAGTGGTGGAGGTGGAATTGGAGACAAACAGAAGCCAAGAAGAGACATTTCAGACACAGAAGACAGCCGGGACACAGCAGTTTCTTGTGACATAAGCTGCAAAAATGGTAGGCAAAACATTGAACGTCAGCGTGCTTATGATGCCCAGTTTCCCAAGTCTGATGTAAGTGGATATAACTCCCTAGGAACTTGTAACTCTTCATGTCTTGCACCTCTGGAGCACACTTTCCTGGCTGCTGACATCTGTCATGCCACCTCACGCTCGCGGTGCCACCCCGCCACCTGCCCAAATTCACTCACACTTCTGCTCCTATGAAATGTATGAATCATAACTTCCACGCCATGGCTCTCTGCAAGCTGGTGTTTCCAGAAATAGCATCCTGCAAGCCAAGAGATGTGAGATTGCCCGTATGGTGGTGGAGGCCCAAAGAGAGGGAGCACTGAGGGAGTGTAAGGAAAACAAACCAAGGGAGGAAGGGAAGCACTGTGCAGGATCCAGTCCTTCACTGGGATTGTTCTTAGTTTGAAAGTTGAGACTATCTGAGCCCCAGTGCATGATGAGGTTTGGAAATGGGTCCTCTGTTGGTGAAATATTCCTTGCCCTACAAAAATAGATTTGCTAACATTTTAAACTAGGCTAATGAAGGAGGGGTGTTCCAGCTGAAACGCTGTGTGATATTTTAATGTCACTTCAGAGGATCACAGGATGGTTTGGGCTGGAAGGGAACCTCAAGATCAGCCACTTCCAACTCCCCAATCATGGGCAGGGACCTTCCACTAGACCAAGTTGTTCCAAGCCCTGTCCAACCTGGCCTTGAGCACTTCCAGGGAGAAGCATCCAGAGCTTCTCTGGGCAACCTGTGCCAGGGCCTCAGCACCTTCACAGTAAAACCTGCAGCATTTCCTAATAAAAATCCCTTTTTTCTTGGTGTTGGTTTCACATTAGACTTTCCAGTAAGTACAGTATTCCTTTAACCAACCCTAACCCAATCAGATGTTTTATAAATGCATTTGTTATTGGAAGTTCTGTGAGAAGCATCTTCTGAGGTGTGGAATAGCCATTACAACTGTGCAGCTCATAATTTATTCCTAGTGCTTTGACTTCTTCCTCATCCACATGCTGTTGTTTATACTCTCTGACCAAATCCTCTAACATGTGGTAAACTATTTCCATATGAATTCATCTCAGCTGAGTCCTAATGCACACTCTTATTTTTGGTAAATCAGTCTCACAGGTGCCCATTAGAAGCAGAGCTATGTTTATATGAATATTATCATGTATTAAAAAGGCCAGGGCCTTAGAGTAAATTTTGAGTTGAGGCTAAATCACAGTAGATTACCCATCTAACCAGCTGCAGTGGGTGTTTTGCTTAAAAATGGTTCCAGAGATGCTGGTTTTGTGTTGCTTTGTCACGAAGACAAAAGATGCTTTTTCACTGCATAAAGGAAATGTTCTTTGGAGAAGTCATTCTGCTTTTCATAGAGTAAATACTTTGTAGGCTCTCTCATTTCAGTGATTATATCCACTTTTCTGAGCAGGTCTTCACCTGATGTATTTCAGGAACACAGATGGATAACATTGTGCCCTATTTACTGACAAAATTTGCTCTTCTCCTGACATATAAATGCTGGTTTGGTATAGTGCCACCAGGGATGGATTTAGCACATCAAATACACCTGCCAAAGCAATGAGGGGGGAAAAAGGAGGTAGGAAAATGGAAAAGAGGTATGAAAGGCAATATTATTTTTCTTTTAATAGCTGCTATTTAATTCTGCTCACTCCCCTCTACTTTCTTTTCTGCAGGCTTAAAAGCTGTTTTGTATGAAATCAGCCAGCGAAAGTTCCACATTTGCCAGATGTTCAGCTGAGTAAAACCCTCAGTAAAGATTTTTGGAAGGTCACTTCCTGGAGAACCAGCCTTTCCCCTGCCATCCAAATCGAGGTCTGGACCTGCTGAATTTTTTGATCAAACTCTATCTGCAGTTTCTCTAAGTGAGTTTTTATTCATGTGTAGGGCAAGGAGCTGGTTCCCCCCCAGCTCAGGATATTCTGTGAGTGATGCACAGAGGAATGGGAGAACTGACCAGTCAGGGAGGCAGTGCCATTAGAATTTGCTCTCACTTAATCCCTGCCAGGTATTAATTAGTAGGCTACCATCACATTCGTTTCATAAAATGGAATCGCAATAAATTGTGTGAGAGTCCCTTTAGAGAAGGTTTGTGGTCAGACCGAAATGCCGGGAATTTCCGCAGCGTTTGCAAGTCTTTAGGAACAATGGGGAAGGAGGGGAAAAGGCCGATAAAAACTCTCCTGGCTGTCGCAATCGCTATCGGGGATGTTTCAGCTGGCAGAGAAGCCGGGTGCTCTGAAGAAACTGGGTAGGAAACTCTGCTGGGAGTTTCTCTCCTGCACGAAGCATGGAGGTTTGGCTTTTGTGGGTTTTGGTGTGAAATTAATTTTTTTTTTTTCCAGTGAGGTTGACCAAAGGCAGAATCACAGGATCACAGTCTCTTAGAATGCTTTGAATTGGAAAGACCCTTAAAGATGACCTAGTTCCATCCCCCGTGCCATGGCAGCTGGTATTTAGTGGGGGAGCAAGTGTTAGCTCCATCCCGGTACTCTGTCAGACACAGCTCGGACCATCTGACTTAAAAGGGCCTGGAAAAAAGACTGGAAATGCCCGGGAGGAAATAGCTGTCCTGCAGCACTGCAGATGCCAAAGCAAAGAGTTAGCCCTACATGTAACAAAACCTGCTGCTCCCACGCCCTAAACGAAGGTGGGGAGAACATGCAAATTGTGTCTTCATCAAACATTTAGAAACAAAAATGCAACAACTTTGAAACCGCAGGAGACTTTTCCAGATTATTCATCCTGTAGCAGTTTTGCTCCCAAAAACTGAATGCCCGTGCTAGGCAGAGGGCCATCCTCCTAGCTGGTATCAATCAGTAACAGCTCCATTCATTTGGATGGACCACATTTAGCCCATCTGGACATTAATTTGTCTTTCTGACAAGACTTGAACGCTCACTTTGACGCGCTCAGGAGCTGCCAGCAGTTGTTTCTTTCCTTGGCAAACCTCTCCGGTGCTAACACAAGCACTTTTTTCCCCTTACAGCATGCACAGGCACCACAGAAGGGCTCAGTTGCTGGTTGTAATGATCTCATGTATTTTTGGAGCTCAGCCTTTTACGAGGGTGGTGCCTGGGGTGCAGACAGATGGGCTCTGCCCACCTCTCCTCTGGATGCTTGAGGGATCTCCCAGGTCTTTCCCTACAGTGTAATTTTGAATCGTGTCTCTTTTATTTGTCTTTTTCACTCATTACCTGCTGTTCACCGTGGGGCTCCTCGGGGCTTTCTTGTTATAAATTTGATTTGGAAGTAGAAATTGGAAATAGAAATCAGTGGTTCTGCGATTACAACAAGGAGGGAATGTGTCCCAAAGGCTAGGTGGATGTGGTTTGACTCAGGCTCTTGATACAGAGCTGGAAATTGAAACCATTCTCTGTTGATGTCCCTTTGGATGTCTACAAGAAAAAGACTACCTGGCCCTTTTCCTGGAGGTGAGGCTCATCAGGGAAGCAGCACATGTGCTGATGTCTGGAAAAATAAGCAGGCAGTGCTAGCAAGATGAGAGAGCATTTTTATTGAGAAAATGTAAAGTATGGTTCTGTTCAATAGCCATATTTTAAATTGAAGGGAGAAAAGTTTCCTGTGTAGTGAGATTGAGGCTGATATTAAAGATAACCTTAAATGTGGCCTGAAAGAAAATCAGATCCCTTGCCTCAGTTGTGAGTAAGGCAGTGAAGTGAATATTTAAGGCAAAACCAGGTAGGGGAGTGATAATGAGGCTGTGGGTGCCAAAATTACCACATTCATAAGAGGAGCCAATTTCAGACTTGAGTGCACTCAGGCTGGTGGCAAGGGGACAGAAACAAGGCAGAAAATCTCCAGCCCAGAGCATGGAAAATGCACATTCAGGAGCAATGGTGGCTCTTCAGTGCATCGAACTAGGGAAGTGGATGATGACTGAAGGTACAGGAAAGACAGGTCTGTATATAAGGAGAGATGGAAGCCCATTACTGTGACCCCAATTATATGGATATAAATGAAAAATAAAGCATGAAGTTAAATAGAAAATTGGAGAGAATGCAGCCTGAGTCTAGCAAAGACAGGTGGTGATGTATAAACCTGATATCTTTGATAAAATAATGGATTTTTCTAGACGTAGATTAGATCCATGGCATTTCCTAGATGGATTCAGTGAAGTGAATATAGTGCCTTGTGAAAAATGGTGAGGTGAGCTGACAGGGGAAGAATAATACAAAAACTGGAGGTGAGGGGATATGAAAATGTCTAAAAGGAAGAACCAGTGGATTTTGCTAAAAGGTGAATTTTGGGGGAGGATGGGAGAAATTGCTGGGGAAGTCCCTCAAGAGCTGGCCTTGAAATGAGGTCTGATTTGTCAGTGAGCTTGTGACAGCTGGGACAGCACGAGTTGTCCCTGACACAAAGTCCTGGAGTATCTTCTGGGGAGTAGTGGGTGACTTTGGAGAGGGAAGGAAGAGTGCTGGGATGGGAGAGCATGGCAGCAGAATCATGGGAATTCCCACTAAAAGGGGCCCAGTTCCCTTGTTCAGATAGAAACAGAAAAAGAGATGCCTGTGAGTATTAATACAGTCCTGAAATATTAGGAAGTCTGGTGTGAAAAAGAGGTGGCTGGAGCTCATAAGGGCAGAGAACATGGTTTGCTTGGCATGGAGCTGAGTTTAGATTGAGTGCATGGTGGGAAACAAGCCAGGGACAGAAGGGGATGATGGTGTTAATAAAGGATAAGTGTCCACCTGGTCCACAGTAACTTGTCTCTTGCTAGTTCAGATGTGAGAATCACACCTGGGGCAATGCAGGGGATCCTTTGGTCTGGATGGTCTTCAGGTACCAAAAGTAGGTGCAAAAAGGGAGGAAACAAACTAAACCTGACCTGCAGCAAGACTAAATGTTAGTCACAACTTTGAATGTAAGGACTGCAAACTGGTGGTAGAACAGCGTGGAGGCCGTGGGGTGTCCATCACTTGGGCTTCTTGGGTGCTGTTCACACCATGCCAGGTGTAACCATCCTTGGAGAAATGAAACTATTGTCTGGCAGAGCAGAACACCTGGGCTGGGTTGAGGTGGATCTTTTCCATGGGGTTTTGTCATGGGACTTGCCCCAGCAATGGGGGCACTTTTTTTGGAAGGAATGGGTGCATCCTTTTTGAGCCATCGCTTTCAGCAGCTGTAGATGCCTATAAGACTATCTGAATAGTTTCAAATTTTGTGCACCTCTTGGAAGCCTTGGGCTATAGGAATTCATCTCTGTCCTCTTCTAAGAGCAATCTGAGGGCTTTTCCCATGATCCAGGTGAGGAAGGCAATGGATTCATCTGCCAGCTTCTGTTCTGTCATAGAGGCTTTCTTACATCAAAGGTATTTCTTCCAGTAGTTCTTCCTTTCCTGAGATGAATAGAATAAATTAAAGGACAATTTTTAAAGAACCTTTAAAAAAAACCCTTTGTGTTTTTTTTTGTTTGTTGTTGTATTGCTTTCTAATTTTTTAAAAATAAAAGTCCTTGATATAGGAGAAAAATAATACATGATCTGGGCACACTGGGGAAAACTAATCCCATGGCTCTTGTTGCTTGTCAGGAAGCCTGGACTGGTGATTCCTGCCAGTGTGGCATGCTTTCAGGCTCTCTGAGTGCATATTTTCCTCCCTGATTTAACAGTATTACTTAACACATACTTGACACTTTTCATCTTAAAGGGTGCTGGGGCACTTCACCACCTACATACAGCACTGCCAAAGATGCAGAAAATAACAGGCACACTTGAGAGAACATCTTGTGGTCCCACAGATCCTGACTGAGATCCCTCTGATGCAGTGCACTCTCTGGGTGGAGTGTCACCTATTAAGGACAGAAGGCTGATGCAGCAAATGCTGTGTTATAATAAAATGGAAACTTAAAAACCTTGCAGGTGGTCACTATTGAGCATTATCATGACCAAATAAAGTTTTGAAAAGTATGATGATTATGATAGTTATTAAAGATTATGTATGGTGATGATGTTCCCTTTAGCTTGTGAAAGGGGAGGTCTCAGCTTAATGCTTGTGGGCTCTGAGCTCATCGAAGTATCCTTCTTTCTTATTGCTCATAATTAAATCCACACCTGAGCATGCTCTGTAATTTATTGCAGCAGCCTCTTCTCTCCCCCTTGGGTATTCCTGTGAAATACCTTTGCCACCAAAGGCAGAACTTCCTTAATCTTTCTTCCTTCTTCATTAAATTCACAGCTTTGGTAATTTGCAGATATTGTGGAATCTGGCCCTGTTTTCCACCCTGCAGACTTGCAAGGCAACAACATCGTTTAAGCACCATATGGTTCTCAACAAAGTCAGGTTTCAGATCCAACCTAAACAGTTTAATATTATCAAAAGCCTGAGCTGGCTGCAGCAATAACAACCCCTGCTTCCTCTCCCTGCATTGTGTAACCAGAGGAAGAAAGCTCTCAAACCCAGCAAGCTGCTGTGATCTTGAACAGGGGCTGCAGGGCTGGAGAAAAGCCTTTGTAGCACCTTCATTATGATCATAGGACGAGTGCCCACCTGGACCACAAAGGAAGTGCAAACCCAGGTCTGGTTTCAATTAGGATGCCTTAAAAACACAGACCATGCTTAGTTCCTATTGTTGCTATATACAATTAATTTATTTGATGTTTAGGTTTTAATGAGAGAGTGTTACATGACTCCAAGCTACAGAACATGCAGTTGTCTCTATTATAATTTAATTTATATTTGGCTTTTTCTCTTTTAGGGGCTGGGATCCCAGTTCCCACCAAATTTAATGCAGGTAAATATTTTCTGTCAGAGTTGTATTTGGCATGAGGAGGGGAGAACAGGCTGGGTGGGGATAGGGGAGCTGGGCTGAGTGTTCATTCCTCAAGCTGCACTCATGGAACAGTGTTTGGAAAAAACTAAGTCTTCCACTTCCTCACTTAATAGACTAAGAGGTCTCTGTAGATGATGAGTAATGCTGCGTGGAACAGATGCCAAAATGGAACAGGAGCCCTGAGACAGCTTTTGTTGCAGTACCTTGTAGCAATCAGAAATCATCTCCCTCTTTGTGCTATGATGCTATCAGCTGGCCGAGGATCTCACACTGAGTCACAGCAATCCCAAATGGTTACAGACATCTGCCCTGCATCAGAGGGGCAGCAGTGCTCACACCCCTCCTGACCCACCTGGAAATAGGCACCCTGAGGGCTCTGGATGCTCCTCAGCCTTCTGGGGCTTGTCTGGCCATGGAGCAGTGTCCAGCTCATGTCCAGCCTCTGAGTACATGATACAGCCTGGAAAAGGGATGGGAGAGACATTTATGCCTGTTAGGTGACAGACCTAGGAAAACTTTTCCATTTACCTGTTGGGAGTTTCTACTATTTATAGAAGAATAATAAGAAAGTATAAGTGGTGGTTTGATGGAAAAAGAAAAAGCCATTTACAGATTAATTAGCATTTTAAAGAGCCACAGGGGCTTTTTAGGAGAAAGCTATATGGAGCTACCAAATGAAGAGATTTATGCAGAAGCAATGATCTACAAGTGTTTTCTTGGTAGCTTACAGGAGGGTGAACATGTTGTTAGAGATATTAGTAACGGAGTGTCTGTTTGTTATCTGGGACAAAATAAATCATCTCTGTAACACAATGCTTCTTGTGAAGTGACAAAAGCACCCAGATGTGGCCTTTCCTACCAAGCTGCAATGTAGGATTTGCTGGAGAGAGGTTAGATACAGCTCCCTAGCAAGAAAAGGATTATCCCAGCAGATTATAAGCAGGTCAATTAACAAAATAGTCCTTTCCTACAATGGGCTTACCCCGATGTAGCAGGACAGGTACTGTAGATGAGGATGCAGGGGATGCTTGTCTTCTGTACTGACTTTACTGGAGTACCTGGATTGAATAAGGGGTTTGTGATCTCAGTATTTGCATATTGATATTGGGAAGAGCTCCCTGAGGAAATGGTGGAGAGCTTTTGCTCGGGGAGCTTTCAGGGAAGATGTGAAATCAAAAAAGGATTGTGAGTTGACAGTCTGGGAAAAGTCAACTCATTCATAACAAAAGGCAGAACTCAGCCTCTGGGACACAGAAGGCAATCAGGGGAAAAAAATCTCAGTTCTTCCTTGGCGTGCCTGTTTGTTTAGTTTCTGCTGTGGAAAAAGGAATATTGAATGTTACTTTACATGCAGTAAATTAGGTCTGGTCTTTTGATAAAATCATATTGTGCCTTGCTGAAATCTTCATTCTGCCAATAATAAACCTGGTTGGAATAAGTTGCTAACACATGATTTACCAGCAATGTTTTTGCTAGATGCAGCTATTTGGCTGGAAAGCAGAAGGGCCCTTGTACCCTGAAAACAATCACCTTCCTGTAACCCCAGATGAACAGATCTGTTGCTGACGTGGAGCAGCACCACTGAAGCCTTCAGAAATGTAGTATTGTATGATTAAAAGGAGTTGTTTTCCACACTGGATCTTGCCTTCCCCTCTGATTTTGGCATCCTAGAAAGAAGCAGGCAGGGGGAATGATGTTTATGCATTTGGGGGTGTTTGTGGTGTTTTCACTGCAGAGTCCAGTTGAGCCCGAGGACTAAGAGCCTTGATTCCAAACCAGCAGAGGTGAATTCATGGCAGGCCAAATACCACATCTCATCTGGGTGAAGTATCTGTTAAAGTGAACAGGAACAGAACCACCAAAGTGGCTGAAAGCTGAGCAAAGTGCTCCACCCAATGTGCTCCATGCCCATGGAAGCAGCAGGCAGAGGGGATGGTGTTTTGTCACCAGATGCCCAATGCATGGCCTCAGTGGGAAAGGAATGAACATTTTGTGCTTCCCAGCTCTTGCAAGGAGACCTGTGGTCATGCAGGAGGCTGTGAGCAAAAATATCTCAAGGAACAGTTACAAAGGTCCCACTACCATGGATCCATGTGACCAGGACACACTTGTTCCTTCTAATTTGTCATATTTGTCTGAATATTTCAGTCATGTTCTTCTAGTTTCAGTCATGTTGGCTATGTCTTTGTGGGTTTGCCGTCCTGTAAAACAAAAAGGTTCTCTGGGATTTTTACATTTCTTCACTGGAAGGGTGGCCAAGCATTGGGACAGGTTGCCTGAGGAAGTGGGGGAATTGCTGTCTCTGTCTCCTAAAAGCTGTAGATGTGGTGCTTAGGTTGGTTTGGTGATGGTTTAGTGATAAATCTGGCAATGTTGGTTAAGAGTTGGACTCATTGGTCTGATCTTTTCCAACCTTAATGATTCTATAATTTTAAAGGGTTTTTTGTAGTTTTTCAGCAGGTGTGAGTTATCTGAGTCTGGTTGGGAATTTGGGCTCCAGAAAAACAATCATCAATAAAAGTTGTTGCTCATTGATGAATTGTCTGGGAATCCTTTGCCTTTGGAGGATGTGTTCCTTTCTTCTTGGGGGAGAAAGGGCTGGTTGGTTACTTGATGTCTGAGCTGCTCTTGCAGTCTCACCTCATCCAAGTCCTGCACCTGCTGTATTTGAGCAAGACAGGGGTTGCAGTTTCTCCAAGTGCTTGGAAATTACAAATGACAGATGATTTGAATTTGTCATTTGAACCTTTCTATTCCTTTGTGGAAGTGTACAATTTTATTAATTTTTACCATGGCTAAATAAGCTGTTTTCGTCCCCAGCTCATTCACAGATTTGACTAAATCAGCTTCACTCAGATTTTCTCCCTAAAGCCACCATGGCATAAAGCCAATGACCTTCACCAGGAATTGCAGGGCGAGAAGTTAAAATACAGAAAATCTGCCCCTCTGCAAAGACTCATTTGTGGAGAATTGCAGGTCTCCCACCCCAATAAAAGCTTTTCAGCCACCTGGCGTAGACGTAACGAGATTAGAGCTCGTGAACACGGCGTCGTCTTGCTGACCCTCCTGACGTTTCCATCAGTGTTTGCAGTGTAGTGAGCATTTTCTGGTTGACAGCGGCAGTGGCAGATGGTGTTTGTTTAATTCAGCTTGTTCCCAGCACGGTGTGGGCGGCTCTTTGCTGTCCAGGTGGAGCCAGGCACAGCGGGATCTGGGACTTCCTGCAAGGCTGTGACCACGGGACGCTTCCGGCACCATCGGGACATTGGTGGGGAGGGAGGTCTGCAGCCCCCTAGGCTTCAACCTCTCTTCTGCTGAGTCTTCTCTACTTTCAAAGTGTAATTCAAGCTTTGCTCTGATAAAACAATTAGGCTCAGGAGTGCAAAGCTTTTTGGAGAGGCTTTTTGGAAGGTGAAGTCTGATCTAACAGAAGGATGGGATGAATGGGTGCAGCTGGGGCTTGTGAAAGGTGGTGAGGATGCTCAGGGGGGTCAGTGGCTTCCAGAAGTGGCTGCCATTGTGAAGGCCCTGTTCTCACCTGGATCTTAACTATGTTATAAAATACTCAGTTGTGGATCATTTTTAAAAGCCTTGGCAATCCCAAGGCAAGTGGACTGTTCTGTGTCATTGGCCCTGGCACGGCTGTGGTGTGGTGTGTCACCACTTGGAGAGCACATCCTCCCTATAAATGCACAGGGGAGAGTGGCAGGAGAAGAAAGACTGTGTGTTTGTGGATCTGTGAATGTGTGAGGCTGGGTATGAAAGAGGGACAGTACCAGAAAGGGAAATGTGACCCTGTTCTTCATCCTTCCTGATTGCAGCTGATTTCCGTTAATGGGAATCTAGGATGTTTCATTGCATGGTTTGTTTAATCTAAATTTCACATTCAACTCCCCTGCAGACAGGTTGAATGAATGGTTTGTTTTCCCCATTTCACCCCACATGGTGCTGGAGACTCTCTCAGAGATAAACAGGGGCTGTTCTCCTGCCTGAATGGGTCTCCAGCGGAGGGGGCCCAGGAGATGTGGCTGGGAACAGCAGCTCTCTTCCATCTTCTAGAATCCTTCAACACATGTTTCACCTCCTGCAGCATCCATCGGGCCACCAGGGATGCCACCTGTGCCCAGCTTGGCTGTCCCTTCTCTGGATACAAAGGAAAACCTAGAGGGTGTGGGGCCAGGTTCCTAAAGGATGAATAAAGACGTGAAGGAATGTTATGGAAGAGGATAAAATTCAGCCTAACCACACAAAAAAGAATCCTATAGGAGCCAAAGCTGAACTGAGACTGGCTGTTCTGTGTGCTGGTGACAAAAAAACCCCAGTACAGGGTGTGACTTTCCACGTAGCCCAAAAACTATGCAGAAGGGGATTCTGTCCCAGCAGAAAATCTGCTGGGGCTTGTAATATGAAGAAAACTCCTTTGGGTAAGCACAGCTTGATTGAAATCTCTGCTTCAGACACGCCAGCTACTCTCTAAACATGGAGTGTAATGGCTTTTGTACTTGTAGATTTCTGCTTCCCAGTTTGGATTGGGATCACATGTTGCAGTACCCAAAATTAGAGCTAGAATGGGGAGCCTTGCATATTCATTTCTTGCTGAAATCAGGCTCCATTGAGGCTCCTTAGCATTTTACTGATAATTCTCCTTTGCCAGCAAAACTAGGCATGGGGCCTAATCATGCCCTTATTAAACTCACTGGAAGTTTTGATGTGGATTTCAATGGCACCAGAACTTTTTCCCAAAGGGACACTGATTTATTTTTTTAATTTTTTTTTCCTCTACAGCTCAGTCTTGCAACTGGTTTCTGCTGAGTTTTGCTGATTTACTTCACAGGACCAGTAGCCCTTGCAATGGGCAAATAAACAGAAATGGTTCCTAGAAATGGACCCAGATAAAGGGTTAGAAATTAGAAATTTAGTTAAAAATTTATTTGGCAGTTCCCACATCTGGAATTCCTTTTACAGTAAAATTACTGGGATCAGGAGGTGTTAGATCCCAGCAAATTCCAGTTTGATTGCTAGCAGGTGCAAATGCAAATGAGGAAAGCATCTTACCTGCACTTTGGCTCTGGATTTTGCCTTCCCAAATCTTCCAACAAAAACTCCTCATTAGATTTTCTTTTTATCCCATAGAAGAAAATGAGAAAATTACTTACTTTCAAGTTGGTTTCCTTGCTTCCTTTCAAAATGAAAGCATCACTTGGAAACATGTGTGCCTGCAAGTCTGCTTGGAAGCAGGGCTGCCCCCTCTAACCCAGCTCATTTTTTAAAATTCCTTGAAGGTGCCGAAAGACCCCCCAAGAGCTTTTGATCTTTGAGGCTGTTTTATTACTACCCAAAAAATTATAAGCACAAGAAAAAAATATTTATTTAAAGATGGGAAAATAGTGAACTCCTGGGTGAGACAGATAAATTAAAAGCTGGAAAACTAATCTCCAACCTGGCCTGTGAGTTCTGGCAACCTCAATGTCCTCATCCTGCTGGTCACTCTCTACATCCAGAGAAACCCACCCTGTCCAAAAGTGTCCTTTTTGCCCAACCTTCCCTAGACTTGGAGCTGGCCAAGCAAGGAGGCTCTGAATGCTTTTGATCCAGTCTTAGTGATTAAAAGGATAAAATCTGTCAGAAACTGGAACACCAGGAAATCTTGGGAGAGGAGTGTGAAGGAGATCTGTGAAGTCATGCAGGGTGGGGAATACAGCAAAGCAGCAAAAGCTTCCTTAAGCCCATCAGTGTCCAGGAGGATGTTAGGAGGGTGCAAAACCTCAAGGAAGTATTTCTTTACAGGGTGGATCAGAAAGGGATCGTGCTGCATCCTGTAACTGTAGAAGCCAAAGATTTTTAAAGGGTTTACGGTAGGTAGACACATTTATGGGTGACAGAACCACCTATGGCCATCAGATGCAGACAGGGATTTGGGAGATGGCCACCTGCTCAGCAGCAGACAGATCTACAGTGCAAGACCCTGGGAAAGGCCCTTTGTCCATCCCTCATTTCTTACACCCTTCCCCAGCACGTCCTCACTTCCCATGGGATCCCTTATCCTCCCTCCACAGGGACAAATAAGCATCTCTGTGAGTTTGTCCTCCTGCCCTAATTCGATGTCACTCTTTGAAGTACCGCCAATGACAGAACTCCTCCTGAACCCTCTCTGTGTCATTGCACAAAAAAGCCCCCTCTCTGCCAAGGGAGGCCCATGGTATTTCATCTTGCTCGAGGCAACAGATGAGAGAGTTTCCTCTTTTATGGGTTAGCTCAGATGTAGAGCCCACAGTGTTCCCTGGCAGATTATTAAAGCATTAACCATGCTCATTTAATAGCATTGAGATGCAGATAAGATGTAATGTATCATGTATTGTATTCCCCTCTCAGTGTGGCTGAGCATGTTTTTTAATGTCAAGGGCAGGTGTTTTTGTGTGATACCTACTTAGTGGTATTTATGGTGATATTTGTTCCAGGGCTGCAGTTAATATCGTGTCCTCTGTTTCGTTACACTCTGAGGTTAAACTGCATGTCTGGCACATCGTTTATTCAATTATTAAAACATCTTAATGAAGGTTAACAGCACAGTTCAGCACGGCAGCGCAGGGCTGAGGCGCATAAATCTGCCAGGCGCAGCGTTGGGAAAGGCGGCTGAACGGCATCTCCCCGAGTGCAGATGGGGCAGATTAAAAGTGCCTGCAAAACACTGCCAGAAACAGCTCTGAACACAATCCTTCTGGGAGCCAGAGCTGGAGAGATGAAATAAAGAGCTGTAACGGGTGTCCCTGCTTTCAGCTGCCAGGAGCACCGAGGTAAATGGGACATTTTGGCTTTCTGTCTCCCTTGCTGATCTTGGGTGAGCTCTTCTGAGCTTTGAAAGACCAGCTCTGGTGCAGTATTTCTCTGAACAGGTCTGGTTAGGTTCTCCAGGGCTTTAGGGGGATGCTGGGGCTCTGCTCTGCCAAGGGGAACCATTTTGGTGACCGTGCAGACAGAGAAATTGCCCCTGTGGAGCCTCTGAATCTGGGCTGATACCAGCACAGACTGTGTGATGGCACTGGGCTAGTGCTAACCACCAGCACAGATATCCTGCAGTGCCCATGGAGGAGCTCAGGACTGCAGAAATGGTGTCCTAGTCTCTTATTCACCCTGGGAAAAGGCTCCCTAAAATCCAGGAAAGCCCTGGGCTGCAGTCTTTCTCCAGCAGCTACTGGGATAATGTTCAAAATTTTTTGTTCCTTTAGCAAATATGAGCTGAAGCCCAGGAAAATGTTAGAGGACTTCATTGTCATTTTTACACAATATTGTTAAGGAATAAGTTAAATTTCCAAATAAGTCTGGGGACAGGAAAGACTCTGTAGCTGTCTCTGAGTTATCTACAGCTGACCTGCCACCTAAGCCTGATCTCAGTCCAAAGAGATTGATGGATTAGTTCTACTTCATCAAAGAAAGGATGATATTTGTGATTCACACCAAATATCCATGCCATCCCAAAATGCTTAAATGATACTTTACTTCACCCATCTTTGGGTGAGAGCCGTTGGATTCATGTGCAGAAAGCAAAGAGATGTGCATTGTGCTCAGCAATTTGTTGATGTGTTTACCAACTGCAGTGACATTTGTTGCCCAGTGATACAAGGCTTAATTGAATTGTTGCCTTGTTAATTTTTTAATCAACTCATTATAATCTTTTAATGACTTTGGAGCAGTAGAGGTTTTCCAGACCAGGATATGCCGATATCCTGGGGCTTTGGGAGCCAGTTTGAATGATCTTCAGTAAATGAAGTCATTCTACTGTACACCGTAGTTTGCACAGAGATGGTTGTTTAAGATTTTACAGATGTCTTAGATATGGAAGCCAAAATCAGCAGCAAAGGTATTTCCTGTCTTCTTCCAGAGTTGTTCCTGTGCCCTTTGCTCATTCCATTATATTTCATTATTTCATTCTTTTCTCTTGAGGTGAATGATTTGTCCCAGAGTTCAAGTGCTCATAATGTGCTCATGCAGTTCAGCAGGCATTCACAGATACACTTCATGGCCCTGCAAGCATTACCTGCCAGTCCTCTGGTGGCCCTCCTGACATCACCACTCCCCTCCACAGAGGTAATTAATCACTCACTGCCTCATTCTCCCCACTTCATTCACACCCAGCAGTGGCAAAGCCTAAAAAATGGTCACAAGAAGAGAAAACACCCCCGAGGATGATGTTGGTATGGCTGGGAGGACACTGCTGTGCTTATTCCTTCCCTGCACATCTGCAGGTCAGTGGCTTTCCAATGAATATGTCACAGCTCAGACTGATGGAGAAGAAGACAGAGTTTTTCCCCAGAACTGACTCATCTTTCACTCTGCTCAGTCAGGTTTGGGAAACCATAAAATAGACCTTTCAAGCATATAAAGATCACCAGGGTAGAACATTTACCAGGATTTAATGGGGAAGCAACATGAGTGTCGTTGATGCAAAGGAAAGCTCTCCATCACCCCAGTTTAAGTCCCAAAGGCAATTCTCTGTGACACTTCAAACATATAAACAGTGTAGTGAGAATAAATATAATATATGGGCTTTGCCAATGCAAATGAAAAGCAATTATCCCAAATCGCAGTCTTAATTTATAAGCAGTCAGTATAATTTGAAAAACTGAAATCTGATGTTGCTAAATCAAATTCCTGTAATTCCACTGGGCATTAAGCACATAATAAGATTACACTGTGCACTGAGCATGTCCTTGTTAAATCTGCTGGCTACTGCATTTTTATTGCTCTCCTGGGGGTTTATTGAGTTTACACTTCCAGTAAAAGGTAATGTTTTCACAGTGTCTTTGGTGTGTTGGCCACACAAGTCTGTCTGCAGCAGGCAGAATTCTTTAGCCATATAATTTGCTTACATCCCTTAGTGGCTCAATTGGAAAAATCAAAAGGCTATTAAAAGACACCATGCAGTTGAATATAACCAAATTAAAAATAATAATAATGAATCTGCTGTACTGTAATCAGTAAGGAAAGGAAGCCATGCATAATGGTGAAGGTCTAGCTGTGAGACAGCTGAATTGATGAGCTCTTCTGCTTAGGCTTGGTTCTGAATGCCTGAATAGTGGTGCTAATATGATATCTGCAATTTATATACAAAAGTGACCTTGAGACTAGCTGCTCTCCAAACAAGCAGGAAGAATGGGATTTCCTTGCAACAGGCTGTCTGTAGTCTTGGGAAACAGAGGAGAAGGCAGGGGATAAAGGGAGGACACCAAGGTAACGTGGATTTTGGCCAGTGAAAGTCCCTGTGAGCAGCGTGGTATTTCCTAAGGAAGACACAAAGATGAAATATGTCATTTTAGAAAGAGGCAAAAAGCTAAGAAGAAACAAATTCCCTCCCAACAAACCAATGCAAGGCAAAATGAATGCAACAGACACCAAAGAGACTTGCACATCTGTGAACAGCATGGACATCCTTGCAGCACCATCTCAGTGTCCCCCTGCAGATGGGTTCTCCTGGTGTTTGATCCTCTCCTGCTGTCTTACAAGACTTGGTTTAAAATTTTAGGTGTAAAAGTCTTCTTGAACATGCTTATCATTAAGCAGGATAATGGTGGATAAGCTTGATAGATGCATTAATTTACATTTTAAATCTTTGCTGTTGTGTCTGGGACAATTGCAGTGTCAAACTGTGGGCTCAGATCTCTCCCAAGAAGTAACACTGTTTTATTCACTGGAACCTTATCGGGTTGTGCAATCATCCTGTAATATTTAAATCTCAGTGCTTTTGAAGGGCCATCCTTTGTTCTCCTGGTTAGCTCACCTTCCAGAACACTTTTACAGTCAAGGTTACAAGAACATCTTGTTTTTACACATGAATTTTGTCAGAAAAGAATGGACCAAGTGTGCATTCCTCTCTGGGAATAAAGATAATTCTGCTAAGCAGGATTTGTGATAGCAGCATGAGATCAGTGCACCCTGGGATCACTTACAGAGCCCCAAACTTCTGCTTAGGACCAGGTCTGAACTGGAAGACAGACTTGCACAGAATCACAGAATCATGGAATGGTTTGGGTGGAAAGGGATTTTCAGGACTATCTCTTTCCAATCCCCCTACCCTGGGCACAGACACCTTCCACTAGATCAGGTTGCTCCAAGCCCCATCCAACCTGGTCTGGAACACTTTCATGCCAGACATTTCTCTGGCATGCTCTTGCACTTTCCAGCTGCTGACTCTTGGGGAAAAAAAAAAAGCTGGTTATTTATATAGGATTCCTGATCTGTATACAAAGCTTCCTGGACTGACTTTTTCCTTCATCACTCCTTGTTTTCTGCAGATACAGCATTACAGAGCTAAACACATGAGAGGTCAGTCTCACTTCTGGGGTGTCCTGCTGCTCATGCCAGCTTTGTGTGGAATAACTGATGGAGGGTCTCTCATCATGCAGTGAGTGCTGCAGCTCTCTGCAGGGACTCATTTTGCTCTGGTTTAATGATTTGCAACCTGGAGGGATTTCATATGTCTAAACCCTCATGTCCTCTAGCCAGTCACCAGCTATTCCTGAAATCTGAATGTCAAGGCCAAAGTTTGTGTCAAACCTGCCTGGGCAATCCTGGAGGTTTCTGTTTGAAATGGTTTCTCAGGGGTAGATACACCAAGACTTTGACTGAATTCTTCCATTATTTGAGATTTATTGCTGGCAGTGGACAAGTTCCTTTGGGAAAGCCTTAACATGAGATGACAGTAATTCACCAGAAGTTTGGCATGGTTTTACCCGAGGGAACTCTAAACCAGCAAGCCTTCCCATGACATAAACATCACAGAGGTCACAGAGCAATTAGGATTAGGGTTACAAATGTGTTTATCAGTGTCAGGACAATTACGTCTTCTAGCTTTGTTAGATGGGCATATTGAAACACCTACTTTGGGAAACTTACTGGGAAAAGGAAAAGCTTGAATCATAAACCTCAGCAGTGCTGTTTGTGCCATGCAGGCTGCCCCTTAAATGTTGAAAACATACTTAAATGTTAAAATGTTGAAAATATACTGGCACTGCCAGGAAGAACTGGAACTGGATTTACACTCTTTTTTTTTTCCACCACAAAGACCAGGAGGAAGTGAGAAGAAACTCAACACACACAAAAGGAGGTGTACCTTCCCATGTAAGGCCAGTGCTTGTGGGACAACCACAGTACCTTGATCAGCTGTGGATACAGGCACCAAAAATTGATGAAGGCTCCAGCAAACACTAAAGAAGTTCATGCAAGAGAGATGCACAGAAACCACATCTGTCTTGGGAAATTCTTGTGCTAAAAAGGGCTGGAAGCTGGAGAAATACCAGTAACTGCTTCCCTGAGGTCAGACTCTCCCACAGCCATCTCTTCTTGAGTTAGGCTGATCTGTGTTCAGATGGCTATGGCCATGTTGGTTTGTTGTGCTACAAACTTTCACAATTGGACTTTGAGGGCATAAAACAGCCCTTGTTGTGCCCTCCATTCCTCCCCTTCCCCCTGACATGCTGCATTTGATGTGTGGGATTAGAACCATGCAAACCTCTGACCTTGGGCATGGCACATCTCACATGAGGAAAGTAGGAGCAAGGTGTGTGCTCAGAGACCACTGCCAGAAAATTATCCTAGAGGGAAGTTTTTATTTATGACCTCAGTTCATCACATTAGCAATAACTCACTTCATTCCTGCTCAGGGGTGGTGCTTTTCCTACAGGATGAGATGTAGCTTTTCATGAGGACCACACTTGTGTCTCTTTTCCAGAGAGGAAAGATGAGGATTTTGTATGTTTTTCATGCTGCAACCAATTTATTGCTTTATGGGATTCAGAGCTCCCCAGGAAAGTGTCATGGATTGTGTCATGGTGCACACTACTTGCATGGAGACCTTTGATTCAGCTGGCAGACATTAAAAGAAGACAAAACAAGTTTAGCCAAAATCTCAGTAATGACTGCATGTGTGCAGCTGCAAGAAGAGCAGTGGTGATTGAGCCAAGAGTGGGAATTATTGGCAGCAGGGTCTGCATTCATATGTGATTTATATTTTTTTCCTGATTTATAATTTCTTTACCAGCTGTGCAAGGTCCCTGCTATGTCCCCACCTAACTGTTGCCCACCCTGCTGCCTTCCCAGGGCTCTTCAGATCCACAGCTGAGCCTGACCTGCTCTTGACTTTGGCTTCCACTGCCTGAGAGTCAGGGAGGTGCTCTTGAGTTTCTTCCAGCCATAAACATTTGGGGTGATGTAGTGGAGTAAGAACTTCCCCTGTATACCTTACCCCAGGTCTGGAGGAGCTGGAAACAGACTGGGAGCTCAGGAACTGGGGCTGAAGCCAGAAAAACCAGAGCCATCAAGGAAAAGCTGTTTCAAGCCTCAATCCAGCTTGTACAACCCAGCCAGTAAATTCCCATCTCAAGGCTTGTCAAAATTGTCCTGGCAAGACAGTTTTTGTCCTCAATGTATGTTTTCTTCCTCCTCTCATCATCAGTGGAGCTGAGAGCTTACTGACAGCACTGGTGTCCATCACATGCTGGTTTAACACCTCCTTCACCTTCTCCTGCGGGATGAAGGGTGCAGGCTTCAGTTTGTGCTCAGGGCAGCTGGCATGGAAAAGGTTAAAGCTTTTGTGTTGAGTACACAGTTCTTTGCAGCTTAAGTAATTTTTACAAAACCCTCAAGAGCCAACTGGTGGGCAGAGGGAGAAGGAAGCATTCATATAAATACGTCTGGGTTAATGGATGCTGCAGCCTCCTCTCCACTTGCTGAGGTAACTTGAAATAATTCCAGGAGCAGACTAAGCTGAAGAAGCAGATCCTTGAGTATTTCTAGTCTTAAAGTGGGTTTTTCCTCTGTTTCTATAAGCAACTTAACAACTGAGGTAATGTTCAGCTCCAGCCAGGACTGATGGGCCATGCTTGGTCCCATATTTTGGGTGTCCAGTGGGTACAGAAATATTGCCACAGGATGGAGACAGACCATGAGTCCCAGCAGTGCTGGTAGCTGCTCCCACTGGCTTGCAGAGCTGACATTTGTAGGATAAAAAGGAAAAAAAGAATGATGCTTTCTCTGGCTTGTTAAAACACAGGGTTTCTGTTGGGCAAAGAAGATGTAAGAACTCCAGGCCTTAGAGCAGTGAGGAGGCCAATGGAGCACAGCAGACTGAAAGTTTCAGACAAAGTACCTGCTTGTAATGAGCTGTTTTTCCAAAGAGTTGATCTGCAGACTGGCTGGAGTCTGCACACAAACCTCCCCCATCCCAGCACAGGCCACAAGTCTCTGCTGGGGCTGCTTTAGCTCAGAGTTCTGAAGTTAAACAGAATTATGTCCTCTGAGAGATGAAATCCTGGTCCTGTTGGCCCCAAAGTCAAAGCTCTTTCTTCACATTTCATGGAATTATAGAACAATTGAGGTTGGAAAAGATGTTTAAAATCATAGAGTCCAACCATTAACCCAGGTCCACCACTAAACCATGTCCCCAAGTGCCACATCCACATGTCTTTTGAGGACATCCAGGGATGAGGATTCCACCACCTTCCTGGGTAACCTGTTCCAATGCCTGATCACCATTTCCATTAAGATTTTTTTCCCAATATCCAATCTAAACCTCCCCTGACACAACTTGAAGCTATTTCCTCTTGTCCTGTCCCTTGTTACTTGGGAGAAGAGACCAACCTCCACCTGGCTGCCTCCTCCTTTCAGAGAGTTGTAGAGCTCTGCCCCATCCTCCCAGGAACAAGGACAAGAGATGGGGACCAGGTTGGTGTAATTATGCTGGGGACTGATGAGGAGGCAGGACTCACACTTCAGATGTGTGGTTTGGGGAGCCTGGGAACACCACGGCCTCAGCCAGGTGCTGCCACTGGAAAGGATGGCTTTTCCCTCAAAGGCAGGACCTCAGCAGGGACTTAGAGGGCTCTCAGGAATCCCTGGGGTAATTCCTGAGCTTTGCTGGCCTGGCAGCTCTGAGTGCAGCTGGACTTGGGCTGTGCTTTGCTGGGAGATGGCACAGCAGAAACCACACTGTGTTTTCAGCATTTTCCACTTCAGTCTCTGCTCCTGCAAACAGCAGAGCTGCCTCTCACACCAAGCTCTGGTGTTCAGGAAGGTGTGATTTCTGTGGAAGTTGTGAATTTTTCTTGTAAGACTTCCCTTTCTTCTCTCCCTTGTGATGGCAAATGGATTCTTGCAAATATAGCACAGGTTTATTTTAAAGGTTGGAACAGCAAAGTGCAAGAGTGCATTGTACAAAAAAAAAAAAGAGAAACAGATCCCAACTGTACTATTCATTTGCCTTATAGGACATGAGGCTTTTTACACTATTTTAAAAAATTCTTGTGGGTATGCTTATGCCTTACAAGCTATAAAATCTGGACCCTGCTGTTGCTAGATTAGGTCAGAGTTAGAGGCAGAGAGGGGATGCTGCTTTTAGTCACCCCAGGAGACTTGTGTAGCCCCACCTCAGTACCAGGAGCACATGGGGGTGGAATCCCCCACAGATGGATGTATCTCCTGAAAACCTCATGCATATTTCTTCCTGGATACTTTCCTTGCCCTCTTCAGAGGTGTTGGTTTATTTTCCTCCCCCTGGGGAAGTTCTACCCCAGCAGGAACACAGCCTGTCAAGCCATTGCCTTTAAACCCTGCTGAATGTTTTTCAGGCCAATACATCCTGTTTGAATTTGAGGTTTTGTCCAGGCCCTCCTGTGTTCCACTGCCAGTAGGTGTGAGTGATGCCTTTTATATTTTTTAGATTCTGTTCTGCTTTAGTGTGTATTTCCAAGCTTCATGTTAGGGGATGGTGAGCTCCATTCACAGAGTAGGGAGACAAAACAATTCCTTCTCTAGCTGGGCACCAAGGACAAATGATCCAAATCTCAGCCCCAAGAGAACAAACAACATGGACTGAAGAGAGAAAAACAAGCAGGATGGGAGTGCATGGGCTAAAGCTGGGATGGGACAATGAACTCCAAGGTGCAAATGGAGCAGAACTGATCCAAGGCAGAGACCCCGTGCCCGCTCGTGCATTTTGTTTGTGCCCATTTTGGTTCATCTTGGGTGCAGCCCTGGCTGAGCTCTTGTGCTGCCCAAGGTGGATCCATTGAGACCTTTTAATAAATCCCTACTTTATTCTTTAGCTTTGTCCAGTCTCTGTTCTAGGTCAGCCTTCACAAGGCATCAGTTTCTGGTGACCCAGATGGGACAGAAGCATCTGGAAAACCCCTGGGACCAGAGCCAGAGGAACGTGCATCTCCTTT
Organism: Peucedramus taeniatus; assembly: GCA_013400575.1. NCBI lineage: Eukaryota > Metazoa > Chordata > Aves > Passeriformes > Fringillidae > Peucedramus > Peucedramus taeniatus. The sequence continues at coordinate 68,463 of WBNO01031623.1, read as the reverse complement.
GGAGAGAAGGAGGATAAGGTCTGGTGTAGCAATTTCCAGTGGTCTAAATACCTGCTAGGGGAAGGCTGTGCCCTCAGCATCAGGTGTCTGTGGGCTCTGTCTCTCTTACTTGGGCCCAGCTGCACCCCAGTGCTTCTCCTTGGTAATGAGGGAAGTTTTTCCCTTTTTGCAGAGCTCTTGAATTTGCACAGGAACCCTCTCAGGCCCAACACCTGCAGCTTTGGTTCCTGGCCTGGAGGTAGGACTTGGCAGAGAATCCTGAAGCTGCCCCACTTCTTCCCAGCCCTAAAACTCAGAGTGACATATGCAAAGATCTCCATACACAGGAGGCAGGGTACATAGAATCATTAAAGTTGCAAAATATTTCTAAGATCATCAATTCAAACAATTAGCACAGCCCATGTGCAACCTGCTTCAGAGGGAAGGATGCAGTTTAGGAGCCCTGAGCTACCCTGACTATTAATAATCCTCTCTGTTATAGAGGAATTACTTGGATTCAGATATGATTTCATCCAATCTCAAGTCTTCTGTTCTTTCCTTTCTCCATTTTGCCCTAATTTCTCCATATAGGCTTTTGTCAGGCCCTGTGTGTGGCTCCAGGGAGCTCCAAGTTCTCTGTGCTGGTGTAAAGGCTGGTGGGGAGCAGTGCAGCTGGGGATGGGGGCACTTCCAGCCACCCACACTCCCCCTCGTCCCACCTCTATGCCTCTTTCACTGGTGCCTGCCCAGGTTTGGTGCCCTCCAGTCCATTTGCAGCATCAAACAGAGAGAGCTGCCATCTCTCAAGGTGAGAACATGGGGAATACCTGGCAGCCATCAGGAGTCACATTATTTCCATGGTGTTCCCAGAACAACCCGAGGTGCTTAGCAATAAATGCCTCTGACACAGGAGGTGCCAGGCTTCAGCAAGCTGCTCCCTGTCTGAGCTGGGCTGTGCTTGTTCATGATGAAAATAAGGCTGGTGCCACAGGGAACGAGGCAAAACAGCACACAGGGGGATGAAACTGGGGGGAAAGGGGAAGGGAATAGCTTAAAAGAGAACATTTTGTGGTGTGGGCTTCTTTAGTAGTCCCAAGGCCTTATTTGTGTTTTGCTGTGATTAATGTGATTCATGTATCCTCCTGCTTGGCATTGGCTGTGGCTCCTGAGTCATTTAGGGGTCTCTTGGGACTAATCATAGAATCGTATGACATTTTGGACTGGAAGGGATCTTAAAGAAATCCTGTTTCCATACTAAATGAGGTTGTTCAGAGCCCCTTCCAGCCTGGCTTTGAATACCTCCTAGGATCCACATCCACATCCTCTTTGGACAACTTGTGCCTCACTACCCTTGTAGTAAAAAGCCTTCTTCTTCCTTATATCTAATTTAAATTGACCCTCTTTTAGTTTAAACCCATTACCCATCGTCCTATTGCAGCAGGATGTTACTGACTGAGTTGGATACTGCATTGGAGAGGTACCAAATACCTTCTCCAGTTTCTCTGCTAGGGATAGTAGTCAAATTTATCCTCTGCTCTTTTGCACTCTTTGCAAGACATACACCTCCAGTTGCCATTGCTTTCAAAGACTTAGGATCACTCATTCCAGCTGGGATATATTTTTTTTTTAAACCACGTGACAGCATAAATTCTTCTGCAAAGTGGAATTGGAATTTCATGCAGGCTTAGCCATGTACCTCAAGACCCAGCCTCCCAGTGCCAAAGGGGACTGATTCATAGGATCCAACACTACCTGAATCAAAGTGCTAGAGCTGAGGAAGAACTTGTGAGTGGGACAGTGAAACACCTGTATTTTGCCTGCAGCCATCCCTGTTGGTGGCAGTTTGGAAAAACAGGTCTCTGCTGGGAAGGGATGAACCAGAGGTGCATCAGGGATTAGGGGCAGTCAGGACCAGCCAGATATGATGTTCCTTGCAGTCTCCCAAGTGTATGCCCAGCTCCCCATTTCCCTAAAGATATTGTTCCCCACTTCCCACACATCAAACCCCCAGAATGTCTTGGTATGCAGAGGAATAACCCCCATGCAGGTACAAAATGATCCTGTTTTCTCAGCAGGATGACCCAGTGGTTCCTGGCTGGGATCTAACACCAGAGCTGCTGCTGTGCTGTTTAACCAGCTGCTATTGATTTTTATTTCATGCACATTGATAGAGATGGTGCAGGTGGGAAATTGTGAAAGGAGACATAAATAATAAACTAAGAAAAGCTGTAGCTTGGGGTGAGGGAAAAGCAGTCTGGCATTTACTGGAAAGCAGAGTTTAGCGGGTAATTTTTCAACACAAAGACAGTTTTGCTACAGAAGATGTTGGGCCTGCTTTAGCTGTTAGTTATGCAAGTGGAATTTGGAATCAGTCCTGGGCCAGTGCAGAGAGTGGGGACAGAGTCAGCCCCACTGCTTTCCTTGTGTCTTTCCCCATGTGGCAGCACGAGGCAGGAATGGTTTGCTGCCACTGCCAAGAACCTGGGCTAACAGGGGCTCTGCTGATCAATTAGCAACTCCAATCAACTGGGAAAGTAGGGGTTTTTATTCAAGATGTTTCTTTTGGGGAATGAACTGAATTGTCTTTCTTGCTCACTGTTCAGGTAGATTTACTGGGTGTGGGATAGTTTGAAGGGAAAGGAGGCCCAAGTGAGGGTTTGCTTAACACATTATGAGTTTTTAATATAAGGTAAAAGCCTTGCCAGCTGTCCTGGACCAAAATTGTAAGTTCCTTCTCTCCTGTTCAGCACCTTTAATTCAGGAGGTACTGCACAATGCTGTGTAAGAATAAAGTCATAAGCCAGAGGACAGGCAGGAAAAAGGGACTTGTCATTTCTGAGATGGGTGAATCCAGCATGTTCCTTTGTGCACAGTCTGGGTCTTGTTTGTGGTGCTCACCAGAGCTGCAGGTCCTGTCCTGGGACTCACCAGAAGAGCAAAAAGCTGTATGTGAGACCTTTGGTTTCCTCATGAGGATCCATTTGAGATCAAGAGAATGCTCACAGCTGCATTACTCTGGGAACCCACGATTTCCAGTTATCCACTGATTCACTTTGGTGAGAACAGAAAAGGAAGAGGTAAGTCTAGAGCTAAGCAAGCTGTGGAGAGGGAGGAAAGGACCTGAAAACCACTTGGAGAAGGGTGTTAGAAAACTCAGAGTGAACAGGAGAAGAACTGGGACAGGAAAACCCAGATCCTCTGCCTTCTGGTGCCTTTGGAGCAGGTTGTTTTACACATCAGCTCAGTTTCACCCAGCTCCCTGTGCACACCCAAGGGGATTCTCCACTGGCACAGAGGATGCAGCTCTAGGAGAGGCTGCCCACTCTTCCTGCCCTCTCAAATCTGGCCACAGCATCAGGAGTCTCCCTTCCCTCCCAAACTGTTTTTCCAGCAAGGAGCATTTACCAGTTAATTTGTCCATGGTGCAGATGTCTGTCTGGAGCTGTAATGACATTTACTAAAGGGGACTAGAAATTATCACTGGGGGACTGCAAATAATGAAGCCAATGCCTTTTATTGACACACGTGGAAGCTGTTTAATTTGGGATGTTGGCTGTCAGAAAATAGAGCTCTTTTGTGGCAGCAAGGCAATATTGTGCTTAATTTCAAGGTTCGTGCTCGTGTTTAGAAGGGAGCTATTTTCAGCTTTTAGGTTTGGAGTTTCTTCACAGCAATAACCTATCAATTCAACGTCTAAGTGTCTGATCTGCCTTTGCCTGAAAACTTTGATGATTTCTGCCAAGGATTTCTTGCTATGAAAGGACATGAGAATTTTCATTTTTGCCCCTTCCAAATGCAGCTGCAGGCCAAGCCCTCAAGCCTGGGCCCTTGGGTGCCTTTCAGCCCCCAGCTTCTGATTTAGGCATTTTGCTTCCCATTTATGATAGGAAATGTGGTTTTCTTTGAATTTTTAATGTGTTTAAAAGAGGCAAGCTCTTTGCCACCTTGTTGTAGAGTCAGCCAAGTGGACCAAAATCTCTCAGAGTGGTACCTAAAGCTGAGCATTCTAGGTTTAAAGACCAGGAAAACATCTCCTGTTATTAGAGGATTTGGGTGCAAACCTCCTAAACTAATCTGGTTCTGTTCATCTCACACAAGAGATGGAATGGCCAGCACCTCAAAAACTGAATGATGAACTTGGATGGTACAACAACAAAGGTTTGCACAGGTCAGCTTTGCTCCTGACTGCAGCTCCCACCAGGGCTGAGATCTTGGTGCCACTTTGCATCCACATCTTCCCATTGGGAACTGTGGAAGAAAAAAAAGGCTATTTTTGCACATGTAATATGGAGGGGAGGGAGGACAGGGGCACACTGATTATTTTGGAAGGGGGATCTTTGCTGGCTGGGCTGCTCATGGCCATGGCAGAGTCACCTCTGGGATTAAAGCCCTCACAAGTGGCTCCAACAGCAATCTCCTCTCCCAAAGACATGTATGCATTAGGGCTTATCTCACTGCTTCATTAAGGAATAGGAGCAGGGGCAACCTCAGGGGTCACCAAATCCTGTCTTGTGCCACTGCAGGTAGACATGCTGTTAATCCCTTTATTATTGTACAAAGGCAGAGGGGAACATCAGCAGGGACCTGGGCTCGTGCAGCCTGGAAATGGCACAGGGAAAGGCCCATGGTCCCTTTACAGGACATCTGCCAGGCTTACATCCATCCCAAGACACATCTTCTGGGATGGTGAAGCCCCAGAGGAGGCAGCCTGGCTTGTTAATTTTAAGTGTGCTTGAGATGCTGTAGTTTGCAAAGCTATCATCATGAAAGGGCTCAGCAGCATGTAATCAGTGCTCAGCCTTACAAAGAGACCTCTGTTATGCTCAGGCTTCTCCAAAGGCCAGTTATAATCTACATTATTTATGTGGAAAAGTATTATTAGCTGAGTTTCCTTTTTTTTTTTTTTTCATGGAAGGATTTTGAGGGAGCTCTTTGTAAGGAGTCCCAGAGGCTCTGGGACTTTCTCTCTGTTTCCTGGTGGGACTAGATTTTTTATTTATTTTCCTTTTTTTTTTTTTTTTAACTGAATATTTCAAATACCAGGAAGGGATAATGTTAAAGCCAAGCCAGTCAATGTGTAATTGTGGCACCAGTCTAGCTGGTGTGAAAAACGGTATTTTCTGTGTTATTATGAGAGCCTGGGAAATTTAAGAGTTTACCTTTTAACAGCCTCCATAAGAACATGGGCACACATTAATGATTGGAATAGGCAATTAAATGCCAGAATGGCTGACACCCTCAATGGCAACAGGATGGGGTTTGTAATGAAATAGACCTAGAAATAGATATTGGCAAAAAGCAACTTGGGAATTATTAAAAAAAAAAAAAAAGAAAAAGAAAAAAAAAGAAAGAAGAGCTTGCAGCTCGATCAGGCACTGCAGAAATCTCAATCACTGTGACAGCTCTGCCTCTGCCTTGAGTTTGTGGAGCAGAGAGGTTTCAGTGAGAGTCCCCTGCTCATGCCAACCTGGGCAGGAGTCCTCCTGCCTGGTGGCCATTTGTCCTGGCAGCTGTTGCAGAAAAAAGATGGAAAATGGGCCAAACTGTCAGTTTTGGGGGTAATCTGGAGCAGATCCAGGGCTGATCTGCCCTGACCCAGCAACCCCTTAAAGTGTGTTTTTGCACTGACACTGAATTACCTGCAAATGCTGTTTTATGGAAGTGGGACCTCAAGGAACCACGGAAGCTGCAACAGAAAGAAAGAAAATACCCACTTTGAGTCTGCTTGAGAGTGCTGCACTCAATGCATAAGTGTATTAACTTATGCTAATACATAAGTGTTATGTATTGTGTAGTGCCTTGTTTCATCAGGCATTTGGAATAAATGCTTGTGAAGAATTGGGCACTGGATTTACCAGGGGTCTAAAGCAGCCCTGTCACTGCAGGATGTGGTGCTTTGCACCTCGAAGTGCAACCCACACCCTCCTGAAATGGGTCCTGAACCAGATCCAGGCTGGCTCTGGTCAGGGCTCAGTCTGGAATATCCTCGTGGGTCCCTTCCAACTCAGGATATTCCAGGATTCTGTGAACCAGTGTGTCTCAGGGCCTTTCTTTCCCACCCTGGCACACAGCACCATTTCTTTCTGCTGTGATTTTTATCCTTCATTCCCTGCAAATATTTACAGCACTGATTCCAAATTAGCCTTTCTGCCTTTTGTAATGCATAAGAACGAACCTCCCATTGAATATTCAGAATATTAAGCAAAAAAAAAAAAAATAAAAAGCTCCGTGTCCAGCATTTGCTGTAAATATGTATAAATGCTTATTGGATCTTACCCAGTAGCACCTGTTTCTTCTGATGAGGCCTGAGATACGGAAGAAAAATGCAAACAGGAGCCTTCTAAATGAAATGGCAAATTCAGCTGGCGTAGCGCGGGGAATACCAATGAGCACAATGACCTTGCTCAGCCGCGCCGGGGAAGGGACACTCGGGACAAAGAGATGGCTCTGATTAAACTCCAGCCACCTCACCTCCCCGGGGACCTGCAGATTAGAGAGCTCCTGGCGAGCACCTGAATTCAGCTCACGCTCCCTCTGCCCGCAGCCCCTCCATCCTCTCCATCCCCTCCATCCCCTCCATCCTCTCCATCCCCTCCATCCCCTCCATCCCCTCCATCCTCTCCATCCCCTCCATCCTCTCCATCCTCGTTACAGCGCCTGGGTGATGCCTCCTATGAACAAAAATACCAGACTGGCACTCTGCTCCCTCCCCTTCAGCCTCAAGCTGGTCAATTATCCTGCTTTAATTACCCCCCTAAACATGTTTTTTTATAGGTGTGGGCTTTGCTGTGTTTATGCCTGATGAAGTAATGAAGTGATGCAGTGATAAATTAACTCTCCTGCTTGGGGTGGGGATGGGACATGATGAGTGAAGGGCTGTGCAGGTGGGGATTCACAGGAGTTCAGTGCATTGCTGCACTTCAGGGACACAGCTTTTTTCCCCCCTTTCCCTGTGGAATGTCTTTGTCTCTCCTTCGGTTTTGTAGCAATTTTGATGTTTTAGCATAAGTTTGTCTTTTATTATGTGACAGAATATGAAAATGCTGGAAGTGTCTTTGTTCAGCAGGTTAATTTTCTTGCTGATGATTAAAAGGAGACAATCATTTGAGACAGCAGAATAAAAAAAATCACACTTGGGATTTTCACTAGACCAAGAAATAGAGTGGAGGGATTTTAATAAGGAGCTGTCTAATTTGGATTTCTTTCTTTCTAACCAGAATGTGGAAACTGCTTTCCATTATGTAAAATCAATAATACCATTTTTAAATCCCATTTTCATATTTAATAGTTTGCTTCACTTTGATGCTGGATCTTTCTGCCAATCCAGCACTGACCCCAAAATCCAATGCAGGGGTGTTTTCTGCAGTGGCCTTCTGTGTAACACCAGATATTATGTCTTCCAGCAATTATCACTCTTGCTCTGTACTGGGGAGAACAAAAAGTTGAAGAGCAGAGGAGATGTTGGCATGACAGAGGTGGGGTATGAATGGAGTCTGAGTCTTATGTGGACTTTAAGTTTCTGCAAAATGACTGGTCCAGGGGGGGATTCCTCCCCATGTGCCATCAGCAGATCCCTCTGTGCAACATCCCCAGCCCAGGAGTCACCACTGGAGCTCACACAGCTCGAGGGACTCCTGCTCATACCCTGAGGACCCTCCACGTTGTTGCTGGTCACTTTTTAATTCTAGCCAACATTCAGGGTAGGAATTTTGGTGCATATAGAGAATAACTCCCAAAATCTGATTTTCAGGAGCCAAAAGATCAATAGCTTAGTATAATATATTACAATTATTTTTTTTTTCATTTCTGGCCACCTTCTCTACACTTCTGAGTGCAGCTGAATCCTATTTCTATTGTAGTGAGTTTACAAGTTTTGGGGTTTTCTCCTCCAAAGTGTAGAGGGCCAAAAAGATTTCTACCCTGGAAAAAATATATTCACTATGCTTCAAGTGGCTGAGACTCCTGCTCATGCTCATGAACAACTGCAAGAGCTGACATAAAACAGGTAGGGAGCATCCTGGATGGTCCTGTGGGTCAGAACAAGGACATTTTGGGGCAGGACCTTGCAGAGCCTTTCTTCTCCAGGAGCATTCATAGCTCCACAGTCCCTACTTGGCCTGGTGGAGTCCTCAGCTGCTGGTGACAGCCTGGAGCCCTCCAGCCCTGATCAGTCCTGCAGCTCCTTCCATGCACAGCTGGAAACCCTCTTAGAAAACTTGTTAAATTAAGTGAAAGCCAAGCTACCCTGGAGCAAAGAGAGCTCCCTCAGAAACAACATTTGATTTGCAACCCCTCCCTCCCAGGAGCGCTGCTCAAAGCAGCCCTGTGTTACACAGGTAAGGATGTGGCTGAGCAGCTATTGAAAATATGCAAAGCTGCAGAAAATAAATGGGCTGGACCTGCAATAACTCTCAGTGCTGCCTCTGGCCTCTCCAAGCAGCCATTTCATCACCGTCCTGCCGGGTGTCTCCTCACCCTCACAGAACCTGAGGAGAGGCTGGGCTGGAAGAGGAGCCCTGGGCAGGCAGGATGTGAGATGCAGACGGTCTGGGGGGAAAGTCAAGGGTGTGAAATGGGAGGAAAAGTTGTTTCTCAAGCAAAACTTGCCTTGTAGGCATGGGCAGGGTGTTCAAGCTGGTTGTGGTGGCAGGGACAGATTGTCCCATGCTCACTGCAGCTCTGTCCCATCCTCTAAACCAACCAATTGTGTGAACCAACATTAAATATTGTGGATTTTTTTTGGGGTTTTTTTTGGTTGAAGTTGGTATTGAAGGTATTTGAGATGATACTTTGTGTTTAGATTTAGGTGTTTATTATTTTTTAATTTATGTTATAGTTTTATAGGTAGTGGGTTTTGTAGTTTTTATTAATAAGGTATAAAATGGTTAATAGTTTTTTGTTACAAGGTTTTTTAAGGTTAAATTATATAATTAAGAAATGATACTTAAATTCTTTTAAACTTAATTAATTATTTGAATTTAACTTAATAATTAATTATTTGAAATTGGTAATGTTTAATTATAGAATATTATTTAAAGTTATGAAGAAGAAGGAAGAAGAAGGTAAAGAAGAAGGATTAGTTT
>WBNO01031623.1:0-58966 GCA_013400575.1 Peucedramus taeniatus | reverse complement strand
ACAGTGAAATTCTACCTTAAACCAATCCCCAAGTGCCACCATCACCAAGAGAATGGAGACAATGAAGAAGAAGGAAGGAGGGCAGTGCACGCCCAGATTGCTCCATCCTGACCCCCCTGTACACTTCTCACATGAATCCTAACATTCTATTTTTCTACTTAAAAATAAGCTACTTATTTTATTCTACTTTCCCTGGTTTTTAATTCTTCATATAAAGTTGGTAACTGTTTTCAGGGCTCGAGATCAAAAGCAGAGGGATCTTTGGCTCCATTCCAAGCTCTCTGAGCCCCCTGCCAAGGTGTCAGCCCATCCAAGGCAGCAAGAGGGATGTCCTGGTTTCCCACAGTCCAGGATTTTCCTTCCAGCTTCCCTCTTCCCCTCCCTTTTGCACCCTGCAGCATTTCCATACGCTCATCTCTGGGATCTCAGCTCAGCTTGGCCCACAGGCAGAAGAGTTTCCCACTATGCAGTCATGCATGGTGACCCTCAGACAATGATGTGTGGAGGAATCAACCCTCCACCCCCTGAGCTCCCTGCTCTGGGGGTCTGGGGGCTGAACAGGCACTGGGCTGCTCAAGGCCAACCTGCTCTTGACCATGAAAAGCAAGGCAGATATTGTGATAGGTCATGGTTCTGGTGTTGGGAAGGCACCATTTTTTTGCAGGATAATGCTGTCTTCTGCTGGATATGGGAAAATAATCTTGTCTGACCAAAGGTGTCACCCCATTGTGGCCTGTGGTGGTTTTGTCCTTACTGAGCAAGGGAAGTCAGGGCAGGCTACGGAGCAGAAGAGTCATTGCCTGGAAAACTGGAAAAGCCCCCATGGTAGGACCTGGGTGGGGAACTGTGGAATAGCAATTTGCCTCCACTCTTCCACAGACACCCCAGCAATGTCCTAAACTCCTGGAGGATGTGTAGAGACAGTAGTATGGGGTGGGAAGATTGACCTTGGTGGCTCTGTCTGGTTCAGGACACAGGGTCCAGCTCTGGTAGCACCTCAATGGCCTTTCCTTGCAGGAGGAACACTCTTCCCCAAAGCCACACACAGCTGCTTCATGACTTCAGAGGGATTTCTGGCACCTCCTGAAATGGCAATTCAAAGCCCATCACCTGTCCCTGCTGCTGCTGTGCTGTCATGTACATCACAGCCTCTGCTCAGTGCCCCAGCACTCCCCAGGAGTCCCTCCCCTCCCAGTGACACCACCAGCCTTGTCTGCACACATCTGCATCAATCCAAACCCTCACATCGTGTCAGTCATGCCTAAACCCTCTGGGATCTCTCCCTGCCTTTCTCAAACATCACAAATGTGCAAGTTGTAAATCCACCTCCAGCTTCCCTGCAGAAAATCCCTGCACAGGCAACAAGGCAAACCTGTGTGGCAAAAGTCTTTCCAGCTTGATGGGAATTTTCTGCAGGACAGGAAAAACTCCATCACCAGCTGAAGAAGTCAAAGTTATGGATCACAGTGGGTGCAGGAAGGATCTCCTACCTGGAGGGGTCAGGTCCCCCTTGCAGCTGTACTGTGCTGGGTGAAAAGCACACTGAGCTGTAAAAAAGCACATTTTGATTTACCTTCAGCTATAGCCAGCAGCACATGCCTGGGGAAAAGCAGCAGGACAAAACTTGCATATTGTGATAATTCTCAGATCAACTCCTCCACTGTGCTGCAGTGCAGAGGGTTCACAGGTCAAAGTGGGTGTCTTTGTAAAAGACCCAGAGGGGATTTTTTCCATATAAATGTGGCTCAAAATTGCTTAAGCAAAGGGAACTTCCAGCTATCACTGTGCCCCAGAGTGGGGAGCACCACATTTAAACCCACAAAGTGTGATGGAGCAACTCTTGGGGTGGTTTTTTTTTGGTTTTTTTTTGGGTGTGGTGGTTTGTTTTTTTTTTGTTTTGTTGTTTTTTTTTTTTTTTTTTTTTTTTTTTTTTTTTTTTTTTTTTTTTTTTTTTTTTTTTTTGTTTGTTTGTTTGTTTGTTTCTGTTTTTTGGTGTTTTTTTTGGTTTTTTTTTTTTTTTTATTTTGTGGCCATTTGTCACTGCTGTTTTTATCTGCCACTGATAATTTCACAGGCTGACCCTCAGTTTTTGCAATATGTGTGGTACTGAGGGGCACCTCCTCATTCACTTCCTTTGGTCATTTATCATCTTTGGTTTCTCCCTTTTTTCCTTTTCTGGGGTGTCCCAATCTCCTGGTGCTGAGCAGCTCTGTACCCCTGGAACTGGTGCACTCTCCTCTGTGCCATATCTGCTTCATCTTGCTGAGATGGTGAAAGGCAAAGAGACACAATATTCAAGGTGGAGGCCAATCATAGCCTTTTACCTCTATTCAGCAAGGATTTCTGGTTAATTCTCCATTCCTCATGGAACATTTCACAGTTCCCCTTGTCAAAGGTTACCAACCTCCACACTGATGTTTCACAGAACCAGAGAATCAGAGAAAGGTTTGGGTTGGAGGGGACCTTTAAGATCATCTCATTCCAACACCTGCCATGGCAGGGACACCTTCCACTCTCCCAGGCTGCTCCAAGCCCCATCCAACCTGGCCTTGGACACTGCCAGGCATGGGGCAGCCACAGCTTCTGTGGGAAAAGTGTCACTGTGAAGTGCCTGGAGCACTGGGTTAACTGCCTGAAAAGTCAACTGAGTGCATTGTCCAAAGGCTTTGCAGAAAATTGGTTGAGGATGTAGACAAATGGACAATACTGCAGCTAATAGGAGGTTGTGTTGGCTCCTGTAGAACTAACTGAAAATGTTGCCAGCTGGATACAAGAAAGGAAAAGTAATACTGAATAATTTATTTTTAAATAAAACACACATATGTTGCAAAGTGACTGGATTAAAGCTTCTGGGACTCGGGGAATTTTGTGGAATGCGTGTGAAATTCAGAATGTGTACTGTGCTGAGTTGAAGATTAGGCTGTTTCCAACTTTGATATTTCCTAGCTTTCCCTCACCTGCCTTCCAATGGCCCTGGGCAGTTTAAGCTGTGTTATCAGATGTGTGCTGGACATGTCTGATGAATGCCAAGATCTCACAGTTGCAGCAGACAGCTACTGCTCTGATCTGAATCACTGCAGACTTTGAACAGGCTGTGTTTAAGCTGAAAGTGGGTGGTCTGAGTTGTCTGCAGACAGTCTAACTTGAGAGGGATCTTATTCCTGGAGCATATCTAACGCCATATATCAAAAGTTACTTTGATTCTTATCAATATTCTGGAGGCAAAACTTCAAAATATGCCATTAAAACAAAGAGGCATGACTGATCTTTTTAAGAACTCTTGTGAATTTATTGTTCTACTAAAGTCAAATAACCTAGGAACAGAAAATATATTTTCTGAGTAGATATGTAGGTTAAAGCAACTTCCTCTGTTAAAAAAAAAAAAAAAGAAAAAAACCAAAAACCTTTGGAAAACTGTTTTTTCAGACCTTCCTGACATTGCTCTGGTTGCAATAAAGAGTCTCCTTAAAGCTGTTCTCACAGCACAGCTGAAAATGACCTCCAGCAAGAGACAATTTCTTCAGCAAACAGCCAGCAAACTCCCTATTAAAGAAAGCATCCTCATTCCTCACATGACACACAACCTAAATAATGGGCTTGTGCTGTCCCTGTGTCTTGATGATGGACATTCTGAGCCCAAGGGGATTTTCCAGAAGAGAGGAGGGCATGGATGGTCAGAGGGTAGATATGCAGCTATGTAAATACACAGAGATTGCTGTTATTTTAAGCTCATTTATATTTTATGCTCATTTATATTAGCTGAAGATAATTTCCTGCCCCACCTACATCAGAGATACAGGCTGTGTTTGTACTGCTCTGTAACTTGAAAATCTCTGTGATTAAGAGTAGTTTTATTATACAAGAAAGGGCAAGGAAAGGGAAAAAACTATGGTGGGAGTTCTTCACTCTCCTTAACTTTTACTTCTTTTGCTTGGGTCAAATGAATATATTATTTAAACTTGGAAATGTCTTGATGAAAATTCAAGAGTCATTAGGTTAAAGACACTATTATCTAAACTTTTTGGTTTTTTTATCTTCTTTTGGAAGGAGCAGTATAATTGATGATGGTAGAGACAATCCCTACAACTTCTTCTAGAACTCTCCACCAGTGTTTCAAAAACCCAGGGCACAGACCAGACATCCACATTCGCTTTCTGAATCAGTCTTAAAATATTGGTGGGCCAAAGTCTCCACAACTGCTTTGGAAAACAACCAACAGCTCCCTGGTTTCAGCTGTATCATTTGATATTTCCATGTGCATGGCAGAGGGCAAAATATGATTTAATTCACTTTTCAACCCTGTGTATCCTTCTAAGACACAATGCTTAAATGTTTTTAAGCAGTCTTGTGTTGGAGACAGGCTTCTTGTATAAAAAAAACCAACTCTCTCACTGTGTAATTACTCGTGACAAAGGATAATGTCATTTTGCAAACAGCAAGAGCTTTGTTTTTTTCCAATTTCACATTAATTTTATTGGCCCCAAATCCAGGGCTGTGTTTTTGTGTTTGGGCTTTAACCAGGAGTAGAATATTTCCTGTAAAATGCTGTTAACTCGCTGGCACTGTAAGAGTTTCCTTCTCCATAGTTCTGCTGTGAAGGAGCTGGTAGATTTATATAAGCTGAACACACTTTCCTAGGGACATATTTTTTTTTTTTTCTGGTGATCATGTTTCCTGGAGGGTGCAGGCTTGTCTCTTTGGTTCACACTGTTTTCTGCCAGTGGGGAAGGCATATACATCTGTGTCAGTCGACTTATACAGAGAACAGCTGGTTTAGCCCCTGTAGAGATATTTTCCCCTCCAAGAGGATTGTTTGGTCTTGTCTTTACTGCTAATTTTTTTAAATCTTTTTTTTTTTCCTTCCCAACCCCAGGGGAACAAGTGCTCATCCAATATCCTGAGGTAAAAACACAAACAAGGCAGTAAAACTGAAGCACCCTGTGAGATAAATTTGCAGAGGTCAACTTCAAGTGAGATCACAGCACTGACCTTGGTGAGTTTACCCACAGTAAAACCCAAGTCCTCTGTCTTGGCTGTGTTGTTTACCTGAAGAGAGCTGCTGGCCATTAGTTACCTTCCAGTGAAAATAGAACTGTTTTTCCCTAGTGAAGACAAGTCTTTGGAGAGCTGACAAAAAGTTTGGTTACATTGTCAGAATTTAAAATAAAGTGGAGATCCTGTTGCCTTTAACTCCTGAGAGCAGCTCCAGCAGGAAGGCACTTGGGACAAGCAGAGCAAGCCCTCCCTGGCCAAATTTGCTGTTTCCATGCTCACTTTCACCACAGTGCCTTGGGCAAATTCTCAGGGGGAGCTGGACATGAATTTCATAGAACCACAGAACATCCTGAGTTAGAAGGGACCCACAAAGGTCATTGAGTCCAGCTCCTGGATCTGCACCTGACAGCAGCAAGAATCTCACCATGTGCCCGAGAGTGTTACCCAAATTCCTCTTGAACTCAGGCAGGCTGGAGGCTGTGACCACTAAAGCTTGAGGGCTTTAAGTCCACTGACCCACTTCTGAATTTTCCTGCATCCAGAAACACATATCTGATAATCACAGCATCACAGAATGGTTCAGGTTGAAGGTGCCTCAAAGCCCATCCAGCTCCAGTCCCCAGACATGGGCAGGGACACCTTCCACTAGACCAGCTTGCCCCATCCAACCTGGCCTGGAACACTTCCAGGGATGATCCTACCAAAATGACTCAGTCTGGAGGGTGCTGTCTTGGTAGCAGGGTGAAGGTCATAGAGGAGCTAGAATATGACATTTGGAGACCCAAAGGTGATGGTGCTTTAGGAAAGAGCTGCAAGCCTTGGCCAGGCTTCACCTGTGTCAAACTTACACAGCCTCCTCCACAAACAAAGAGGAGAACAGACACATCCACTCTTTTTCCTGGCCTTGGAGTTGGTGAAAGTGGCACTGCCAATGGTTTGTGTTATTCTAAGAGGTGTCATTTTTATCACGTGTGCATGGCATTCCACTGCTGTGCTTTGAATCCAGTGGGGGGAGATGGGATGGGACAGGGCTGGGGGACCATCACTGAGATGCTGAGGGGGCTGTTGGCACATCTGCAAGGGCTGGATGTGGTGCTTGGAGAGAATATGGAAAGCAAGTGCCAAAGGACAGCACTTTAAACTAAAAAGCAGAGCAGAGACAGTCCAGAAACCACACTGCACAGGTCCTCAGAGACTGGTGATATTTCCTCTCACTGGCCAAAGAGGGCTTCCTGCTGGTCTGTGCAAACAACCCCACTGCATTCATGGGGTCCTCAGGCATCTGGGGACAGGTGGGGTCCAGAAAGGAGCCCTGTCCTCTGCAAATGGGGTTAAATAAACCCCAGCTGCATTTTCACATATCCTCAGTGGGGCTGCAGCTCTCTGCACCACACCCAGGAATTGGAAACTGGGCTGAACCCCAAGATATCTGTCTCTGACAAAACAAAGACAAGCTCTTAGCCACAGAAGAGCTCTCTTCTTCCTGGCTCATCACCCTGCCAGTATAAAAATCAAGATGTGCTTAGCTGTTGTGGTTTGTAAGGATAATATTTCAAGCCTGAGGAAATGCTTGCTCCTGGAAAAAAAAAAAAAAAAGATTTTCAAGAATGAACTTTTGAAATAATAAGCTTTTTCAAATTATATCATTTGCTTCCTATAAACCTGGCCTGGGAAGATTAAGTGTTCCCCAAGGGAGCAGAGTATTTGAGATGGTCCTGACCTCTCTCCATGTGTAATGTGCGTTGTCAGAAGGGCTTTCACCAGGTGTTGTTTGTTTAAACAGATTTCTGGTGATGGCATGGCTACATATGACCTTTAGGGACTGGGCTGATAAGGAAGGAGTAATTAAAACAAACCCCTGAAAGCAGATATAGAGACCCATCAGGAAGCCAGGGATGCAGATGAAAGTGCATTGGCCCCACAGCTCTGGAAAAAAAAAACCAAAAAAACACAGGGAAGAGTCCTGTGGGTTTTGAGATGGCTGAAGAGGATAAAATTTCTGGGCAAAGAGATTTTGAGTCAGTCTTGGGGTTACAGCAGCATGTTTTCAATAAAAGTACAACTGTATCAATGTCCCTTCCTGCACTTACAGTATTGTTGTCTTAACAGAAAAAAACCCCAAAGACCTCAAATATGATGAGATCAGAAAGGGTTGTAGTGATTTATTGATGATTTTCAGATGGGGAGGTTCAACAGGTGGGAAACTGGCAGAGGGCAGGCAACATGCACATTTCCACTTGGGAAATCTGTGTCAGAGAGCTGCTCTTGGATGTCTTAAACTCCAAGTGAACATCCTAATTGCCAGAACATCCTTTTGCTCTGCAAGAGGTCTCAAGTCTCTGCTCCTTCTGTACCAGAGCTGCTGCAGGAGCCAAACAGTTCAACTTCATCTGTTCCTTATCCCATTTCATTTATTTGTTTCACATGGTTTGCTATTTCAGAATGCAGTGAATCATCCTAGAGGTCTCTCTTAAGGGCTTGATCCAGAACTTTCCCCTCCCAGGCACCATTCCTCACCTACTCACAAGCTTGGGGTACTAACCCCTCCTGCCTTACCCCTGCTGTGAATTTAGCATGTTTTGAGCCTGTGAAAAGATTTTGCATTAAAGCCTAAGGCATCAACTGATAAAAAATGACTCAGAAACCACTTTAGGTCATAATTCTTTTCCCCTCTGTGTCCTGGCTGGGTGGGAGATTAGGGCAAGGTGATCTGCCCTCCATCCAGGTGCCAATGGGAACAGAGAGAGACATTCCTCCTCTTTCAGGGGTGCTTGGTTGGGTTTCCCTCCTTTTTGTGCAGGTGATGAGTTTCTCTTTGTCTGTGAACTGAGAAACAAAGCAGTGGGAGCGTTATCTCGAGGCATCTACCCCACTTTTGAATGTGGTTAAAATTGGCGAGCTGGTTCAAAAGTTTGAGGGTGGAGAGGAACCAACAGGCTGTATCCTCATATAAACCTTATTTCCTGAGGTAAAAATGGCTCCTACTCCTTCTGCACAAACTTCACCTTCTCTTGCTGTGTACCAGGCTGCTAATTGCTTGTGGTTAATAACGAACCCATCTGTTCACAGCTTTCCCTGACTAAGTCAAAGGGAATCCTCCTTCACTCTCCAACTCTTTTTGCCACCACCCACCACCCAAACCTGCTCTGCCTTCCAGGGTCTTGGAGGTTTGAGATCTACTTTGATCCCAAGCTCAGCTCTGTGAAGAGTATCTCTCTCCACCTGGGACGTGTCCAGCCATTGTTATCTCCGTGCCTTTGAAGCTGCCTATCTGCAGTGCACTTCCCTGCACTGCTGTTTTTACTTCTCCAACTCCTTTTAACAGCCCCTTCACAGCTGCCTTTGCCTCCACCTCAAGCATTTGGCAGTGCAAAACCAAACAGGGAAGTGGAATCACCCATACAGTCAATTAAATATTCCCCCTCCACCCCGTGGCTCTGGGACCAGGACTGAGGGATGCTTTCCTTGCCCAGGGTCCCACTGGCTCTTTCCCACCAGGAGACCTGCAGGAGTCTGCCATGACTCCAGGGCTGAGAGCAGCACAGTGGGACAAAACCAGTACAGCTATCATGCTGGTTGGAAATGAGCCCAGGGGAAAATCCCTGCTTCAAACAGCTCTGAGCTTGGGAAGGAAGTTTTAGCCCAGGACCAAGAACTGATCAGTGAGGTTTTTTTTTTTTTTCCTGAATGCATATATCCTCTGCTCATCGCCAGGATCCCCAGGCCTCTGGCAGTGGTGAAATAAGCCAGATGTTGGGATATTCAAAAGCTAAGCAGGATCCCATCCTGATCAGCTTTTGCTCCATCCAGCCTGCCCTTGAACCCCTCCAGGGATGGAGTATTCATAGCTTCTCTGGACAACCTCTGCCAGGTTGTGACAACCTTGCCACCCTCACAGTCAAGAATTTCTTCCAAATATTGAATCTAAATCTACTCTTTCAGTAGAAGAACAATCATTATAGAGGATTACAGTGCATTTTGAGGTGAAATCTCAAAGTGCGTGCTGGTTAACTGGGAATAAGTAAAAGAATTTCTCATTCAATTTGGCCTTTGCTCATGACAAGTGGTTGAGTCTCCTCTTCCTGATCTCACTTATCTTTGAAGCTGTGGGGAGTTCATTAGAGTTGTCTGTCTCTGAGCAACTAAAGATTAAGGTGTGCATACATTAGCCCATGGAAAACACGTCAGGCCAAGGAGACAAAATAACCCAGGCTCAGCACTACAGCTGAGTACAACTGTGTGCTGCCACACACCACTGCATATGGCTCTGGATCTCTCCAGTCTGATTCTGCACAGGAATAATTCAGGAATGAATATGGGATCTATTTGTAGGTCAGCCTGTCGAACTCCAAGCGTGACTCCGGCAGAGGTTACTTGGAAAGGAGCCCACGGAGTCCCACTGAGATTCCCATTGAGATACATATAGACCATTGTGTATTGCACATTAATGCAGGGTAATTATGTCGTACTGGAAACCTTTCAAGTCAGCATTCATCATTCAGAAATCGTCTTAAACCAGTTTGTGCTGCTCTTGTGCTTGAAAGTGAATTGTGCGAAGTTGGCAGCCATAACCACCACTGCAGCAGAGCATATAAAAGCCCTTTCATTGTGGAGTTGGTGGTTTTACTGTAGCTTCCCTGTCTCATCCAGGAGCACCATAATTCACTGCAAAAATCTGTAACTCCTGCAGCATCCAGAGCCTCTGGCTTGCTGAGCATGAGTGACTCCAGCCTGAGCTGTGGTGGGATCGTTGCTCCCCGTCCCCAAGCGTGCCATCAGGAGAGAGACTGAGTGGAGACTCCCCTGGAAGTTGGTCCAGATCGCCCTTCCCAGGTAGCAGGGCTGTGCTGGCTGGATGGGAGTAGGGCAGGAGGAGGAACATCATCCTCAGCAGCCATTCTCAAGTTGAGCTAATAAAGAGGCAAGCAGGCATTTGCAAATATCATGCTGGGCAAATTCTCCAGGGCCTCTGTGGCAGCTGCAACATGAAAGAGATGATAATGAATATCTCGTCTGTTCCGTGGCCTTTCGGGCTCTTCCTGAGTTTGCAGCAGGAGTGTGGTATGCAAAGAGCAAGCCTCCAGCCTCGTGCACCAAATTAGGTGGTAAAAATAATTGTGAAGCAATTTGCGGCTCAGTTTCATTATGTTGTTTTTTCCTTTCCTTTAGGAGCTGCAGACACATAGGAATAGCCTCAAGACTCCTTTGGTGAAGATCTTCCAGCTCAATTATGTTTTCTGCATCATTTCAATGTCCAGCATGTAAATGAAGAATAATCCATCCAGGCTGCTGGTGGAGGGAAGGAGTGAAACTGAGTTGAAAACCCCTTTGAAGAGTGCATGCAAAACACTGTTCCCACTAAAGTCAACGCTAAAACTTCCATGGATCTCATTACAGAGAGATTTTCACCAGGCTCCAATTTAAGTGGAGCTGCTCACATCCTTACAACAAGCATCTTAATAAGCTTTTGCAAACTTGAAGCCTTAACTCATGGTCCCAGCTGCTGGATGTGGGAAAGATATATTAGTCCCGCTTTTTGCCATGTGGAAGACTGCTCTCTACATGACATTAATTGCTCTCTGCCTCACTTAATAAGAGTCTGCTTTCAGCAGCCGAATATAACCATGTAATCAGAAGAATTTCTGTTTATTGTTAAAATGTTTTCATGCCTAGAAAATGAAGACTTCTGGAATGTGTCTGATGGCAGCACGACATGGGCGTCGGGAGCGAGCGCGAGCGTCTGGAGCGTGGAGCTGCGATTTGCTCCTCAGCCTCCCTGTGCCCTGCTCAGCCATGAGCCACAGCCCAGCTAGAATTTAATTTCAGATTAAGGAGCCTAGAGGTAGAAAGGGCACTTCATGAGAATAGAGGGAATAGTGTGCCAGTTTATGCTGCCCATGTGCTTTGGGGGTGTGAGCACACAGGAGCGATCCACCGCAATCCGAAGGGATGAGCAGCTGGAAGGTGTCCTGAGCACATGCACTGGAGTGAGGGTGAGCTGTCACACGTGTTACAGCTTTGCCACAGCAGGGATGGCACGGAGACATCATTGGTAATGCCCTTCTTCCCAGGATAATCCCATTCCAGCTGTCCACACCACCCCCCCACAGGATGCCACGCAAGGAAGGAGAGACAGCCTGGGGTGCCAGCTTGCACTGTAGGATGCTGTCACCTTAGGCCATGTCCCTGGCAGTCAGCAACCCCTCTGGTTTTCCCTATCCCAGGAGGTTGTCCCATGTGTTTTCAATGGAGGGAGAGGGTAGGTGGATGTCATTCTAAGGAGGGACTTTATTCAGGAAACTTCTTCCCGGTGCTTTCATTTCTCGCAGAAGCTGTGCTGGAGAAAATCTGGGTCAAAAAAAGACATCGTCCCTCCAAATCAAAATGTCATAGTAGTGCTCATGGTTTTTAATTGGGCAGCACCTTCTCAGCTAAATTAACTGGTGCTCATCTGGTTCCTTCCTGCTGCACACTCCCCCACCCAAATCCCAGACTAGACCTGGATCTAATTAGAGCTGGAAGAAAATGAAGATTTTGAGAAGCTGTGTCTGGAGCAGGCATTTTTCAGAGATTCTTTTGCCTATGGGTGTACATTGAAGGCAGCCACTATGCAGGAAGGGGCTGCACATCAGGGGACAGATCCCCAGCGTGTCCCCTCTCTTAAGCATCACAGAGAGGGGTTCCTACAGAGCTCAGCTGCTGTGCCAGCAGGGATACACGTGCCCCAGGCATCCCCTGCCCTGACTGGCCTTGGCTTTACCTATTTATTTCTTAGTAAGTGCATCTGAGCCAGGAAAATTACTGTTTTGGCTGCTTCTCCCTTCACCCGTGAGTGATTTTTTCATCTCCAGGCAGCCACCTGTGTGTTGAGCACAAGGGACTCAGTAAGGACTGAAAAGCACAGATTTTTTTTTTTTTTCCATTGCATCCTGCACGTTTCCAAGGGGAGCCCTTTCCCCTCTGCCAAGGTTCAATGCAGCTCTTATGCACTGGATCCACAAAAAAAAAAGAGCAGTAAATACAGCACAGAAGCATGCTTTGTGTGCTCTCCTGACTGAGAAAAGTGGTGTAGAGCAACTAGGGTTTCAAAGCTTCCTTCGATAGGACGTTTCATTCCCTGTGGGATTTTGGGCACCATGAAGCCGAGCTAACTCAGCAAATGTGTTTACTTTTGTGAGCTGGAGAGCCACAAGGCAGGAATTCACAGCAACCCCAACTTCTTAGCACAGAACCAATAACATTATGAGCACCTCAGGGCAGCTATGAACAAGGGCTTCTTTTATAGGCAGGGAAGTGTAATACAAAGTGATTCTCGGCCACAGGAAAAGGGAAAATCACCCAGGTAAACGTGCAGTGGGAACTGCAAACTGGATTCTTTCTGAAAAGTTTAATAATTCTGTGTTATTCCATGAAAGCTTTCCGGTATTATGAGCAATAACCCCCCCTCCTCCATCCCTACATGTTAAAGTAATTAGATTGCAAAATGTAATGGCTACATAATGTATCTATGGCTTTTGTTATTTAGCAGGGATTTTTTGGTTTGTTTCTCTATCCCCATGATGAGTTTAATTGAAGTCCAAAAGAAATCAGAGGCTAAAATAAATGGTGACAAGCTGGGTGCTCCCTGTGGATCTGCAGCCTCACTGACACACATTTCTTAAAAAATTTCTAGGAAATATAAAGCCAAATTAGAAAAGTCTCAATATGCCAAGATGCTGCAAAAGACGTTTGGCTGTTCCTCAGGAACTGGTTCTCTGGATCAGCTCTTTAAGTGTGAGGATTTTCCCTTCCAGGCAGCCTAGCAAACTGGTGTTGCTAAATGAAATTACACACGGATCACCAGGGCAAGGAAAAGAAAAATAAAATGTGCCATTCCTCTAATAAAGGGCTGCAGTGTATCACCTTGTCAGGCTGGAAGGAAACTCCAGCTTATGAGGGAAATAGCAGTGTTGGCTCTTTTCTGAAGATTAAGCAGCCCTAGTGCTGCCTGGAATTTAATTAAAGATACATGTGTTTGCTTTATATTCTTGCTTGCTGTTTGACCAGAGAGGAGTTGGGATGTAAAGTCAGGTGCTTCCTAAAGAGCTGAGGGACACCAGGAAAAGTCCTGGCTCTGCTTCCATCCCTCAGAGAGGAGAAAAGCCAAGGTCACACATCCTGAAGGGACAGTGCTGGCCTGTCAGGAGAGGGAGCTCCGACCACACCACCCAGCTGGGAGCTCTCCCTGCTCACTCCCAGATTTCTGCCCACACCTTCAGCTCCCACTGCTCTGCACTGGCTGCTGCATCAGCCTCCAGCCTCATCTGCCTCTGCTCTGGGTGGCTGCAGCAGAGATCTCTGCATCCTGGTGTTCCAGTCAGGGAAATGAGATCCTGCCCAGGGCACTTTTGGTGTCCCCAGGACACAGCTGGAGGCTGGGTTTGGTGCCTGGCAGGGGCTCCTTTCCCTGCCACAGCACAGACCATCATCCCCATGGTGCTCTCTGTGTTTATGGGGTTCTGGGGAAGCTTTCCATGAGCAGTGGTTCTTGTTGGGGGCCTTTAACACTTGCAGCTGTAACACCAAGCAAGATGTGTCGTGCAGAATGCTTTCAACTAAATAAATGAAATCCAGTTATTTAGATTTATGCAAAAAGGCTGCAATAGATGGAAGAGTAATTTTTTTTAAATGCATGTCACACAACGATTCTATAGAAAATGAAGATACTGAGGACCAGTTATCAGCTGCTGGGATCCAGCTGATCAATGTGTATCAATCCAGAGGACAGCAGAAAATGACAGATAGGGATTTCCACCATCATATTATGATATTATTTACAATTCCTGTAGTACCTGATGGCTTCCCAGTCCCCTAATTAATTTAGCCTCATCATTTCTGGAGGTACTGGGTGCTCTGAAGGGGGAAAAAACCCAGACCAACACACAACTTCAATTCTAGACCCCAGCTCTTGGCTTGGATCATGGAATCACAGAATGGTTTGGGTTGGAAGCGAGGGTGCCAAGAGAGGATGGATCCAGCCCTGTCCCAAACCATCTCAATCCCACTGGAAACCACCAGGCCCAGATGTCCCTCATTTCTTCTGCAAGCTGACATGAGATGGATTCATCTCATAAAACCCCTGAGCTTTGAAATAAAGCCCAGCAGGTTATGAGGTGAGCCAACAGAGGTGGTTGTGAAAAGGCACAAAAACATTTTGCCTGCCCCAGGTCTAAAACACACTTTCAGTTGTAAAGTGTTTCGTTTCCTTGATCCCCTTCTAGACCACAACCTGGCTAGTGTTTCCCTGTGCTGGGATTTACCTTTCCAAGTGATTTGGTCATTGTTTCCACTCCAGAAGCTTCTCAGATGGGGAGAGCTTTCCCTCTCTGAAGCATTTTTGCTCTCTGTGGATAAAGTGCAGCCTCAGCCCCTTGCAAATCAGAGCTCTCACCTTGAACAATGAACAGTCCTAACCACGATTTAATAAAAACCAAAGGAGGTCACAGTGGGAGCCAAAGCAGCTGGGACCAGGAGGCTTCCTTGCATCTCTAAATGTTGTCCTAATGCTGAGGAGTGTTGCAAAAGGCAAATGTTCTTTTCTGGAAATCAACACCAGCATTTCTCTGCTTCTGGCTGCTGCCAAGAATGTCCCCCTCAGCACAGGATGAAGCCAGCCCCAGCTCTTTTCTGCTGCTGGAAGTTCTGGGCTTGCTTTAACAGCCTGTGACCAGTGCTGGGGCTTACCTGTCCATCCAGTAGCAGTTCACAGGGTTGCAACTTCTCCCTGGAAGATTTTAGAAATCCAGTGTAAAATATCATGAAAATACAAAGAGGCTTGCTTGGCACATAGCATCGATTCCTGTCCCCACAGCTGGCTTCATGTGATAGTCTGAAATATTACTTGTAATATTATGAGATCCAGAGTGATCTTCAAATTGATGATGTCCCTTTAAAATGACTTTCAAAAAATCCTTTTAAAGTAGATGACAGATTTTTAATACCACCCGCAGAGTTCAGCATGTATCAGTGTCACTGTTCTTGCACAGCTGTAGCAAACCCTCTCCATCTGGACTTTAAAAGATTTGACTTTAAAAAGGAAAAACAGCAAACCCCCGATCATTAACCAGGACCCATTTGCCAGAGATGGATGAAATTAAAGAGCACTCGTGTTAAATTACTTCCATCCAGCATGTATGACACGTTGAATTTGTTACACTTGGGAAATCGTGATATTCCTTCTGCTATTACGAGGCAGAAATACAAAAATTCCTAATAAAAGAACACACACACTCACACATGAAAAATCAGCTTCTTATGGCATTTCTCTTTGAAGTTGCTGTGGCTCAGTGCCAGTGAGAAGTCACAGACTCATCTGCAGCTGCCTTGCTGGACCCTTTGTGCTAACAGAGACACTGGACTTGCTGCCAAAATTTGAATCTGTGCCCTCCTTTCTCTCAGACTACTACTCCCAGACCAGCATGGTGTTTTGCAGGCCCAAAAGGGATCCTCCTTTTATTTCTTTTTTAAATTATTTTTCTTGATTTTTCAGAAAATGCAAACTGTTGCTGTCTTAAGTGCACCAGGTGTCTGCATGGAGAGATCTGCACTCCAGCACCAAGGGGAAGTGCAGAGGGGAATTCACCTTCAGGCACCTTCTACAGCAGCATCTCATCCTCAGAGTCTGCCCTCTTTAGCTGATAGTTTGTCCTGGTTTTGATGGCCATCTGTCTCTTATCTTGTGCAGGTTATCCAAGGACACAGAGCTGGGGGACTCATCCAAAGTGCTGGTGGCACCCGGCATGCGTGGGTTATATGAGGCGTGAGTTGTGAGCATCAGAAATGAACCATCTAAATCCAACGTGCAGAAGTGTTGAGAAACAGGACAAGCCCCTGTGAAGCCTTGCCTCCTCCTCATCCTCCCACATCCCAGCACGGGCAGACCCTGCTTCCACTGGGAAATGCACAAATAGCCAGGAATCCAGCTGGTGTGAGGGAGGGGAGAGGGCGAGGCTGCAAGAACATGAAGAAGAAAATGAGGAGGAGGAGGAGGAGGAGGACGAGGACGAGGAGGAGGAGTTGATTTTTCTTGACATCTTCCACAGGCTGACCTTTGTCATTGTCTTCTGTGGAGAAATGATCTTTCTTATCAGCTCCTTGCAAATTGCTTGTGAGATGTACACAAAGAGGATGCCCAAGACTCTGATGGATGGAGGGATGGACATGGATGGATGTAAGGACACAAGCAGAAACACAACTTCTCCTCTCCTCTCCTCTCCTGCTTCTTCACTTTTCCTACACAAATATGCCTGTCCCATCACTTATCACTTCCTTCAATCCTGACAACTGATGAGAAAGTGTTTAGGACTCAAGGTCTTTATTTAGTTTTCTAATCAAATAATTTAAATGTATGAGTTGACACAATAGGCAAAGAGCCATAAGTCCCACTGCTTGCTATTATGTGTGATTCTTCTTTGAGCAAATATATAATCACAGCCCTAAGTTATAATAATTATGTAATATTTCTTGATAGAAGCAATTGGAATCCATTGTGTAGGGAAGTAATTACAGCCTACTTTGGTTCCTTTGTTTCTGAGTGGGTGGCATTTATGGGCAAAAAAATTATGCATGCTCAAAAATCTTTATAAAATGTTGGGTTCTCAGAAAATCTTGGACCTCCTCAGATGTACGGGATTTTTTAAAGGATAATAAAATATTTTTATTTTCTGCAGAGCAAAAAAAAATGTGTATTAAGTTAACCAAGAAACATTTAGTTCTAAGGATGAAAGAACATCAAGGCAAATGTTTTCCTTACAAAAAAAAGAGGAGAGTTTATAAATTTACACATTTAAATAAGCTTGATGGGTGTGTGCAGGTTCCCCCTCTCTCACACACACAGAAGGTATGAGCTGCTTTTAAGATGACACCTTAAATATGGATTTTTATCCCGTAGCAGTTTCATGTTGGAGGGTTCTTATTTGTAATTAAATTTCTGAGAAAACCTTCACAGTAGTGACAGAGCAAAAATTGGCTTAAAGGAATAAATTAACAGTAATAGCACAAAAGAAGAAATGTCAGGCAGACTGCTACAACACTGTCTAATTTGCTTTTCTGATCACATCAGCGAAGGTCTGGAAATAACCAGATGCATTAACATTTATCTAGGAATGATAAAAGTTGCCATCCTGCCAGATATTCAAGTTGGTTTATTAATTACCAGCAGAAACCTGAGATGAGATGTGTGTTGGTTTAACTTCTTAACTGCTCACTGGAGAATGTTTTTAAAGGGATTTCCTGTAGAGAAATAAGAGAGGTTTGGGAAATATTTTTGAAGCTTGAAAACAAAAATGTTAAGTTTCAGTTCCTGCCATGATCTTGGTAAGTCTTTCATCAAGTGTATGGGGAACTGGTAAAGGATGCAGGAAGTGGGCTGAAGAGGAGAAAAGATCATAGGAACACAAATATTTATCCTGGAGGTGTGGGGTGGCCTTTTCTACATAGCAAGTGAAGGGGCTCTTCTAATAACATCTCAATGTTCTCAATCCATCCTGCACCCATTACTGTCATGCTGGGTGCCAAAGCTGGTGTTGAAGAAGCTGAAATTGGTGTTTTCCATGTCAGACTCAAGTCCTCTCCAGTGCCTTTTCTCACTAAAACTCATTGCTGACTGGAGATTAGATGAGACAACTCCCAACCAGGGCCATGTCTGGTGCACTAAGCATTTCTTCACTCAGATCTGCCTATTTTATCTGCCTGCTTCCCATGAAAAGCTTTGCAAGTGG
Source organism: Peucedramus taeniatus (assembly GCA_013400575.1). Classification (NCBI taxonomy): domain Eukaryota; kingdom Metazoa; phylum Chordata; class Aves; order Passeriformes; family Fringillidae; genus Peucedramus; species Peucedramus taeniatus. Next base: position 41,213 of record WBNO01031623.1, on the reverse strand, counting down.
CTTCCTAACATGAAAAGAAAATGTGTTATTTTCCTCACCCTGCACAAAAGCCCAGATATTTTTGTTCCTTTTGACTGCTTCCTGATCAATAGGCCAATTTTAGCTAGTGACCCTTTTCAGAATGTTCTCTTGGCCACTAGAGATTCTCTAATTTTGCTCAAAAATTGCTCTGGTGAGAGCAGAAACAGGCAGCATGACCCCAGCCCTGTNACATATATATATATACTTTTTTTTTTTTTTCCCTGTTTCTTCTGGGTGTAGATCTACATGCAGGCCCCCATTGGAAGCCTTTTCTCTGTGGCTGAGTAGCACTCAGGATGAATTTTTTTAATGTGCATTTTCAAGATACACTTTTTCATGTGTCAATTTTATTCTGGATGCCTGCTGCCTAAAAAAGTGATGGCACGATAGCAAAGCCCACCCTCTTCCACATATTTTGACTAATTGCCTCAAAACATCCTGTGTTAGATTCAGGCTGTGTTCCACACCCACGTCACCACCATTTTTTGGTACATTTTTTTTTTCCCACTGGCTTTCTGAAGCAAGGCTGTCAAAGCTGCCCAAATCCTCTGAGATAAATCAGAGGTCAGAGCTGGCTGCTCCTGAGTGGAGTGGGCGAGGAGAGAACCACAACTGTTCCCCATCCTACAGGGCAGCTCCTGTAGCTGTGAAAAACTTCATTTGCCAAGAAAATAAAGGAACTTCATAGTGAATTTGATGGGAAACATAAGTGATGGGTTTGGACAGGGTTTGAGGAGGTGGATTGCTGCTGCCTTGCTCATCCCTGCCCGTGGAGCCTGGTTTTCCTCCAGACCTGAAAGGAGATTTTCAGGAACACACAATTCAGGGATGTGCCAACTCCAGAGCTGCTGCTTACCTTATTGATGCTTGGCATTGAGATTCAAATTCTTTTTTGAAAGATTGCAATTTACACATCAGTGTTATTGTAGCAGCGGAGATTCCTTAATGACTTCCTGTCAAGTACAAAATGCAAGCTAATTTCTGATCCTGAAGAAGTGCTGTGACAAAGACATTTTCAATGACAATGTTTGGTACAACCAAGCCACTGTGCTTCTCCAGGTCAGGATGTGCAGCTCATCCTCCTGATGTCCTTCACCCCCTAAAAGGAGCTCAGCTTGATTGGGAAAAGTCAAGCCAAATTTAAAGATAATTTTTTTTCACATGAATCTTAGAGTGATTAATTTATCCTATTGGTTTCAGAACATGAAAATGTTATCCCACCCCAGGTAAAAGCTTTTTGGAATATGCCTGATAACTCCATAGTGTGACTTCCTTCAGCACCCAGTAGTAATAAATAGCACCTCTTATTAATAAAATATAACAAGAGAAAAAGACATCCCAGAAGCCAAACATCTCTTATAACTCATGAAAGAGTTAACAGGCAATCCTACACCTCGAAGGGAGACCTTTGCTACACATTTTTAATGGCCTGGGCTCTTGGTAGGTGAAAGGAAAGTTCCAAGCAATAATTCAGGTTTAAAATACTGTCTCGGTGCCAAGTAATCAAACTAGTTTTAAGTGAAGCAATTAGCAAGCATTAGAAAGGCAGCTATTTCCTGCTTGAAGGTGGTAAACTCTGTGTCTCTTATTATGATTTCTCTGGGGATGTGAGTAATGGGCTACAGAGCTTTTTGGGGGGGTAGTGGGGTTCTTTTTGCATATGTGGAAATACTGGCAATGTCCTAAATCCTTGCCAATTTACTAGATACAAATGACGATGAGGGTGGAACAAAGTCCTTACTCTTTTCTGGTGGTTTGAGCAATATGTGTGCCAAAATCTGTAAGGTGGTTTTCTCATTAGGTCCTTAAAAATAGGTTTTTCTTCCCGGTTCTGCCTCACCAGATCCCCATTTCTGGGACCAGGCTGGTGCTGGAATGAGCAGATGAGGCAAAACCTGGCCATTCTGCTGCTTTTGCTGGATTTTGTTGAGGGGGTTGATGAAACACAGGTGGGGACCACATCTCCCTGAAGGAGAGTTTTCTCCTTGAAACCACTTGGTTTTTTGCCAAGGGGAGCTCTCAGAGCTGCATTTCCAAGGCGAGGTGGCTCCTGATGGGTGCAGCTGCATCAACAGTCTGTTTTAACCTAAATGGGTGCTTTTGGAGCCAATCTGTCACTTGTCCTAATTTCCTACACTTTACTTTGTGAGCACAATTTACCTAAACTTAACCCTGGAGTGCCAGAGCAGATCTCTCCCCCACCTCCCTCAGTGCTTCTCTCCTCCACCACAGCTTTATGAACTGGCATCCACACCTAAGGCTCCTTGGATTATTGGGAAATCCCTCTGTTGGCTCTGCTGGGCTTTGAAAAAGGCTGTAGGGGCTCAAAGGGAATGGACATGCAGCCAAATAAAGGTGAGAAGCAAAGCTGACACCCTGCCAAAACTCAGGACATGTCCCTGAACTCTCAGCGTGACACAGGGCAAAACCCCTGCCTGAAAGGGGAACCTCTGCATAAGGTCCAGAAACAGAAATTTCATTAGTTTTTCATTGTAAATTATTATTTTTGTTTTGAACATTGGGGGAAAACCCCCACCATTTTCTAAATGAAAAGGGTGGATCTTATGGAATATTAAAACTAATTTGCTTTCTATCATTTTTATTCCTTCCCTGGCAAATGCAGAAATAGGTTGGAAAGCATGAAAAACAAGTTCTTCAACAGCATTTCACATTTTGGCCAGCACATGCCCTTATCTGTTACTGAGCCTGATGAAATTAGTTTTATTTTAACAAACCTGGATCATAAATGTGATCAGGTGGAATTTTATGCAAGCACCAGCTGAAACCTGTGCAGGTAGAGCTATTGCTGTGCATAAGCAAAAAAAGAAAGCACACAAAAAAAGCCATGGAATTTTACCTCAGGTTAAAGAAACAATGGGAAGTTTGGCAGAAAATGGGGAATTATATACTTTTATTAAAATACTCGAATTTGTGTAACCACAGGAAGCAGGGGGAGAAAGTCCCCCTCCCAATCCCTTGGATTTTCAATCCATTTGTTCTTTTTTTTCTGAGCATGTAGGACAGCTTGGGTTTTTTCTGACAGGGTGTCTAGATATTGAAGGTAACCACAACGGTGCTTAAACTATCAAATTTTGTGGCTGTGCAAATTTTGTAGGGAAAAGATCAGAGAAGAGGAAGAAGCAGCATCCCCAACACGATGGACCTCAACCCAGACAGGTATTGGCAAAAGAATCTCCCATTTTGGAAAAAAGGGAATGCCTGTTTTCTAGCTGACAACTCAGCTGATGAGTCTACCAGCTCATTGAAAAGCCTCTTGCCTGCTCTTTATTTCTTATTATCTGTGCAAAATCTGGTGGTTTTCACAGCTTTGATTATCTGTGGCATCTGTGCAAAATCTGGTGGCTTTTACAGCTTCGATTTTCACACCCAGGTTTTTCCAGTGGAGGCATGAATGCCTTCACAGCAATCTAAGCACCTTCCTGGCAGGCTTGAATCCACAGAGAAATGAGGCACAAGTTGGGAACAATTCAGCCACAGCTGAGAGATGTGATATTTTCCATCAGAAGATGCAGCGTTTGTGTTTTAAAAGCTTTGCCAGCCCAGCCTGCTTCAGATGGGAATTTTGCTGTGTGTCTCTGGTGGGGTCAGACCCCTCAGAGATGGGCACTAATTACATGCTGCTGGTGGCTTTGGTCCCCAGCTTGTGACCCCCTTCTGCCAGACACCAGGGTGAAGCTCTCTGGATTGCAGATGCAGTCAAAGGCCACCTGTACTGTGACCAAGTAAAGTGCAGTGGAAAAAAGCACTCTGAAAAATCCTGCCTTGTACTTTCTCCAATTAGCAGATGCTTTTAATGCTGTTGACCTTCCTATCTCTGCCACTCTGCTCCCCATCTCCAAAAATGGGGATAATGGTGTCATTTGTTGGCACAGGGCTCTGCTGAAGATACACCCATTAGTGCTGGTGAGGTTTTCAGTCTCCAAGAGAGAGCCCAGGGTTAGAAAGGCGTGCAAAGGGAATGAGAATGAGAGGCTGTGTGATGAACAGAGAGAGAAGCACCCAGCAAACACCCTGTGTGGAGATCTGGATCATTATGGATGGAGCAAAGCAGGGTCTGATGGAGGGCAGACAAATGGGTCTGTGGTCACATCTTTCAAGACTGTGCTATAATAATGTATGCAGAGGAGACTAAACCAAAGTGGATGGCACTGTGTGTGTGTGTGTGCATATATAGGCACAGGATCTAATTTTAAATTAACAGCTAGGGTGAAGCAGTCGTTTTGAATGTTGAGATTCACAGGCGTGAGTGTGTGAAGCTGAGGGTGGCTGTGCAATGCATATTTATTAAAGTAAAATAAAATAAAATAAAATAAAATAAAATAAAATAAAATAAACCCAGAGACATTTCCAATCATGCTATGTAAAGATCTTCTGGTGACATCAAAATCAGCAGAACAGTAAACCTGTGGTAGCAAAGAAATCTCAGGGCATCCTCCCAGGAATTTCAGGATGACAATTACCAGGGCTGCTAAGGCTGACCTCAAAGGCTCAGGACTTCACCAGAAACCAGGATAATTCCAGGGTGTCCACAACCCAGATATGGGCCAGGATACCCTCCTGCACTGCTGTGTGCCCATATCTGGGGTCTCCACTGCTTCCTGCCTCATCTGCCCCTGCCTGATCCATCTCCTCCTGGCTGCCTTTAGCTGAGACCTGCTCCATGTTAAGGTGATATTTGTTGTTCCTGCAGCCCCATTTCGTGAGGGCTGGGATTGGAAAGGCAGAGAAATGGCTGTGCTGCACATCTGGTGGGGTGGTAACCTCTGGTCAGCTGGATGGAGCAGCTGGGGCTGCCTGAGGGTTATAAAGCTCTGATCCAGGGGCATGGTCCCTGCAGGAGTTGGGATGTGTAATGTGGCCACTCCTGAAATATCTACTTGCTTCTGCATCAGCATTTTGAAGCAGAACAGCAAGATTTGCATCTTACAGCTTACATTTACTAGCAACAGTCTCCAAACTCTCCTCACTACCTCTCCCCCATCCCAAATGTAAATGTCTTTTTTAGGTATTTTATTTCCAATCTGAGTGTCTAAACTTTGTTTATTGAGCTGCTCAGGTCTGAAGATTGAATCCTCTATATCCTTTATTCACTCCATTTTCTTTCAGGCAGGTCTGATCACTGCTTGAAATATTCCCATTCCATCCAGCTGATGGAGATTTTTCACAGTGGAGCACAGAGCATCTCCACCTGAGCACAGCAGTGCTGCATTATTAGCTTGGGAAGCTATGACCTTGAAGGCTTTATATTTAATTTATTTCAGCATTCCAGCCATAGAGATGTTTGCTCTGATTAGACCCAGTAAATTACCCTCCACAGATGAATTATCAGGGGATTTTCTTCTATTTTTTTTTCCTGCCCATTCTCAAACAACTCAGAATGAGCCTGGATACTCAGGCCTGTGTGGCTGAAAAATCTTAAATGACTTCTTTTCCACAGCACAAGTCTCCAAACAAGTTACAGTGAGTTTTCCTGAACAACTGCCCATCATGTATGTGCCATTTATGCTGTCCCCCACTGGGTAATCTGATTATCAAAACTTCTCAACAATTAAATAGATCACAAATCATCTGAGTTTTGACCAGTGGCTAGCAAACAGGTAGCAGATCCATGGGGATTTGCATATCTGCACCCCTAATAAGGCTTCATCCCTGGAAGTGCTCAAAGCCAGCCTGGGTGGGGCTCTAAGTAACCTGAATTAGTGGAAGGTGTCCCTGCCCATGGCAGGGGTTTGGAGTGAGAAGATCTTTAAGGTCCCTTCCAACCCAAACCATTCAGTGATTCTATGGCTCCTTGCTAAGTGATTCTCTTGGCATTCTGAGAAGGAGGTGATGTTTCTTAACAATTTAGGAGACAGAAACAATGACAAAAAACCAACAGAAGGTCTTAATGAAACTCAACAAATTATCATTTTCTAGATTTAAGTACCTTGATTCATATAATCTGCTATGGCAGTGACCATGCCTTCTCTAGATGAACAATGTGCTTGCAGAAATATTCATTATTCTGGTAATAAAAAAGTGGGAATTTCTTCTTGGTGTGTGAACTTCAGGCACACTGAGCAGAGAGGAGGAGAGTTGAAGCAAATCTTCAACATTTTCTGGTTCCATATGAGGAAAAGGCATGGTTTTTCTGCAACATTTTTTCCACCAGAGTTATAGCAAGTACTTGCAAGCAGTTGAGTAATAGGAGCTTAATTCTTTATCACTTTTGCCCCAGCAAGAAGCCTCTGAGAGACTCTGAGCCAAATGCAAATGTAAAGCAAAGCACATTAGCTCCAGTCACCCTGCAGGGACATTTTGTTTTGCATTTGCAGGAGCTCTAAAATCTGCACATGGGCAGTCCCTGTGGCTTATTTTGTTAACAGGAACTTTTTCTGAGCTTCCCTAATTCAGTCACCTGCAGCTACATGAATATTTCCCTAGGGAAAAGAGGGTTATGTCAGCATTTAGAAAAGGGCTTTTCCCAGAATGACTCAAGGAGTGAAAATAAAGATAGATGCACACTTGTGGAGGTGTTTTTCTCCTTGGGGGACATCTTTTCTCTGAGCAGGAGCTGTGGAGGCCAGCTTTAAGCCAGTGTGCTCATGGTTCCCAGCAGAGCACTCAAAAAGCCTGTCAGGACAAGAGCTCACCCTGTGAGACCCAGGGCTGTGCTACCTCCCCTCTCACCTGCTGAGTTTCCTGCAGGCTCCTCAGCTTCACCTCACTTGTGGAGCAGTGATGAATTTTTCCTGCTCTCCAGCACCTCTGTCCTGGCATGCTTCCAGCCCTGGGCTTGGGGACTCCATCAGGAATTTATTGCATTTGCAGAACAAGCTATCATTCCAAAAAGCATTATTTGCTAATACCTCTGCAGCTCCATGAGAAAGTTTCCCCCCACAAGCTCATTTTCTAGCTTAGATGAGGATGGAAATGATGGAAGGTGGTGGCTCCAGGTACCTTGACATTTATTTCCCAGCAGTGATTTGGATAATGCTTCCCAACTCTGGGGGGAAGGAAGGCTGGATTTTTTGTTTGTTTATTTATTTGTTCTTATACCAAAGGCTGGAAATTGTGATTTAATCCTTGAACTGTGTAAATTAAACCCTAAAGAATGATTGGAAAAGGCACAGGAGTTACTTCAGCCAGGAAATACCCCCATCAAATGTGGTTTTTTGGATCCAAACTGCTCAAAGTGTATTTTGCAATTTTCATACCCAAAGAAGAAGGGTTGCAATAAATGAGGACACAGATATTCGAGGTCTGGCATAAAGTAATGACATAAAATTCTCTTGCTCTGTTTCTTTGGGGTCTGTATAGCTACAGGCAAGCCAGAGCCTTGGCAGGTCAGGGGAACATGTTTAAGCCTGGGCTCCAGTGACCTCACTAACCAAACAGATGAAGCTAAAAATAAATGCAAGATGTTGTAGACATACAGGAGCCCCTGTTCCCTGAACTGTTTGCAAAAGGAAGAGACTGATTCTCCTGCTTTCAGTTTGTTGTTGGAGATAAGAGCTCACATCAGACAGTTTGGGTGGGGGGGTCCTTTGGTCTCATTTTCCCAGACAGCAAATACTGCATAGAGATCCTCCAGAAATCCCTCCTGCTCTCTGCATTCCTATTCCCTAAATACTTCAGGCCCTTACATTTTTATGGCTAGATAATGAGGCCAGACCAAATCTGTCATCTGATCTCTCTGCTAATGTAGCAGACACAGCTTTCCAATCCCAGCTTAAGCCGATTTTACTTAACTGTGACCTCTGTAGCCGATGGGAGCTGAAACAAAACTCCTTCAGTTCAGGTCCTGGGGTTTGGACAATGTGAGATTAAAGCTCTCTACAAGTCCATTTGAAAATCCATAAATGACTACCTAGTGAACATGCTGAGTTTAGAGTAACTATAAATTATCTTAAGCAAATAATTCGCCTTGATCACAGAAGTGGAATTTCATATTCACAAACAATTTCAGAATCAAAGAGGACTGGCAGAGAAAGATTACAATAGACAACAGACCATTTTCAGTTTTCCCATGTAACATGGACTCAAAATGATTGCAGTGAAGGTTGCATGTGCTGGGCTATGGGACATGAAGATGGACCTCCATAGGTCTTGAGGAATCTGATTTTTCAGAGGCTACAAAAGCAGAATTGAGTGATGGTAACTGGTCATGAAGGTGAGAAACCTTTGTGTTGACATGGCTCTGATTGCCAGAGCAGACTCTATGTGTCTTCACCCCAAGATGAGAGTGGAAAGCACATTTCTGCAGGTTAGTGGAGCACTGGGAGAATTTACACTGATTGGGGTGGGCAGACCCAGCCCAGTGACAGCACCAGAGGTGTAACTGGGGCAACCAAACAGACTGAATTTCCCCTAAGAAAGTCTCACATCAAACAGCCACACTGTGACAGCTGATGCTGGCAGGGTCTCCACAGATGTGGCAATCTCTGCACTGTGCCCTGTGGAGGGAATAGGATGTTCCCATTGTTCCTTCCCCTCTTAATTAGCCATGGTCTGTTAATAACAAAGCTGTCAGGTGCAAAGGGAAGGTGGGTCCCATGGGCTGGACAGGGAGATTTGCCATCCCCACCACAGCACCACTCCCCACATTGAGGCAATTTCCTCCTTTTTGTATTTGGAAGGGAGTACGGGGGAACAGGGTTCTTTAGGTGATATTTTAAAATATTTTTCCTGCTGGCAGAAGGAGAAAAGGCTTCCAGAATGAGATGTGACCTTTTGCATGCTGTGGTGCTGATTCCCAGAGAGGCCCATTGAATTCCTCCCTAATGAGAAAGGATTTTGTTTCTGCACCACAGAGGAGTTCTCTGAGAAATAGCCCCATTTTCCTGCCCATCAGCTGGAAAACTTCCTCTCTTGGGGCTGGTGGCTTATCCTGTCCCACTCTGCATGGGGAGACCACCACATACCCCCCAGTGGAACCTTCTGCCCAGGAGCAAAATGGTCTTCAGCACTTTTTCCCCAAGTGACCTCAAGGTGCTCCAGAGTTGATCTTCAATTTGGGGAGGTTCGGGAGCTCTGACTAAACCCCAAAGCCCCTGGGTAAACCTGATCTGCCTCTGATCTTAAAAGAGCCTCACAGTCCCTGCTAGTCCCAATGGAGGGAGAATTTGGGATGTGCAGACAGGTTCTTTCCTCTAGGAAAAGCAGAGATGTCCCCTCCAATGCTTGTTTCTGCCCTGTGCCCCAATCTCCTTTATGGAGTCAACTCCCTTTGCTCTCCACTGTAACAAACCTCATCTCATCCCTCCATCCCTCCTTCCTTGCCCTGGAGCATGCTGCAGTGGAAGGGATAAACACAGTTTCCCTTCCTTACTCCAGGCTGTAATGCAACTTTCCTTATTTTCCCTCTCTGGTCTCCTAGGATCATCTCTAATGGACTTTACAGGTTAACCCCAGTGTCAGCTCAGCTCTGTGCAAATTTGTAATAAAGGTATGTAAAGAAAACCCCAGAACACGAAAGAAGGAATGTGGTAGGAATGTGTCAGCTGTAACAGCTGAAGCTTGGGAAGGGGAAGCAGTTGGACCTGGGGTGAGAGTTGAAAAGAGTTTCAACCAGGGCTACCCTTGGGATGTAGGAGGTGAAAAGGGAGAGAAAAGGACTGAAAATACTTGACAAAAGGGAGATGAAAGAGGGAGTTCAGTCTTCCCTGCTGGTGGGGCTCAGCAAGGACGTGCTTGTTTGAGATTCACACTTTGCTCCCTTGGCCTTGAGTCCCATTTCTGCTTTTGGCCACATCCCTGGGACTGGCTGCGTCTCATCTGCAAGGTATTCTCTGGGTAGATTATACACAAACTGCTGCATTCAGATCCCTGTAGAGCTTGAGCTTGAGCACCAGTGACTTTGTGCACAGCCAAGATCCACCACACACCCTTTTCCTGGTGAATAACAAGGGTTGAAGCGTGTTTGCTGTGTCACAGCACCTCTGAAGGGGCTGACACGTTTCACCAAGCAGGTACAAATAATTGCTTTACACTGCACAAAGGCAGTCGAGGGCCAGGGACTGGCTGTTAAAATGTTTGCAGTGACACCGTGCCAGGCTCTGTGACAGGAATTCACCTTCGTGTAATTAATTCTGAGGCTCTGTCACTGAATCTAGTTCTCCTCAGATAAAGCTGGTGTTAAATAGGCTCAAAAACTTGCCCTGTCAGTCCACTTTGTACTTGAGAGGAGACGTTCCTCAGGGTAGGGGGAAGGGAGGGGAGGCAAATATGCTGATGGCTGAGAGACACTGAGATATGCTGGTAATGGGGCCAGCCAAGAGGCAGAGGGAGAATAAATAAACATAATTTGGAAGTGACAGTCTGTCTGGCATTGTACTGCGGTCTGCTAAGATTTCTGTTTTTAAAGGATGCAGTAATTTAGTGAAAGCAATATGGTGAAAGGGCTCTGGTATTATCGATTAGCTTTGATCCATAAATTTCTGTTGAGCTCCTTGAAAACACATGAGATAAGGATGCAGGATAGATGGAGGACAGATCTGGACTGATGTGCAGGTCTCAGTGCTGCTAGCACCACAAAATGTGACCTTAAGGACTACTAGAGTGGGAATGAAGGGGCTTTCACTAGTCTGTAGCAGGTCTTGATTGGGTGTGAAACTAGTGAAATCATAGTATTCATAGAAAGCATGGAATAGTTTGGGTTGGAAGGGACCTTACAGATCAGCCACTTCCATCTCCTGCCTGTTCCTGGGCAGGGACACCTTCCACAACACCAGGCTGCTCCAAGCCCCATCCAGCTCTTCCAGGGATGGGGCAGCCCCAGCTTTTTTCTGGGCAACCAGTGAAACTGATCTTACTCAAGCCCTTCAGGTCCTCCTGTACTTTAGGGAGACTGTGTTGGGCTGCAGTGACAGGGAAGCCTGTTTGAAGGTGTCTCAGGATATGTGTGGATCCCTGTGGAGAAGTCTTGCTGAGCTGGCAGATGGAGGGGAAGCAGAAAAACCCGGTCCAGTGGCTGGCAGAGCTGATGGGTCACTCATGAACCATCACGAATGCTGAGCTACTTCAGTATCCCAATGCATCCTTTCTGTCACACATTTGCTCCTGGTTTTTGGTGAGTGTTTTGCAACCCCTTGGGGCATGGGAATTTTGTGAGACAAACCCTTATTTCTCGTGATGCTCTCTGTACTTGAGGTTTCTTTGCAAGCTTAAGTTGGGCAGTATTATCAGAAGTGCTTTTTCCCACTGTCAAATTCAAGCATCTGAGCCCTGTTTGGAGGAAATTTGACAGGTGAGGTTTCCACAGAGCTTGGAACTGGCAAATGCATTGCAAGTTGCCAGCAAGTCTTTGCTGATTTTTCTTGGTGGCCCTCCAGACAATCACATTCTCGGATTCTGGTGATTCAACATTTTATTGCATCAGGGACCAGCTGTGGTCAGATTTGGCAAAGCCAATGGCATCTTGCCAGCTGTCAGTTCTGTGCTCAAGGCTGGAGTTTCTTCAGAGAAGCTGTGTGAGGAATAGACTATCCCTGTCTCACGGCTCAGAGGTAGAAGGGAAGCCGCTTATTTCAAGTGCCTGGTCTTGCGATGAGCTCCAGAGTGCTCCAAGGACAACCAGGGAAATTGTGGGCTTTTCTTTGGACCATCACTGCTTCCTCATGGGTTTTTACACTTGCTAAGCTCTCTACCACAGCATCAGGTCCTTTTGCAGATGATGCCAGAGCTCTCCTGACTCATCCTCCCACGGAAGTCTGCACCCACCTGGCTCCAACTCAGTGACATGTTTCCCATCCAAACATTGACTGTTTTTACGGGATTAGGTCCTGCATGCTGGTCTTCAGTGGCTTGGATCCAAACCCTAGAAATGTCCATGAAGAAATTCCTGTTTGTTTCAGCTTTGGACCTGGTGCCAAGTTCTCAGCACTGTGCTGAGCATGAGCCAGAATCCTGCTGAAGGCAATATCTGATGCAGTACTATGTCACCCCTTTGGATTCCCTGTCTTCAGCTTTTAAACCCCAGAAAACATGTTTTACTCAGCTCCCTAATGGTTATTCAAGAACACAAGACTGGAAGATGATTTCTTGAATCATCATGGCTAATCCCCTGTTTCTCTGGCAACCATGCCACTCAAATCTTTGCATAAATCTCAGTTTTGACTGTAATTAATCTGTTTGACCCTTTAAACTATGGCTAGCCTCTCATGCATGTTGCATCCTTTTTCTGCCCAACATGCAAGTGTGTTGTAGAGTCTTTTCTAGCAGAACTTGGCTGCTGTCATTATCAGCTCACACCTTCTACTCCCATCCCATCTGTGCCTGGCACTATTTTCATGCATAATACATCGATCATCTGCAGCCTGGTGGGGGGGAAAATCATCACTTCAAGTCACTTGTCTGAATTCAAGCCACATCTGAGCTGTATCCTTTGCTGAATTCCATATCCATGGTTTGACAAAAGGGAGGGAAACCAGCAAGAAGATTTCAGGCTCCTCCTGTCTGCAAGGACTCCAAATCAAATATTGCGTTTATAGGCCTTTGAGAGCCTTATGGGCCACAGTCAAAGCTGGTGGAAATCCATGCAAGTCTGATGGACACTTGCAGCAATGCCAGCTGATACCAGGGATAAGGGCTCTGTTGTGTTTGCTTATCTTGGTTTTCTTCGGTGCAAAGCCTCTCTTTTGCAGATTGGATGCAAAATATTTGACTGATTTTCCACCGAGCTGCTCTTCATTTACACCAGCACGGCTGGGAAGAGCACCCGTGTTTCATTCTGGGAGACAGATCTTCAAAGAGCAACGTACACGTAACAAACTTGATTTTGAAGTCTCTCAGGAAGGCTTTGAAAACAAAGGCTCAGATTCCAGAGTAAGTAGAAAGACCTTGGTTCCTAGTGGTGAAAGCTTCCTACCAGAATTATTCCCAGAGGCAGTACAGACTTTACGTTTTGCCTCATCTAAATGCATTAGGAGGAGTATTAAATTTCACATGTGCTGCATATTGATGTAATTCTCCTGACATGTCTGTTTGCACCATTATGAAATAAGGGATTTCCTTTCTCTTTCTTTCCACATTTGCCTTGCTCCCTAGGGATCTTGAGGATATGATCCATTGGCATACAAGGATTATGCCTTTTACACAGAGGACTTAAAAAAAGCTTTGTCATTGGGCTAACAGAGGTCTCAGGACAGCATCCTGCATTAGCAGTGCTTGACTTAACTGACAACCTATGGCTGGGAGAGATCCATTAATCTTCCATGTCACCAGCCCTCCAGGCCCTGCTCAGACTTTGTGAGGATGAAAACTTTGGTGCAGGAGAACCCTGAGGGTCTTTTCATGTAAAAACAACACCTCTGTACCCTACAAGAGTTCCCCAACCCAATCTGGCATTTCCTTCAGTAATATTTTTTTTAATGCCATGTTCAGGGGGAAGGGTGTATTTAAACAACCAGCCCTGAAATATCCCCCCAGATTTCTGCAGGTACAAGGTTAGGTTGGAGGGTGCTCTGCCACCCTGCACACCCCTCTGCAGCCCTGGAAGGGTGACCTTGGGTCCCACACCTCTGCTGCCTCAATGCCTGGCTCTGCTTGTGACTTTATTCTGCATCACAGCTCCACACTGTGACAGGGACAATGTAAATGCCAGCTTTGAGCAGAGCTGAGGGCCTTTTCCTTCCCCATAAATGCTGAATGCACTTAATCTTGTGGGCAGTAAGGAGAGGGCAGAGTTCAAGGGAAGAAGAGGCAAAGTTGGGATTTTTTTAAGACTTTTTTTTTCTTAACAGGCAAATTTAGATTGCTGAAAGAGAGTCATAAAATGAATTTAACAAGCCAAGGGAAATAGAGGAGACAACAAATTCCTTGAAAAGTCAACACTGACCTTACTACACAGACTTTAGGGCATATTGTCTTCCTTCTCTGGGAACACCTGTGCCTATGTTCTCAGATCCTTTATTGCTCCATTTCTCAGCTCATCAGCTGGATGGGACACCAGAATGTGTACTGGAAGAGATGAATATTTATGAAGTTATATATATAGATAGATATATCACTTCAGTGATTTTTATAGTATATATATAGTGTATATATATAAAAATAAAACTTTTATATATATACAAATCTATCTGTAAAAGTAATGAGCACCTACACACAGGGAGGCACCCATGTACTCTACATCAGCATAATGTGCATACAAAATGCTTGCATACACAGCTATAAACCACATTTTTTTATTTTGTCTATGATTCTAGCACTTTATCCAGGTGGACTGGAAACCCTCCTGTCTGTCTGTCCCAGGCAGGGGAGCAGGGACTGAAGGAGAAGTCTCTGAGTGGGGTTTTTCTGCTCGGTTTGTGCTGTGCCTCATTCTTGCTTGGGTTGATGGTGACATCTGGAGGCTCTGTCGTGTGTGTGCACAGTGACTTTACAGAATCCTAGAAACACGGAATGATTTGGATTTGGAAGGACCTAAAAGGCCATCTTGTTCCAAACCCCTGCCATGGGCAGGGACACCCACTAGACCAAGTTGCTCCAAGCCCCATCCATCCAGCTCGACCTGGAAAAGGGCTGGGATGGGGCACTGCTGGGCTTTGGATCTGTTTCTTTTGTGTTTGTGGAATTTTTTCCCGGTGGTTTTGCTAGGTAACTNGGACTATCTCCACAGAATTGCATCTATAACTGCAGGAGGATTCATCTGGACTGCTTTAACACCCTGACACCCAGGCTGTCAGGTCACATCCCTGACTCTGTCAGGGCATTTTCTGAGGTTTTGTTGTTTTTTTTGTTTTGCTTGTCTCTTAGTGCTATTACATTTGTATTTTTCTTTGCTTTGTCTAATATTCCTAGTAAAGGACTGTTATTCCCACTCCCAAATCTTTGCCTGAGAGCCTCCAATTGCAAAACTATAATAATCTGAGGGAGGGGGTTTACATTCTCTATTCAAAGGGAGATTCCAGCTTTTTGCTGGCAGGTACCTGTCTTTCAAACCAAGACAGGCACTTACACCTTCTCTGGGCAAATGTGCCAGGACCTCAACACCCTATCAGGGAAGAATTTCTTTCTAATATCTAACCTAACCCTGCCCTCTGTCAGCTTGAAGCCCATTTCCCCTTGTCCTGCCCCTTCATGTCCTTGTAAAAAGTCCCTCTCCAACCACAATGCACTTTTTGTCTCAGCTGATGGACACCTGTGCATAAAGGGCGTTTACCTATTGTGTAGGCTGATCCCAAAAATCCGTATTCCACTATCCATAATCCCACAGGGGAGAGTGCTCTGCCTGTCCCTCTTTATGCCACCTCTCCTCACCCTGCTGTCACCATGTATTACAGATGGCCTTGGTGGGGGAGTGACAACATTTCTCATTTCTGTAACTCATTGCTTTGCTTCTTGGCATGTGTGAAGTAAGTGTGGGGCTTTCAGCATGAGTTTCCCATTCTCCAGTTTTTTCCTTGAGCCACACTCATTGAGAAAGCCATGTGCCAAAGCAGGGGTCTCTATGGGAATTTCCTGTCATGTTTTAACTTCCCAGAAGAGTACTCTAAGGCACCCTGGCTGCCACACCAAAGCCCTTCCCACTCTGGTAGGGTTGAGTACTGTTCACTACTACAAATGCCAGTATGCAAATTTCATGCACCAAAAATTGTGCTTCTCCCTTGACATCCCTAGAGGATGTTTTCCACCTTCCCTGCCTGGTTTGCCAAGGCAGGCTCAGCCCCTACAGAGACCTGTGAAATGATGACTGAGAAGTGTTGTTACCCAACCCCAGCCCAAAAAATGACCCATGTTTGAGCAAAAAGTGTGGGCAGCTTGTGTTCAGGCCTTTGCTCAGAGACCTGCTGCAAGCAAGGAAGAGACTTTTACAACCACTGCTGGAAATTCCTCTTTTTTGTTTCCCCCTGGCAATTTTTGGTTCTTTGGCATCACCCAACTGTGCTACCACTGTTGTCATCACATTCAGCCTTTAAGCACTTTGTAGGCCTTGTTGCTGGGCCATGATCACCAGGAGCTGCCCATGCATTTCTGGGACTGTAGTGAGCTCTGCTGCATCCATCCTTCATCCCATCACCAACTTTAAGGCTGTGAGGAAAAAAGAAATCAGGAAAGAAAGGAAGAAAGGGAAAAAATCAATTAAAAAAATGTATGTGTTGGACTTTTATACTGGCAATTGGGAAACTGGCTGAAGTTCTGCAGAGATTGGCACTGACCTCTCATTGATTTATCTAATTTGGGGCAATATACAGGCCCCAACCCCAGCACTGATTTGTGACAGACTTGCACAACAGAGATGCTGAATAGCTCCTGCATGCTTTGTGAGAGGCAGAATGCTTGGATAGGGAGAATTGGTTTCCAGCAACTGGAAACTGCCCATACTGGGCTTCTTGCATCTTTCTAATTCTCAGGCAGTGCATATTTTATTTTGAGATTGATGCCTGGACTTCTGAAGCTGAGGATAAACAGATGAAACCTGCTTAGGTTTCATCCTTGGTTTCCAGTAAATCTCCAAAGCCATTTTAAATTTAAGACCTTGTCCTTGCTTTCAAAGCCTTCAGTGAGTCATTTAAATGAAGAGAACAGTGATTGCTGAGGGACTTTCAGCACAAATTCTGACTTATGCTCTTTTCTGGTCTTGATGCATGATTTTCTCCATGCCAAAAGCTGAACAGCCATCTTTTACTTTGAGAAGCTGGATTTACCTCAAACCACATTTATTCTTTGAGAACATCAGCATCTTTCTGGCTAATCCCTCTCAAGGAAGCCATCAACTTAAATTGTGAATTTTACCTCCATTTTTCAATGACTCATGCTTGTTGTTATTATTGTTCTGCTTATCAGGATATCTCTCTTTCTGGGGATGTATTATTTCATGCTTCAGCATCTCACCACAAAGTACATATGTAGCTTCCAACCACAAATGTAAGAATAATTGAAAGAGAAATTTGGAAAGTGTTTATTCAAGAGACACATCTCCTAAATCATGTCAAACTGATAATCAAATGGATTCAATAATTGCCCTAATTTTAACTCAGCATAATGAGCCTATCCAAACCCATGGCTGACAATCACCCTAATTGAATCCAGAACCCCTTGTGATAGTAAATGCTGAATTTTCTAAGCAGATTTGAGTTCCCCTTCTGGGCTGGAGGTGAGACTGGCTGCAGGGATGCAGGAGCATGGACAAGGCTCTCTGGAGGCAGCATTTTTACTTTCCCCTAAATTTTTAGCCCCAGGAGGGCTAAATGTTGACTTTACTTGTGAGGTTGTATAGTCAGTGCTGCCCAGGCTGGTCCTCAGACATCCATGTGAGGGATCCCAAAGGATCCCCTTTCCTCACAGTGTGAGATCTGCTGTACAATCTATGTTCAACACCACTTTAGATCCTACTAGAATGGTATGAGGGACTTGGCTGGCACCAAAACCTGGGGTTTTATTTCTTTGGGTGTAATCATGAGTGATGAATTACAAGCAAGCCTTTGTAGAGTGATTAGTTATGTTTGTTAAACCAGTTCTGAGCTGGATCCAGCCTTTTGGTCACGAGTCAGGCAAGAAAGCACAAGTCCAAGTGTGACAGAGTGGAAAACAGCACGTGTGTGGCCCATGCTTAGCAATTGCTGTAAAAAAATATCCCACTGGCTGTGTGATGTTACATTAGCCAAGGTGTTCCACTGTTTTGAGTCATTCCTCTGCTTCCAGAAAAAAAAATAATCTCTCCAAATGAACTGGCTATTAATTGAGGGAGACCTCAAACGATCCCTAACAGCCCATATACTAATTAAAGACAGATCAAAGTGTAGTTTCTCCTGTTCTCTCTGGGGGCAATTGAATTTCTGAGGGGAAAAATAATTCCTCATGGCTTTTCCTTGGTTTCAAGTGCAGAAGTCTATACTGTTTCCTAGCTGGCAGCAAAGATGTGGGTGATGTATGAGGAGCAGCACAGACTGAATGCAGGAACATGCTGCTGTCATTTAATCCCAGATAATATATTTCACAATCCTACTCCTGGAGTTTTTCAGCAACTGGTTTAATGTATTGGAAAGTATTTGGCTTGCCTTGGAAATGTTTCCCATTTGAAAACAAGCTGCAGTGGGAGAGCTGGCAGTTGCACAGGAGGCTGTTCTGTGAAAATTGGATTCCCCTGTGTGGCACAGTGGGAATGGGTCACAGGGAGAGCTTTGAGCAACTCCCAGAAAAGGCTGCAGGCTGTAAAGATCTGCCAGTGGAAAACCCTTCTGCTTGGTCTCCAGAGGATTTTTGTCACTCTGTCACTTGGCAGAACAGGGATTTTGGAACGGATTTATTCCTGGTTTCAGTCCCTTGGGCAAGAAGAACGTGCAGAAGAACAGCAAAGCCTGGCTTATACTCATGAATTAAAAATCTTGGGATTATTTTAAATCTCCAGATGTGGAGTAGAATCTCTGCTCTAATTCTGCTTCCAATTCAAGCCTATTTTTTTAACCTCAACAACTACAAAAGCAGTGTCTGGGTCTGGTTTATCAGTGAACAATACCAGGACACCTGGTCCTGGCTGAGAGAGCCAGAGGTCTGACACATGAGTTTGGGATACACTGAATTTTCTCTGGGGCCCTGTTACCTGCACAGGAATCAACAATTCTCCCTTCCAGGGGTGATGTGAGGACAATTTCTGCTGCTGTTGTGCAATGCTCTGAGGATGATAATGCTGGAAAAGGCTGCTTGCTCCAGCCCTGGAGAGATTTGTCACTGTGCCTAAGCCCTTCTGGAGACAGATTTATCGTACAGCCTAAGAACGAGGAACAATATCACATCCAAAAAAGTTCTTCTCCCACCCTGGCTTGCAGCTTTCCCAGGCTTTCCCCTTGCCTTTCCCAGCAGAGAGGACCACACACCCTTTGGTGCTGGTTCTTCCTTCCACATATCTCCAGCTCCTATCTCCACCCCTGGTGCTGCATGAGGCACTGCCTGCCCTCCAGGCTGCTGCAGAGGGAGCCAGCCCCTCCAGGCCCCAGATCCTGCACCCAAACTTGCTTTTTTGCACATTTTTTTCCAGACCAATGCCCTTCCCTGTGGGACAGGGGGTGGGAATGCGTGCCTTGACCCTGGAACAGATTTTGTGCATGGGAAGCTTCTGCATGGAGCATGTGATGGGAGTGCTCCCCAGCGTGTGTGCTGCCAGTGAGGATCCTTCTCGTGATGGTTTGCTGGCAGAAATCCATCACATCCTCAGCTGGCCTCCACAGAGCTGTCTCCATGTGGGCATAAGGCAGGGACCTTGGCTGGAGCAGTCTGAGGTGCTCATCCCCATCTCCTTCTGGAGAACGAGGCATTTTTTAACCTTTTGCAAGCTCGTGTGAACTGGATAAAAATACAGGGCAGTGTCCTCTGGTTCCCACTGACAAAACAGAGCTGCACAGTGGGAGGTGGAGAAAAGTTCCCCAAAGCTGGCAGGGATTTGAAGGGAAAGGTCTGCAGCACACAGCCACTGGAGGGCACAAGGAGCAAAGCTAAGACCCTTCTCCAAAAGGCCTCTGCAGGAGTAAGGATTTATGAATGGGCAGCCTTCTTTCTCAGGGCAGCTGAGCTTCTCCTGAGAGGTTTTATTTAAAATTTTATTTATTTATTTATTTAAAATATAAATATTTTTAAATTTTTTTATTTTTATATTATTTTAATGGATGTGTTTTCTGTGCTCCCAGGCTGGCATCTCCAGTTGAAGGGACACCTCCATTCTTGCTGCCTGAAGGTGAACAGCCCCACCATGGCCTTTCCTGGATCCTCTGGCCTTGGGTGGCTTTTTCAGTCCCTCTGGGCCACATCCTTACCCCAGAGCATGGCAGGAGGAATGAGTGAAAATGCCTGCACCCTATGGCAATAACTACACAGGTCAGATGGACTCCTGAAGTGGGAAGTGCTTGGGTTTCAGGGCTCATTGTTAAACACCCACCAGGGCAAAGGAACCAGAATTTGTCCAATTTTGCTCCAGGAGCCACTGCCTGGCTCTGTGCTTGCTGTTTACAGTCAGAGGCCATGGGATGTCTCTCTTGCCCTTCCTGAAATGTCTAAAAAATGCATCTTTGGTCACTCTGTGTTACAATGGGATATCAGCAGCCTGTTCCAGGGCTGAGTTGTGTTATTTGTCACAACAGGGAGTAGTGGGAAGAAGCTGAAGAAACTCTCCATTCCAGACACCAGGAACTGGCATGGAAAGAATAATGAGAGGCTGTGCAAAATTACTATTGTACCCCAAACCATCATACCCCCTAAACCAGCCCTGACAGTCCCTACATTAGACTGGGAGTGGGGTTAATGTTCCTTCTGCAAAGGGCTGGGGAAAAAAAAAAAAGAGAGAGAGAGAGAATAGAATGATGCCTGGAAAATAATAATGTGGGTTAATGCTCAGTGAGAGGGGAAAACAGAGAGGTGAAGAGATCCCTGCCTGGGGGCATCCAGCTGCTTTCTCTGCCTGGCTCTGGTGCCTGCTACCCTTCCTTGATTTCAGTCAGGTCTTGCTCCTGCTGCCTCAAAAACATTTACTGACAGTGAGACATAGGAGGGGAGAAGTCAGCCTTGAGAGTAATGCTGGAAAATAATTTGTGGAGGGAAAGAAAGTACATGTTTGGCCAGGTCTACATGCCAGGTCTTGAACCAGCAGAATTGCTTTGGCAAGAAGCATGGTTCTGTTTGACTGAGATAGTTATGAATCCAACCTCAAGGCTGACTGCATCTTTACGACCTGAAATTGCTTTAATGCTGTAATTTATTCTCCCTTTCATACAGGAATAACTCTGGCATGGGCTGGTCATGCTGTAACACCCGGAGGGTGAGCAAAAAACAATTATTCAGTCTGACAAAACAGGAGCTTGAGGGGCTCACAGTAACCTGTCAGGTGACAAATTCAGCACTGTCAGAGTGAGGGACTTGGTGCACTAAAGCTATGGACTGCCTTGGGAGGTCCCATGGTGCTGATGTGAGTTCAGCATTTGGGCAAGTTCATGGATTTTGATGTACAGACCCCATCTCCTGCATGGGCAGCCTTGTGCCACCAACTGCTGGCAGGGGGCTTGGCCCCAGGGCAGAGCTGCCTGATCCCTGCACTGCTGGGGGACACAGTCCCCCCCCAACTGCTGGGGGACACATTAGGCACAGTCAGAGAAGCTGTTGGGCTGGACTGACTTTTGGTGTGACCATATAAACACACAGGGGATGTTTCACCTCTATGACTGTGTCTACCCAGCTCTTCAGGGTTGGGTTTTCATGCATTTTTGGCACACAGAAGGCCTGTGACACATAGATCAATCCTTTGAAGGTCAGAGTCTTCACCCAGAAGTGGCCTGCAGGCCAGACAGCACATCTGAAAAACCGTGCCCAGATCTGACATCCTTTTTTTTACCTGGTTGAAGGTTTAGACACCAGTCACTCTTGGAAAGCAACAGCACCATAGAATCATTGCTAAATGGCTTCACAGTTCCTATGAAATCAAAACACAGCAGCAAGGACTCCTTCCTTCAAACTGGTCTCTTCTTATGAAAAACTTACAGAATAAAATTATTATAAAAATTGAATTTAAGACATGGGTTTATGTGTTTTTTATAAACACCATCAGAAAGGTTTTTCAAAGCCACAGGGATAAAAGCTGAAATTGCCTTTATTCATCTCAGTATAAACCAGGAAGAGGTAGAATCAATCATTTCTAACATGCTAACCTTTTCATAACCCTGTCCATTAGATGCTTCAAGTGTCTCTGAAATGAGCTCAGGTCTTGTCATTTGAACATGTCTTTCAGACCATAACACCTTAGCCAATATGATGGCTCAAGTCAGGCACCTATTAAGTTATATAACCTCATTTCTTCTTCCAAAAGTGCTATGCAATGCCAGAAAAGCTTGTGCATGTCAGTTCCTGGAAGAGACATGATTTCTTGCAGGCTGCAAAGTCCAAACAGAACCAGCAAGCTCTTCCAAGCCCCTCCTCTGCATTTTTGTGAAAGCACCTTAAAAACACCTTGCAAAGCAAGTGCACTTCTCAGGCTGTTAGCACAACCTAGCTGCAAACTGAGGAGCAAATTTCTCACCATTAATATCCAGGCTTTGTGTAACTGTAAGTCTTGAGTTCTAAATCTCAGCAAAAGGTAGGAGAAATTTTATTTCTATGGGAATTTCTTTAGAATAATTAACTAGCAATTCTCCAATGAAGAATCCAATTCTCATCATGTTATGGCAATAGTTTTGCTATTAGAAAACACTTTGTTTTCATTTTTTGTGTGTTCAGAATCTGCTGTTAATGACTCCATTTTCATTGCATCCCCTCCAGCATGTGGTGGTAGTGGTTCTTCTTCTGGAATAAATTGAACAGGCCAGCATCTTCTTTGCTGGCTTCCTACATTGTCCTTACTCACCTTTCCAATTTGCTGGAGATCCTTGACAATTATTTTTTCAGTATCTTCTAGTACTGTTGTCAATAAATTAAACAGCAGAGCAATCCAGGCAAGGCCAAAAAGAATCCAAATAGCCACAAGCACTCGATAGTAGGAAAAGTATTTCCTGTCAGACTGTTTGCCTGAAGATAAGGGGGGAGAAAGAGGGAGAAAATTAAAAAGTTAAAATTGCCAGTGTAACAGCATAATGAATTCATCAGTATGTTTTATACTGAGTACTTTAAAGTGACTTTTTTGCTGTAATGGAGACTCTCAGCTCCATAGCATTAGGTTAAGGCTGGGCAATTCTCTTATTGTTGCAATGAACTGATATATGCAATAAACATGACACAATTATGCTGGCCTGTGAAATGACACACTGGAATTGAAGTGAACCACTCTGTGAATCTATGATTCTGTGATTGAGGTGAATTACCATCAGAGCAGGTTATTTTTTCCCTCTTACTCCCTATCAATCCCAGTACAACTGCTGCACATACAGGTAAATGAAATAACTGGGAAGTAGTGTTAAATTGTATTATCTTGGAATTGCACCCAAACTCCCAAAGCACAAAAAGCACAGCACAGTGGGCAACTATAACCACACAACCATTATTATCTGGGTAATTGTAATTCCTTGTATTTCTGCAGAG
This sequence comes from Peucedramus taeniatus, assembly GCA_013400575.1. Lineage (NCBI taxonomy): Eukaryota > Metazoa > Chordata > Aves > Passeriformes > Fringillidae > Peucedramus > Peucedramus taeniatus. Next base: position 18,197 of record WBNO01031623.1, on the reverse strand, counting down.
TGTGATTATAACCTAATAAATATTTCCTTTAAATTACAGGTACATGTGATCCTACAAAGAGAGTAGCTGCAATTCCTACCTCACTTGTGAATGGCTTCAGGAGCTTCCTCCATTTAAAAAAACTACATGACTGATGAGAATTTACTGACACAAGCCAAGAACAGAACTTTCTATGTGGGAAACCAGTGGACCAAAGCTTATTTCATGCAGTCTGATCCTCTTAGCATCAGCCTGGACCTCACACCTGCTGTTTTGCATGGGTCATTTTGTTTGATCCTTCAGATGTCAGCAACCCACCCTCAATGCACAGAGAGCATCTGCTTGGCCCCACACAATATTGTCATCATGATACAGGTGCTGTGGCCCTGGCATCTGCAGGAACACTTGGTGATGTTGCTTGTGGAGGGCTCCAAGTCACTGTCAGAGGTGACTTGAACAGTTGATAACACAGCAATGTGCATGGACAAGGAGACCACCACAATCCTCGTGGTTAACCTGCCCAGGAGGAGCCTGGGTGCTGGCAACTCTTTTCAAGTCCTGCAATGCTCTGTACTGCATAGATTAATGTGCAATATTTTTGTTCTTTGTTATCCAAGAGCTCTGGGAATGGGGCAGCAATGGGGCAGGTGTCCTCATGGATGGTTATCCAACACCTGTTTCTTTTTCTGCTGCTGGCAATGAGTTGGCAAAGGGATTCTCAGCCTTGGTACAAAGCATCTCCTGGTTGTGCTCTTATCTGGAGTTCATGATGTGGGGTTAGCAAAGCCACAAGTAATATCTTTGTATTGTTAACCCAAGACTGGACTTGAGCAGGGAACATTCAGTTAACAACCCCCAGGGAGTTTCATCCTAGAGGTATCACCTGTATGTACCTGTATTCCCAACAGTGAAACCCAGGCTGAGCCATCTTCCCAGCATGTCTCCCTGCCCCAAACAGGCTCAGCTACAAACCAGTTTTGAATTACTAAAATGCAAATCAACTCAAACCTGTTCTGTTCCACTTGACCAGCACAAAACCATTTATCATCTGTAAGCAATTCTCAGTGAATAATTCTCAGAGCAGTCATTGATCCTGCTTGTTTCATTGTGAAGATGTGAAGCACTAAACTTATCAACATTTTATTACTGTTGTTAGGGCCAATTAAGATAAATACTGGCACAGAAAAATATTTCAGCTCCAGTTAAGTCATCCTAATGAAGATGAAATCACAGTGCCATGAGGCTTATCTAATTGTCATTTTTTAAATAACAGTTAGAAAGTTAAAATACCATTAATTGTATTTGTAAAGCAATATGGCTGCAGAGGAGAAAAGTGCTATGGAAGTCATGGTTTTCAGGCTGTGACTTGCTGTCATTATTGTAAAACACACCTGTGATTTGGACCAAGGAAAGACAATGCAACATTTTGATGCTCAGTTTTTCTCCTGCATGTCACCAGCCCCTCCCCACCATTCTGTAGAGCAGACTATTTCAAAGAATAGATTTAGAGAAATTACAGTCAGCAGTGACACATCAGTGCCTGGAGAAGTTTGTGGGATCCCTCTGCCAAAGTCATCGGCCTGATGTAAGAAATCCTTCCACCTCACACAGAGGCTCCAAGGCCTGTCTAGCACTTCTGCAAGGCTTGAGAGCCTGGGGTTTGCTGTGTGGTGGATGTCTGTCCCACAGAAAGGTGTGTGAGGCTTCCAGACCCTCTGTGGGGACAGCACTGGTGCAAGTATTAGCTGCAGTTTTCTTTGCATATCCCTGCTGAGGAGAAGCTCAGGCTGGCAAGACGATGGCAGGAGAGGCTGTTGTAGAGAAATCTTGGATTCTCCATGGAGTTCAGTTTCTTGCTTCTTCTGTGGACACTGAATTGGCTCCTGGTAATTATTTTGCAGTTCCTTTGTAAACTTATTCCATGGACAGTGTATCTTGTCCAGCAGATCCATGGAAATGTTTTGAGAAGCATTCCAGCATGCTTGAGTGCAGCTTAAACAGTGTTTCTTCAGGGGAACTCCTAAGCTCAGGCTTGTGAGGATAGAAAACCTCCAGAGATACTCAGGAGACTAAAGAAGGCCACTTTTGCATTGATGTATATATTGAAGCCCCACTTCTAATAGTGTGAGTAGATTTCCCCAATTTCCCATGACTGGGATTTCCACCTCTTACTCTGTTGTGTGAAGTCCTACATTCTGAAACATGATCACTTATTTCTTCACTGTGAAACATAAGTCTGAGATGGCTAAAGCAGTGATACAAACCTTGTCTTGTACAGCTGTCATAAACTGGTGCCTCTTGATAATAAAAATTCCACTTTCCCTTCCCTCACCCTTCCCTCACCAAAATACTTGTCTTCTTTGCACCCCAAAATACCTCATTTCCTTATATTTTGATGACTTTGTGCTTTTATCAGCACTTACAACCCCAGAGAAGTATTTCTCTCCAGAACTGTACAAGGCAAAGACTAGGCAAAGACTTGACAGATTTGTCTCTACAGTACATTCAGTCAACCCATGGGAATTGCAGTCATTATCCTGGTGTTTTGATGTGTCTCCTCTCTGGAATCAACCTTACCTACAACATAATCTCCAAAGCCAATGGTGCTGAGGGTGATAAATGCAAAGTAAATTCCTTCACTGTAGGACCAGCCCTCTGTTATCTGGAAGAAGACTGATGGCAAGCACAGAAAAACCAGGATCCCCGTTGCCAGGAAGAACAAAAGGGTCAGAAATGTGATCTTCTTCTGAAAAATAAACCAGTTCAATTATAATCATGATTTGAAACACAAATAAGCTACAAATAATGGGGGTTATTCAAAGTGGGTGGCTATCTGGGATCAGGAGGATCTGAAGGATTTCTGCTGAGTGCATTTCCTCTGGGAATACCTTAGTGTTGCTCAGAAGCAGGGGGAAGCCAGGTGTTATGGGTGTTGCTTGCCCACAGTGGCCCTGGAAGATGTAGTCTTTTACCTGATTGTATCAATGACTGTGACTATTGGAGGAACTCCCATCTAATGACATTTACCAGAGTCAAACCATTTCCACTTATCACCATACAACTTCATTTTTAATTTTTAGGTGTGTAGGACTGGCACCTAAATTCAGATTTGCCTGGGAAAAGAGTATTTTTTAATAAAAAATAATTGCACCATTTCTGACAGTACTATCTTCAAGAGTATTGATTATTGACTTTATTTCTCATTGCATCAATGCCACAACTTGGCTCCTACCCAGTGGATATCTCACTACCAAAAAAAAAATAAAATTAACTAATGAGCTCTTGATAAAGAAGAGCCTGGACAGTGACTTTTAAACCATTCTACTTCTCAGCAGTCATGAGGGAGCTTTAACTAGAGAAGAAGACTTGTTATATGTAGAGATTTATCAGACAGACACACACAGTTTCTATGCATAGAATTTTCCAAATCCAGATTGCCTGGAAATTAATGGCAACTGCTGGATAACTTTTCATGTCTTCATGTATTGTGTACATGTTTGAGTCTGTATCTCAATGAGCCTCATCTTCTGTTTAAGTTTGCCAGATATGACAAGAAATTCAGCAATCTGAACAGGGTTATCTGTAGCAACCATGCCTTGCCCTGAAGGAGAATGACAGTAGGAGACACAGGAAAGCTACTCTCACTTCCTCAGCAGCACTGAGGGAAGGGGAGGAGCAGAAAATAAATTGGGGCATAAACCAGACAAAAGACATCCTGTCTGCAGCTTGTTACAGGTGTCTCCTCATCTTTCAGCAACCAGGCTCAAATGGGCAACTTCAGCCTGATGCTTCCTTTCTGTCACAGTTAAGGGTGGAGGGAGACTGAAGGACTAGATAATCAGTTAGGAGGGGTAACACACTATGCATGGAGTCAAAATCCATTGAAACCTCTACAGCTCACCTAATTTTTACAGCTTTGCACAGCTCCCCTGCTTTTTGCAGCCTCAAGGTGATGCTTAATCACCCTTACTGCTTTTAAAGGGATGCATGCACTTCCCTAGGGTGTTGGCTCCTGAGTGGCTCAAGAAGTGAGTGGGATGCCCACTCTCTCCACTGATTACTGAGGGGGGCTGGATTTCTGCCATCTAGATGGGAAGACAAAATGCATCCCTTTAAATATCTCCCCTATGGCTGACATGTCTGCTTAGCTCTGCAAGTGAAGATTGGCTCTTTTCCTGCCCTAGAACAAGATCTAACCCTGCACAAGAGCAAACACAATCGAGGATAAGGCAGCATAAAACTTGAGAAAAACACTAGAAATGAGCATATAATTATGTTTGAGAAAGTAAAACCAATTACCTTTCTCATTCCCTTCTCGTACAGGAATTTCCCCAGCTTTTTACAGAGCAGTGAGAGCATCTTACCAACACGGTGCAGAAAAACAATGTTCAGAGGGATTCCAAAAAGAGCAAAAAACACACAGAAGATCTGTCCCCCAGCAGTTTTAGGATGTAATGTGCCATAGCCTATGAAGAAAAGATGGGTCAGAGGAGATATTCCAAAGGACTGCAGCAATTCACAGTCATATTCACCCTTACTCCAATCCAGCCTGCCTTTGACCCTAAAAGATGTGGCTAGTGCTTCTCAGCCCAAATGGACTCTTTTTTTTCCTCTGAAAAAGGCAGTAAGCAGATGAAGTGGTTCACCCTGCATGTTTGGGGGAATGCAGAGAGCACTGTGTGTTCCCAACACAGCCTTAGTGGGAACAACAACACAATCAAGAGGTAATTATGGGAAACATGCTCTGTCCTGTGACAAATAAATGGAAAGTCAGAAAATAGAAGTCTGAGGATCTGGAAGACATCAGAGCTGGAGTCCCAAGCTGTCAGGATCACATGCAGCCATCTCCAGCTTCTTGTTGATGTGCCTGTGTGTTAGTGACCTCCCTGGCTCCATCCCAGTGAGTTGCTATGTCCAGATACTGACTCCAGTCCCAAGGCAGTGCAGTGTGCATTAGAATAGATGGTGCTAATTAGTCCAGACCTTGCTGGTGGCTGATTTATTCATGCCAGAGAGATGTTTGCCTTAAGGTCCTACTAAGAGAGGATTTATCTAAGTAGTGGAACAACCCCAAACATGTCCTTTACTCTCATGACTCTTGGACCTCATGAGGTGCATCCCTGAAGGCAAGAATATTGAACTTTGTGTATGTTCTTATGCTATCAGTGACCCTGGGAAACTGCATTTCCCATGCACAGTTCATGTCAGGGCATCCATTACTTGGAAAATGTAATGTTTTCTTTGGGGGGAAAGACAAAACAACTGAGTGATTTTTGGGCTACTAGATTCCCAAATGCATGAGCTGTCTTGTGCTCCCTGTTGCAGAAATATTCCAATTTCAGTGATGGGTCAGAACCCTCCCCTTCTACAGCAGGGGTTCTCCCTGTGGGCTCAGGCAGCATTTACACAGCTCCCATGGTGCTGGGACACTACTGGGGCCCTTGGGACATGTCACACTCACACATCAGATGTCCTTAGGGTCTGGTGGGAGTGAGGCCTCAGCACCACTCTGTAAAAACATGGATTTGACTTCCACTGCATGACTGTGAAGCAGGTGCCAACAGTATGGATTTTATCCTTAAGTTTGGCAGGGCTGCACTCTTTGGGATGTACATTTGAAAGAAAGGATGAAACAGGTAGGGGCAGGCAGGACCTGTAAAGGTCAGAACAGCTTGAAAAGAAGTGTAAAATTCTCAGCATTTGCCTATATCCCTTCAATTTTTTTTCCTCTTGTCATGTTACTAATTGAATATGTGAATTAACAGCTCAAAACAGGTTATGGAGACAGTGCCCAGGCCTCAGCAGGATTCACTTCTTTATTTACATTTTTTATGTTTTACAGCACTCATATTTAAAGCCTGGAATAAACACCAGGAAAGTGAAGTTTATCTCCCACCCACAAATATCAGCAGAGTGAACATCATAACAGATGATTTGAAAAGAAGAAAGAAGTGGGAAATAATAGGAAAGGCCACTGATATTTGATAAGCCAAAATAAAGCATGAAGAGCTGTGCAGTGGGAAGGTCTTAGGACTAAGTCCATGCCTGCTTCCCACCCATGACAACAAAGGGCTGGAGTTTTTATCCTGGAAAGTATTATCCATTAATGTTCTAATAACCAGACATAATAAGCATCACTCACACACAAGCACACATAAATGGAAAGCATTAGACCTACCTATTGTGGAGACAACAGTGCCTGCAAAGAAGAAGGAGTTGCTGAAATCCCAGTTGCTCTCTTCAAACTGTGACTCATTTCCAACAGGGTATACTCCATTTTGGATGGCTTCAATCAGGTTCTGGGAGAGAAAGCAAAGTTTGGTATCATCAGGACTGCTTTTCTCAAGCGCTTGCTGCAAAAATATCACAGGTTTAGCCAACTGCTGCTGCTCTCCTGTGAGTACCACTCACCTCATTCAGAGATTGTCTGACATTATTCACACCCTCACCTCCAAGGCTGGGAAGATCTTATCCAGTGGTTTTGGGTGTTCAGCTTCTGCCCTGTTTGTGCTGACTGCTCTTGTGGGTGTTTGGAGAGAAATTGTTTCTTTCAGTGTGACCAAGGACTTTTTTTCTTTCAGACCAAGTAGTTTAAAAAATCATGATCCTGCAGAGCAGTGATTTAAGAGATGAGGGTGGCTGGTTGTTGGATTTGGACTTGCACTTGAGATGGCAGGGATGGATCCAAGGTCTGATCACCACCTGTATGAGCAGGGGCTCTGATCCCTCCCAGCAGTGCATCAGTGAGTTGTACCAGGGTACACATGAGATACACTGAGAATTTCATTTCAAGCCTGTATTTTGACTCGTGTCACAGAATTAAATTCAGAGAAAGTCCATTGATTTGCAAAGCCTGACATACACACTCTTCTCCAAACTGTACACATGAATACACATAGATAAATTCACACATTTACACACACATTTGCAAAGCTGCCTTTGAGAGGAGGTTAGAGGAACATCTGTCAGATGTTGAGAGATGGCTTGGGTTGAGTTGAGACTGCCCTGACACACATGGCTTGACTAAATATTTCTTCCACACCTCTCCAGTGCTATCATTTATCATTTTATGCATTTTCAGACTCTTCTTTGGTTTTAATTCTAAGTGCTGTAATTTTTTAATCTTCTTTTTTTTTTTTTAAGTTAAAAGTAAATTTTTAAAGCAAACAATATCCAGTTGTCCCTGTCTTTAGCCAACAGAGAACATTGGACTGGACATCTGGAAGCCAGGCTGGTTTGTGCAGAAACAGCTGAGATAAAATCCAGGACAGAGCCCTGACAGAAGCAGGACACATGCTAGAATAAATTGCACCAGCAAAATATTCCTCCCTACTTCTTCCCTCATTATACTTTTTGTTAGTGTCTCAGAAAATAGAGGCTAACAAAAATAATTTCCATAGCCCTTGCACAAAGATTTTTTTCGTCTTAAAAGCTCTTTTTTTTTTTTTCCCTTTTGAAAAACTAATTTCTTTTTCTTTTTTCTTTTCCTTTGTTTTTTTACCTTCTTCCCTACCCATAAAAAAAAAAAAAAAACAATAAGATGAAGAGGATGCATATATGGGTGAAACAGTGTGAATTGCTGGTTCTGCTATTAGAAACACCAGTTCTTCCCCACATTATTCTGTGAAGTGTCCCTTTAAGAGCTCCACTAGTTTTCCATGTGGAAATGCTTCTAGCAAGGCTTTAACTCCTCATTTTCTCCTGCATTATAACAGATAGAGCTCTAAAATACCCAAGTTGAAGAGACAACCATATTCGTCTTCATCTTCCTGTGCCATGACCAGAAATATTTTCCCCTGGCCAGGCTACCTGTTTCTCTTCTGCAGCATCCTCAAAAACTAAACTCTGATCATGCCACCCTCCTTGTAGTTATTTGGAGTTTGTTGTTTTGGGTTTTTTTTTCCCCATCCAGAGCTTTCCTTATTGTTCCTTTGCACTATCTGTGACGCTGTTGTAAGTGGCAGCCACACCTATTCATTTCAGACAGCCTCATTTTTCTTGCCATGCCACCGATTGTGTAAGAGCACAGCCCCACTAAAAGCAGAATCAACAGGAGGCAAGATCCCCAAAAAACAGGATATTGTGGGATGGGGATTTTTAATAGCTAGCACACACAAGGTTTTGTCCAGCTACACAAGCTGTATTTACCATCAGAGTGAGCTGCCTGCTCACACCAGAGAGGAGTTTGCTGGAAGAATCTGTGACCACAATTAGGAAAGCAGTGAGAGTTACCTGTGCAGCAAGGATGAGTAGGAAACAACATCTGATGGGGAAACAGGAGGGAGAAAGGACTTCCACTCACCTTCATGAACTGCTCCATCTCCGCCACCGTGAGCTGCGTGAAATTCTGCAGAAAAGCCTCCTTCATCTGGGCAGCTGCCATTTTCTCCTGCTTCTCAGCAGTCCTCTCCAGGGCCTGGAACACGGCAGCACCCACCAGCAGGTAGACAAAGTAGCCAGCCACCAGCAAAGCTGTCTGCAGCCTGCCACTGCACATGGCCTTCAGTGTGACACCGCAGGGATGGGGAGCGAGAGGTGGTGACTGTAAATCCCTCACACTCCTGGGAAGCCTCCCCCGGGCAGGAAGAGCCCTCCCAGCTCTGGTTTCCGCTGGGATCCTGCACTGGCAGGGACAGTGAGCTGCCAGATGCATTCATTGGGAAGTGGGGGGGGGCAAACACAGTAAACCCAACCCCCCCCAAGAAAAAACTTTCCATTCTTTGGGCTGTATGCTGTTTAGGGATTTCCTCTTGTCTGTGAAACTCTCCCTTGCTGAGTTCTCAGGAAAAGTGGGTCAGGATTTGAGAAGCTGGCAGGTGGCCATCTCCTGCTCAGAAGGCTCAGGGGACAGGTAAGGATAGTCTGGAAGGAGTCCACAGGGGAGTTTGCTTGGAAAACCATTGTTTGCCCTCCTGTTTCTCCTGCTGAGTCCAAGAACAGGACTCCAGGGCAAGCCTCTGATCCCAGGAGCTTCTTCTTGCCCTGTGCTCAGGGGCAGCCTCAGGGAAGTGCAGCTGGACTGTTCTTTTGGGCTTCACTTGTCTGCTTGCAGCACAGGGCAGGGTCATGCAGCCCTGCAGGGCCTCAACAACTCAGAGCAAAACCTTGGATGCACAGGCAAATGGCTGTGGATTACATATGTGCCAAATCTGAACAGGTTCTTCTGCCAGCAACTCCTCTGCAGTGTGTCCAAGGGAATACATTACACTGGTACTGGGTGCACAGTTAGATGGATAAAAAAGTGGCTACTCCATCAGATCAGATGGAGTCATAAAATCATAGAATTGTTTAGATTGGAAAAGACCTCTAAGATCATCAGACATGGTGCTTAGGGACACAGATTAGTGGTGGGCTTGAGAGTGTTGGGTTAATGGTTGAACTCAATGATCTTAAGGGTCATTTCCAACCTAAGTGACTTTGATTCTCTGTTATCTAAAGCAACGGAGCCTCTGCTGATTTCAGAAGGATGGTTCTCATGCATTGAGAAGTCACTTATTTAAAAGTCAGAGCTTGTTCCCATCAGCTTTACAAAGAATTTGGGTGCCACTGAGAAGAATTTGTGAGAGAGAGAAGTCCTTGAATGAAGATGTTGATTTTGGAATGGACAGCAGACAAGTCTGAGCTTGGCTGCACCATGGACATTGTTAACACTCATTACTTTTCTTGACTTTGTATTTCCCAACATTTTCATTTGCTTTGTGCACAATTTCTTTTCTCATTTCAGCAGATGCCCTACTTTAATAATGAGAACACACTGAAGCAAATCACCCTATGAAAAAGCATTTAAAATGTACCACCTATTCTGCTCTTCAAGTCTTTGTAGTTTTATTGAGTTGAAAATACCAAGAAAAGGCAGAGACTCTGGGATTAGCTTTGCAGAACTGGTGTAAACAAGAAGTGGCACGTGGCTTCACTCTGTCAACTGCAGGTTGTCCTTTCACATACAAATCTGTTTGACCTTAGAGGAAAACAGGAAGACTATGAATGAAGGTAAGCAGCTTCCAAAACCCTTGCACGTTTGAAGATCTTCCTTAGGGTTACTGGAAAAGGGTTTGTAGAAACAGGATGTGCCGTGTTTCCTTTAGCTTCTTTTGAAGCTACACGTCAAAGGTGTGCTTCTTACTCAGATTTAAATTATTGCTTAAAATAAGGACAACCATGGCTCCATCCTTTTGTGTCTCTCAGTCTCCTAGCCCCATGAGATAAGATAAAGCCCTTTACATGTACGAATGTAACATGTGTTCATCATTCTCAACAGACATGAAGATAATACAAGTGGATTATTTCCTCAGTTCATCCGAGGGGAAAGTGGATAGAAAAAACATGAAACTCATGGAAAATCATGAAAATTTTGATAATGATGGCAGCTGCAGGGGTTTGCTTTTGTGGGTAAGATGCCAAGAAACTTCATCTTTCTTATGCTGTCACCTCCAATCTGTATATATATACTAAGCTGGGTTTCCCTCTAAGCCCCTCTCCAAAGGGGTTATTTGTGCCTGCATCTCCAGAAACCTTTGATTGCAAGGAAGTTTGGTGACCTTGGTTTTTCTCTGGTTCTGGAGCAGGGAATACACATCAACTTTTTTCAGTCTGTTTCTTCATACAAAGAATTTTTAATAACTTGCCTGTGTATCTTTAATAACCACTATGGATTGTTTGGATGTGAGAGGAGTTTCCCATCACACAGCATCTTGTTCATACTTGGGTTGATACTTCCACAGGGAACAAGGGAGGGAAAACACTGTTCACTGCTAGGATGTTTGCAGATAAGTTGCTTTGAGGAAGAAAGGAAGGGGGAATTCATTCAGTGGAATGCTTTACTTGAAGCCATTCCATGTAAAGGTAAGAGTATTTTCCATAAGCGTTGACTGTTCTCCTCTCCTTATTTTGCCTAGATTGAAAACTACAAAACATGCTCTTGGTGGAGGCTGCTAAAGCTGTACTGCTTGTTATAGCTACTGAGTGTCAGAGGCTTGGGACAAAGCACCATTATTGACTCAATTTCCCCACAGGGGTCTGGATACTGGGTTAGCTTGACACCATTCAGCCCAGTTATGAAAACCGAGCACTTCCCAAGTGCTGGGAGCTGCTGTAGGTACAACACCCTCATGCAAAGGCTGATGCTGGCATCTCACACCAGCTTCATAACCACACTGATAACCTGTCTAGAGAGCTGGGAAGGTAAATGGGAGCACTGTACCTGGTGAACCAGCCACCATTACCTTTGTACATTGGGAGATCATGAATACATCCCACCCAGGTGCAAGTCATCATAGAAGTCATAGAATGGTTTGGGTTGGAAAGGACCTTAAAAATCATCTACTTCAAACCCCCCTGCTGTGGGCAAGGAAGCCACCCACTACATCAGGAAGGGCCATGCTCAGGGCCTCATCCAACCTGGTCCTGAACACTGCCAGGCAAGTTAATAGAACTCTTTTTGTAAATCAAAACAAATTACTGCTGGCAGCATCTCTTCTCTCAAGTCCCCAAACCCTCTTGGTGCCATATGGTCTGACAGACCTGTCCAATGGCATTTGTTTCTCAAGAAGGAGCTGAAGAAACAGAAGTGAGGCTTCATCACTGTAGCTTTCAGTTTTAGGAATAGATCCAGCTACCAAGAATTTCTCCACAATCCATAAATTGACGGGACTTCTGCTGGTCCAGTTCCCTTGTACCTGTGTAGCTACAGCAAGATTCACTGGCCACCCTGTGGTGGGTTGGGGTGTAGTTCCCTGGCAAGGGGTGGTGGCAGAACGTGGCTATGATGGCACTGCAAACCTCGTGCTCAAGTGCAGTGAGGGCTGGCAGCTCCCTCAGGGCCTGGGAGCAGGGAGCTGAGTGTGCTAACACCGTGGTCTGTCTGTCCCACTGCCCCCATCCAGGGAGCACAGCAGACCTGGAGATTCTCAGCAGTTTCAGCCAGCCCTGCTGGGTATTCATGGAGCATGTTCATGGTGATGAGACAGGATGAGTTCAAGTCAGGAAATCATCCTGCAGCTTAGCCGAGCAGGGCTGTGAGGACTGGGCCAGGCAGGGTCTCCTGCTGGGCTTGGCTTTTTGAGGCCCATGGCTGGGCTGGGCAAGCTGGAATGGGCAACCTGCAATGCCACTGGAACATGGACTGACAGCCTTGGTTTGGGCTGGAGGTGGATCCTGGGCCACGGAGGATAGAAGGGAAGCTGTGGTGGGCTGGTCATAGTCTTGGCAGACATGGAGGCAGTGTGTCTGGTAAGGCAGTTAATTAAAACTTTTTGTTCCTGAGCTAGGAGAGATCCATGACGCAGTTAAGGGACCAGGGAAGGAGAAGTCATGCTGACTTTTCCCACCTGCTTTATTTATCCAGTCCAGTGTAGGGAAACCCAGGTAGTGAGATCCAGTGGTAATAGAGGGCAGGGAGCATTTCCTGCCCGTAACATGATGTGCTGGGACAGGGTTTTCTTACACTGAGTCCTGCTTTTCCTCCTCCACACTCCAGTCATACCCACAGTTATGCCATTTTTTTTTCTACATATGGCATCTTGCTGCAGCATTACGCATTCTGTGTCCTTATGCAGATTATAGCCTAAAATAAATTCCAGTTTAATGGAAAATATTATCAGTTTCCATGGGAATTACTTACCATGTGATTGTGGTTGTACTTCCTGTTGTGCTTAGGGCTAAAACCATTAAATGATCCGTATTTTTTAGACTTTCTTACAGTTCTCCTGTAAATATCTATTCCTCATAATGGGTCAGAACATTCAGTCTTCAAACGTGGGTCATTTTGGGTTTTATGCTGTGATCTTATGCCAGATTATCAAACACTTAAGCTAAAGTTGGATTCCACAGAGATCCTCCTACTTCCTAGTTTGTTATTTCAGGTCTACAAAGCCAAATTCCTGTGGCTAGCTATCAGCTGTCAAGGAAATGGGCTGATATTCATGAGTGAAGAAAATCCTGAAGCTGGTCACTTGCCTTTGGTAGCTGGCTAAGACCTCTGGTGTTCAGGAGGTAAGGGCTGCTATGTCAGGCAACCCAGCATGGAGAACTTCCCAAGTGCTGTGTGAGTCCTGGCCCACAGATTGGCAACGGTGATCAGCTGGGCCCAGGAAGAAGCAAGAGGTGTGATAAAGATATTTTAAGAAAACTGGTTTTATTTTTCATTATCCCACTCTGATTCAAGTGGTAGCAAATTAAATATGCTTCCCCCAGATGAGCCTGAGCAATCTTTCTGTTCTTGTCTCAACCCACAAGTTTTTGGTCTTTATTTTCTCTCTCTGTCCAGCCAAGGTCAACCGACCACAAGCAGAGAGTACTGGTGCCTGCATTCCCTACCAAAGTGAGGCACAGGCACTTACCAGAGGAAGCATGTGCTCAAGATGCCATTTATTGGCATCTTTGCACGGGGTGAAACTTCCAGAGGGGTGGGACTCTCTCACAAAGAGAGGGCATTCAGTGTTCATGTGGTAACAGAAGTCTCTAGTCCCAGGCTCCTGGCCATGGCCTCTTCATCTTTGGATCTGTCTCCCAGAGTGAGCTTTTGCTGTTGGAGAACGCTGCAGCAACAATTTCCAGCGCTGACAAAGCAGTGTCTTCTCCATGTCCTGTGTGCTCAGGAATGTGGCACCTCCACCCCAGGGACTCAAGGATGGGTCAACACTCATGTCCTAAACAACAATGAAGTACAGAGGCCCTTTAGTGGTACCACACACTTGGACCCACTACAGTCAGATCTTCCACTCCACTGTGAATTGTGTCAGCACAAGAGGTGCTCAAGCTCAGCTACAACCATTGTAGAAGGTTCTCACAGAACCTTTTGTACTCCTTCCACTACTTAACCTGCAGTTTGGGGTCCACTTTGTGGGTATCCAGCCTTTGCTTCAGGCTACACTGAGTGGCCGAGTGGGGGTGGGGACAAAAGGCAGGGCTGTCTTGGCTGGATTATGACAGGCTGTGACACCTGTGACATCACGGGGGCCGTGTCACAATGGGGGCAGCTCTAAAAGGCCCCAGCAGGTGACGCTGGCCGTTCATTCCTCGGGCAAGCGGTGAGTGCACACGTGGCGGGGAGGCTGGGCTGGCGATGAGGGCTGGGGCAGAAACGCTGCAGCCGGGGCTGGCTTCTCCCCCTGCATGCAGGGACAGCCCCTGATGGGAGAGCCTTGGGCAGGCCCCAGTGCTGCTGCTGCAGCTGCTGCTGGGCCATGGCGACAGGCCTTGCTGCCTGCCAGCTGTCTGGGGCCCTGTCCTTCCTGTCCCTAGATTTCTGGGATTCCCATCGCTGCTGTCCTCATTGTCATCTCCCTCCCTACTGGCCCCATTTAAGCCTGCTCTTCATCCTCCTGCAGACCATGGATGCCATAACTTTCCTTCTTATGCTCCTGGAAAACCTCATCCAATACGTGCAGCCTGTGGGTGATGTTTTGGATGAGGAGAAACATCTGCGCATGGAGCTGCGTGCAAAGCGCTTGGAGCGGAAGAGAATTCAGCTGGAGTGGGAGGTGGAACAACTCACCCTGAAGCAGAGTGGAGGGGCCTGGGGAGACCTGCTCCAGTTTGCTTTGCAGCCATGGCAGGTCTGGGCTATTGCTGGGCTCCTCATCGTTCTATTGGGACTGTATTTTTTCTGGAGGAAAAGGAGCGATGAGGCAGAGAACAGTAGCGAGGAAGATGAAGAAGACCATGTTTCTGACAATGATCTGAGATGGCTTCTAGACGAGCGCATCCAGTGGCCTGTACAGGACCTGCAGAGAGGCTGTGAGCGGACAAGTGACCTCATGGACAATTATACAATTTACTTTAGGCATGTCTTGTCAGACAGTTTCTACCCAGTCCTGCAACGAGCCATCGGGGTGGGCAGCGCCTTTGAAGGCTGGAGTCCCCGGGAGCAGGATGTCGTGTACCACGTGCTCATACCCATGACTCCTCCCCGAGGCCACAGCTTCCACCTGGAGCTGGACAGCGAAGGCCGGAGGCACGTCAGGAACTTCCGTGTCCGCGTGCAGCTGGAGTGCACCTGCACGAGGGAGCAGCAGGCTGAGGGCATGCTGTGCTTCCTGCACCACCCCGAGGAGGAGCTGAGGAGGAATCAGGATCCCAGCCTCCTAGACACCCTGTGCACCGGCTCCTACCTCGACGTGCACAAAACTGCCCGCTGGTTCCACCAACTGGTGAGAGCAATCTGGCCAGCTTTGCCGCAGTCCCACAACTGGCATTTAATGCTGCTGCCCTCCAGACGCTGCTGCCAATTCCAGGTGACCAACGGCATAGAAAGCTTCAGGATTGAGATGCTCTTCGGGGTGCGGAGAGATGATTCTGACATATTCGTGAGCAGCCAGACTCGAGAAGCCCACACAGCAAGCACAACCTGGCCTGAGAGCTATGACGTGGCAGAGATGAAGTTCTTCAAGCACATTGCCAGGCAGGCCCCCCCTGACAGCTTGCACCTGAGATGCCTGCAGCTCTTCTCCCGTCTTCAGCTGGGCACAAACTTTTCCACCTACACCATGAAGACCATTGTCATGCACCTTCTGAACACCATCCCCGTGTCATCGTGGCGCAGGAGGTATTTTTTGCGGCGCCTGGGGGATATCAATGGGAACCTGCGCTGCTGCCTGGAAGAGAAATGCCTTAACCACTTTATCATAGGCAACAAGAGATTGCCTCAGGAGATCAGCATGCCCCTGGACATTGCATCAGCTGAGCCACCCAACCTCTTCCATCACCTGGCATGGTGTCCAGTTGCCCACTCCCAGGCGATGAGTGAGTACCAGGATCTTCGGCATCGGCTCGCAAGTGTGCTGCTCCATGGCTGCTGAAAGAGGTGCCCATGCACAGAGCTGTGCTTGTGGACCTTGCAGGCAGTGGCAGAAAACCCCCTCATAGTGCTGAGAAAAAGAAAGGAGAATGTGGGATACAGAGAGAGAAGGTAAAACGCTGTGCAGCAGCACTCTGCCATCAGCAGCAGCAGCTGTGTCATCCTGACAGTCTCCTCAGCACAGTATCCAGTGATGACTACCGTGTGGCCGGCCCAGAGAAGCTGACTTCCATCGCAGGGTAAATTGTGGTAATGCACTCCTTCTGCCCCTGGCTGCACTACAATCTGAGAAACACTCGTTAGGCCTTGGCCTTTGCAAGCTCCATTTGTACTAAGCCCCTTTTGAATGTATCAGAAACATTATTTGCTCCCAGGAACTAACAGGTGTCTAACTAGCACCATTTTTTTCAAGAAACAGCCTTGGAAACTTATTCTTCCTTTCCTGACTTATTTTTCTTTCTTGACTTTTTCTGACTAAGAACCCAAGTGGAATAATATTTTTGTTGACAAACCTTCAAATAAAGTTACCGAAAAAAATGCCTGAATGGTGGAAAATTACTGACTACAGACAGCTCTGTTGTGACTGTAAGGCAGTCCAAAGTGAGACCTTTTGAGCCCTTCCCCCTTGCTCCACCCCTGCGCCCTCATCCCATTGACCCTAGTGTTCTGTCCTGCCCCTCAGGATCCCTATATAAATCCCTGTTTTCACTGCCTGAGAGGCTCTTTCTCCCTGGGCTCTTTTGAGGAAGAAACTGAATTCCACAAAAAGACCCTGTCTCTTCTTCTGCATTGCCTCGATCACAAAAGAGCTGAAACCCCCCAGCGTGAGCACAGACAGCGAGGTGTCTTTTTTAAGGCGCTGCTTTGGGAAGGTCACGGCACTCTGAACACCGCCTGCTGCAATAGTGGGGGTGTGTAGCAGAGAGAAAAAGCTCCTCAGAGGGGACCTTATGGTTCTCTACAGCTCCCTGAAGGGAGGTTGTGACCAGGTGGGTATTGATATATTCTCCCAGGTGTGGCAGGGCATCTCATTCCACTCAAGAGCTGATCTATTGTTTGTTAACTGGTCAGATAATTCAAACAGGACAAATAGTCTTGCACTGCATTCTTTTGGTGCCTTGGGGCTAACAGTGGGCTGGCATCTCCCAGCTGCCAATAAACATCTTACTGTTGAAGGGAGATCTGGAAAGAGAAGCTGGATTTCTGACTGACAGGCACCTCACTTTATAAAAGCCATACCAAACTTTCAAAAAGCAGATATTTTCTATACGTTTCTCTGGAAATGTGTAGGATTTCTCCTGTGGACAAGGACACTTGTTTTGCAATGACTACCGTGGAGGTTAAGTGAAAGAAATCAGCATTATTGTCATCTCTGTGGTATACAACATTAGACTCCTGATCAATGCTGTTTCTTTGACAAGCTTTAATATAGATACCTTCATGATGTATGTTGTTTGTTATGCTGTAATCTATTTCTACTTCTTTTTAGTTTTATACTGAGTAGTAAGTAATTCTGAGATCTTTTATCTGTTATCTCCTGTCTGTTTAATAAATAATTCATTTTACAAATAGATTTGATCTTCAGAGCTTGCTGGCCAGAGTGATTTCTTAAATATGAACTGTTGCCAAAATCCTCAGCTAAGGAAGGGCTTGTCTGAAGATCCCACTTGTCCAGAGACACAAGGAAACAAGCAATAAGACCAAGGAAAATGACCTGAAGTTGCATCAGATTTAGATATTTAGACTGGATCTTAGGAAAAATGCTTTCATCAAAAATAATATCAAGCGTGGAAACAGGCTGCCTAGGGAAATAGCTGAGTCACCACCCTTGCAGGAATTGAAAAGGCATGGAATATCTGGGGACCCAACTTATTAATGGAGTAGGCTCTGGCTCTAGGATTCTGAATGCTGAACTATTGCTTTATTAAACTATACTATATTACATTAATACTATGCTATATTAAAGAGATATTATACTGAAGAGATAGCAAAAGGATACTAAAGAAAAACCAGTGACTGTCTCAGACAGTTAACACAGTTAAGATGTAACTGGACATTAAGTCTAAACAACTGTCACCAGTGTCCAATTAACAAATCACTTCAGGTAAACAATCTTCCTAACACATTCAACATACTAAATAACAAGAGCAGAGAATAGAAATAAAAATTGTTTTCTCTTCTATGAAGCTTCTTGCTGCTTTTCCCAGAAACTCCTTGGGAAAAGTTGTGCCTTGCTTTTCTCTGGGAAGAGAAATGCGGTCACAGTGGGCAGTGTTAAGTTTCCACTTGGACTGTGTGATATTCAGGGTCTTTTACAATCTCAAAAACTCAGAGATTTAAGTCTAGATCAACCAGTGAGGAGTCAAAGCTCAGACTCAGTGATCCTCAAGGGCGCACTCCAACATGGATATCTATGAGATTG
>WBNO01031617.1:48608-66201 GCA_013400575.1 Peucedramus taeniatus | reverse complement strand
ACCAGCAGGCACAAGAAATGCTAAAAAAATCCACAGGTATTTCATCTCACAAGAAAAAAAATCAGACACCACTAAGAGCTATACTTTTTATATACAAATAAACAATTCAGATAAAATCTGGAGTCATTTGGAAGTTACAATAAAAGTGATATTTTCCACTTGTAGAATTGCCTGTCAAATATTAGTGAAAGGGACTCTGATTCCTCTTATTAGGCATACAGCTCCTAAAAATTTAATATCTAAACTGTATGCATCCAAGCTATATATAAACAAACAGGATTCTTAAAAGCCACCATTCTAGGCAAGAGCCTCAAAAGCAAGCAGTAAGAACTCCCGGCACAAGTGCAATTTTTGACATCCTGCCTTCATTAGTAAAGGATAAGAACGGGGCTCAAATCTCGCAACTGCAACTCCTACACGCAGAAAATAGTTGTATCAGCAGCTAACTGAAATGCTTCTTTCTCCTTCTCAGTTCTCCTGACTCATTGTTGGTATTCTGCCTCTACATTTCCTTCTAAGCTTGTGCTGTAAATACATTTGTCATAGTGTGTTAAAAAAAAAAAAAAATCACACCAAAAGCTCCTCTTCCACATAATAAGCTCATCCCCCTTCTCCCTCAATAGCCACACCAATCATGGATCAATAACCTCAGAAATATGAAGAGATTAAAGCTATCTTTTTTTATGCAACCCTTAAGGGAGAATGAATAAACTGGTGGAACTGCCACCATGTGAAAAAGATGCCACATTCACAGGATCTCAGATCAATTCTGAGCAGGACTGGGAAGCCAATACTGGAGGCAGAGGGACACCTTGTTTGTGAACGGCCTTACACGTGAGATCCGCCTCACCTCAGACAAGGTTCAGTTCAGCACACTGTTAAAGAGTAGTAGTAACTTATATATTTTATAGCATTCTGATGCACTAAATCTTTCTACACCTGCTGAAATAAAATCTGTTGAAAGCTGCTGGTAACAGGAACATCTATTATTAATCATAAAATTAATAACCACAAATAGTTATAAAATATTGAAGATTTCTATCCTAAGGAGGATTTTAAGGTGATGGATAATCTTACTCTGGAGTCTAAATTCTGTCAAATTGCCATGAAGCACTGCAATAGATTTATGTCATAAGACACACTGCTGGCAAGCCTGGGAATTAAAAAAAAAAAACCAAGCCCAGCAACCAAACAGCCTACTCACATTTCAGTAACTAGCAATATCAGCATTTAGTTGGGTTCTAAATTTGCAATTCAACCAAAAAATTGTCTAAAATACACTGTTATTTCAGAAATGCCTTTTTCAAATTTTATATAAAATCTTCTTTGATAGGAGAATAATCCTTAGAGCAAATAGCACTAACATATGCCACTGTTGCTGAATGTAAACTCCGAGACAAGTTAAAAAAAATGTATTAAGTATGAAAGGGAAGAGTGAGGAAATGAGACAGGTTACTAACCTCAGCCTCAACTATTTCTGTGAAAGTTTTCAGTGCTTGTTCAACACTTGATTTTTGTTTGGTTGCCATGAGACAATAATTCTCCATGATTCGCAGTTGAATGTGACCCTGAATGGTTTGAGGCTTGAGCTCCTTCAGCAGGTTTCCTGCTGTTCTTACAGCCAACTGCACAGACTCCTGCTTCTCTGTTGAATTACTATTATCAGAAAAAAAATGTTCATAAAAGCTTATTTTTTTAATACACATCAAATTAATTACAAGTTAGAACTGCTTCTGTGCTAAAGACATGCCATTTTATAGAAAAATAGCTCTGGTATAAAGGCATTCTACATTGATTATCTTCAACAACAGCAATTCCAACCCAACAAGCTGATTGTAACACTGCAAGTGACCAGCATTCCAGAGAAAATCTTCTACATTTTCTGCTTGAGACTCACTTACTATAGCATAGAATGGTCTTTCACAATAACACAGAATACTCAAAGCACTAGATGACCTCAAAGTTCTAGCAATTTAAATTAAGGCACATTGTCAAGGGACAGCAGAAGGAGGAGCTGATAGAATAACGCAAGCAATATTTATTGAATTCACCTACCCTATGTCAGCATCGAGATTTTCAAAGACTTCTCCACCCACAGTTTCATTATCTGGGTTCAAACAAATTTCAATCATGTTGTAGACTGCATTCTGTCCCCAGTCACTGTCCTTTCGAGCTTTATTAAAATGCCGCAGTGCATCATTTGGTTCACCTGTGTACCTGTACACAGGTAATTAAAGTATTTAAAACCAGGCAAGTAAAACTGTCTGTTCCAAATTCCACCCAAATCCCAATAAACCCAAGTATTTAAAAACAAATTACCCATTTGCACACACTGATATTGCAAGGTTTGGACAGCATGCATACTATTGCAAGGAACTCGTTTTTGCAAACTAAAAATAGTCTGACAAGCTATATAAAATGTGAAGATAAACAGTATTACATTATTGAACCTAGAAGAGCATAGTGAGATACTCAGAGAAACTGAGAATTTCCTTAAATCATGACACCTTAATGAAATCAGCATAGCACCTTTAAATGACAACGGATGACAAGAAAATTAATTTAAATCAATACTACATAGTCAAACAAATTTTATCTTAATAATAATTGCAAGTACCAAAGATACAGTCCTTTGCAGTAGTGAAATCCTGGTTCAAGCTTTGTTCGGGAAGAATGTTTTTCAGCCATTAAAAGAAATCTTGGGACTTCCTCTAATTTCCCAGCTCTTCTTAACAGATCAATTAATCGACAGAGGGTTGCATAGTTATCTAAATATAAAAATAATTAGGAGACTGTAATTCTATTTATTTACTATATGAATAAGTTAAGAATAAAGAGCCTGCCTTAATTTTTTCACATATAAAAATGAGATATGATTTAATACATAAGGCATATTATGCAGTAACCTCAGATACAAGAATGAAGATGTCAAGTGATATCTGCCGTATCTTTATACAAGTTTTCACAGAAGTATAATTGTACTTCACTTTCAAAAGCACTCAAAACCACTTGCTGCACTCTCGTGACTTCTTTCAAAGTCCATTAGAAAACTTTACATTCATTATAGTAAAACTTAAATAGATTTTAGTAGCTTTCTCTCTGGTCCCAACTTAAAAATTGCTAAAAAAACCTTACTGCTGTCCACGTTTCCTTTATTAGTCTTCAAATAAAGTATTACCTTTGTGTTCATGCACTTGACATTTTTAAAACAAAAGAAAGTGCTTTACAGTGAACAAGTAAATAACACCCTATTTGTATTTGGCTTAAGGTAAACTGTGCACATTACATTGCAGCAAAGTAAATTACTGTATCTATAAGAAATATTTTTATTATATTCCCCTAAAATATCTTTATGTTTTTATGTACAGTAATGGTCTTTGGCTTTAGTATCCATTACATTATAAATAAAACATTTATTTTTAATCAAGCAAAGAGTTTTTATTCAGCTATTTATTAATCTCTTTTGTTAGAAATATATATCAGAACAAATTAAAAGTATCACTGCTAAATATTCACCTGGCTTGCGTTCCAGGAGCTGCTGGAAATGAAAAACAGCCTGTTCATAATCTTGCTTCCTGAACATGACATCAGCCATCATCTACAGTATTGAAAAATTTAGAGAAAACAAAACAAGACATTATAAATTGTAAAAATGTAAGATAAAAATTATAAATAATTGTCTTGGTTTAGGGTAAATTTGGGAGAAAACATGAATGAACTCTGGTTATGTGGAGAGCTAAAACGATAGCCTTAAAGTGCTTCAGGAGCTGCACAAGAAGTAAAATTTCTTGGACTTTTTATTACTCTCTGGAAAACAAACACCATATACAACACACACGGGTAATAATGAACAAGCACATGAACACCTTTTCACATAAGGTGAAAATAAAAAGTTAATTAAGAAGTCTGCCATATGTTTCAAACATGCTTTATTACCATTGCATAGTTTTACTCCTAATTTTATTTCTAGTAACTGCAGATTATGCACATGGAAAGCAAAGTTAGTTTACAGTTAGAGAAAAAGAAAGATGTTAGCTCACTTCAGCAGGGAAGGTAAAATGAGTTTTTAATTTTAGTTTCTCTCCACTGATAGTTAGCTAATATAGAGTAGATTTAATAACATATTTCAAGAGAGCTATTACTTCTGTTATGCACCATACTAGAACAAATTTCAGATGTTAGATTGCTATGAGAAAACAAATTATTCCCATCTTAAAATAACTTTGCTCCTAGTGTGTTACATCAAAAGTTGCTCAGTCTATTGAGCTGTCTTTTAGGCCAAGGAGAATACAATCCTGGACAAGAACCTGCGGCTGTGATTAAAACCTGTTAAGTAGGAACATGACTAACTAAGGTTGAATGAGGCTATAAAATGGCCTTAAATCCATTCTTTTATTCTAGCACTTTTTAAGAAATATTTGTTTTCATATTACTGTGCTGGGAAAATAGCTTCTTCCTTGAGTATTAGCCAATTATCAACAGAACATGCATTGAGCCATACTTTATCCAATCTTACTACAACTACTTTTTCCTTTACTTCTAAAGACTCATTTTATATTGAGGTAGAACAATGGCTATAACTGCTAGAAACTTCATATTGAAACATCAGCTGGCATAAACAGAAAAACATTTTGTTGCCATGGATTTTTCACTTTTTTTTTGAAATCACAAAGCTGTAGGCTTTTTTAAAAGTAATGTTTTATGAATATGTCATATTGCAGGCACACAAACTTCAAAAAGCATTGATGCAGGATTAGTATAGTAGCACATACCATCGTTGCTGCTTCATTATCTTGGTCATTCTTCAGCAGTAAGGAACACTGATGTTGACAGGCATCAGTATCGTCTTGTGCAAGATATAAACGTGCAAGTTCCAACATTGCCTGTAGATTAAAATATTTAACTGTATGTAATTCAAAGATGAAGAAAGTTGGTTCAGTTCTGAGTATCAACCTAATATTATAGGACTCCAGGGAAAAATTGTATCTCCACTAAAGAGAGAACCTTTTCTGTTGTTTCCTGTAAGCTCTCGGTCAATTAATGTAATCCATTTTCACTCCCTCACCTTTTAAAACAGTCAAAACTTTTCTTCTTCTGAGGGATATTCTAAAGGTACATTGAAAACAGGGCTGCTCAGATAGTATTGCTCTGAAGACACCAGTATTTTGGTATGAATAATGTTCTTGGAAAAATATAAGTGGAAGTAGCTTTAAATGTATTGAAAAAAACCAAATACCTCATTAACATTCACCAACTTATTCCGGAGTACAAGTAAGAAGAAACTATTTTTTTATTTGCATTTCCAACCTACCATGTCAAGACTCTGTGTGAATTCACTTCTGAGAAGCCACCACAGAGCAAATATTGACAAACTGAAACGTACACCAGCATACATTCTTAAAGCAGAAGTCCCATCATAGATTATTCTGAATAAAATGCCACAGAAAACTTTATAAACATGAGTTACCAAAGATTTAATCAAGTTTCTATTGAAGCAAACAGAAGGTAAACTGATCACAAAGCAAAAATCAGCAGTAGATAAACTGTAAGTCACTCCTACTTGATTTTAAACGGTGTTTTGATTTTGTTTCCAGAAGGGAGACATTTATAATTGTATCATAATTCTTTTGCTAGTTACACTTTTGCTAGTGAAAGGCACTTCTGAATCAGAACAGTGTTTTGAACATCCTGTTCAGAACATGCAGGCTTCTAGCACAGTTTTTAAACGGTTTTCTTCCTACTTCCTGTTCTGTTCATACTCAAACATATACCATGTAATTCTGAAACAGGAAGGCAGGTGGGTATGCATTGAAATGATACAGAGAATGCATGCATGTCGGAACTTTTAACTATGAAAGCTTTCTTTAAGCTGCTGTTCTTACATGCAAAACTCAGTGGAATACCAAAAGGCAGTCTTGGAGTCAAGGAATGCTTCCTGCAGGAAGCAAAAAAGCCAGCTAAACTGGAGTTCTACACTAGATTCTATCTAGTAAGTGGAAGTGGTCCCTAAATTTTCTACTCCAACACAAACAACAACACTATGAAATTATATGCATGATGCAACCTGCAATCCCCTTCAAGTCTCCTTTGGGAAACTGCATTGCCTCTTACCTGATCAAGGAAACAAAGGGAGGGCACTACCTACTAGATTTCACTGTGTGAAACAAAACAACACAACTCCCCTGTGACAGCGACTGCAATCTCTTCACATTTACCTGATTAAATGCAGTATTTCAGTCCATTTGGCTAAAATACAGATGATTTTGTTCTAACAAAACAAGATACAGATAGTTTCAAAGGAATTTCCATTATTTCCACATCTAATTTTAAGGAGAGTAAACTCCCAAGGTGCTGAGAGACAGATGGACTTTTAATAGCTAAAAATAATACTTTGTAATCTAAAAGAATTCAATTCTAATCTTGTACTAGCACTGCTTTTAAAAATGAAGTGGAGAAAAGTTCAAATCTACTGAAACAATAAAAATAGTTGGAGATAACTCCTCTATACTAGTTGTGGGTAACAAAATATTTTGTTTTCATTACTCAACAAGCAGGCAGTGAATTATTAATCAGAAATTCAGACTTATTTTCTAAGATGTCACTGCATTCTGTGTTGCTAGAAAAGTAGGATTAAAGCAAAAATCTTCAGTAATATCTAACAGATATTTAGTACAAATGTCTACATCTTGCAACAATGGGAATCTCTTAGAAGTATGATTTTAGCAAGAACTGAAGGGAAATGCCATGATGGTATTTCAGTACTGGTATAAAAGACAAAGTAAGGCTTTGATACTGACAAAAAAGCCACAGCTGTACTTGTACCTGTACCATGACAGGGAGTCTCCTTGCCCTTAATGGGGAAATCACCACTTTAAGGACGTTTTTATTCCCTTCCCAATTTATTTTTCTTCTCCATATTATTCTTAGAAGATGCCTTGAGAAAAGCCTGTTTCAAATACACTGAAGTTGCAGCTTTAGGAAGGACACAGATTCTTGGAACCACAATACACAAGGTCAAATATTAAAACTAAGTGATATACTTATCAGCTTGTGTATGTGACAGCTGTTCAATAACTAGCATCAGAATAAGAAGTCTTCACATATGCCCAAGTGTATAACATCATTATGATAGCAAATCATGGCAAATGAACAAAAAATGTATTTATTTATTTTTAACCTAGGAAAAAACCTCACTAAAGATAACACTTAATCTTTGTGCTCATTATAATTATAAATTTCTTAGACTTTTGCTTCTCCCTCTCTTATCTCCAAAGCCCAGGGTTACGAAATTATAAGAAAGGAGGATAAATATAAATCCGAATTTGCCTGTATTCATCAACCTGTGGGAAAGAGACTGTGCAGAGAAGAGAGAAGCAGTACAATAATCCTGCTCAAGATCACCAACATTTTGTGACTGAAATCAGAATCCTACCAAGTCCAGATAAAAGTCTAAAATTCCTAAAGTAGACATGGAAAAGACAAATTGTTTGTACTAACCAAAATCACTCGGAGTTCATTTCAGAGGACAAGCACCAAGCAAGACTGAAACAATCTCCATCATTACTGATACCTGAAGACAGGCTCACTGTGAGTGCATGCAGACACCACTTGAGTCAGGAGTTCTTGTAACAGACAGAACTTAGCAGTGCATGCAACTATTCTATCATCATGAGCAATGAAGGGGAGAAAGTTCAAGGTTCTATATATATCGTGAAGCAGAAATAATTGCAAATTATTCTATTCTGTGGATAAGTGGAAAAATGTTTTGCTACATCTAAAAACTGAATGGAAAAACAATGCAAAATAGTCAGAGGGAGAACTGACCTTGTTATTGGTTTCACAGTGAACAAGGGCTTCTTTGTAAAATTTAATTGCTTTTTCATAGTTTCGCTGGGCTGTTGAATGTTTTGCAATCTCAGCACAAATCTCAGCCGCTAACTGTTTCTGTGCAGGAACTGCATCCAGCTGCTCTACTTGAGCCCGTTTAAGCACTCTGCCCTGTAACTCCCGAGCCTGGGGTGGGGAAAGCAGTGACCAGTCAAAAATTGGAATTAATTTCATTTATCTAGTATAAAATAGTGTACATTTTTTTTTCTGAAGAGAAGGAAGACTAATACTATTCTGCTTCTTACAGCCCTACCATTTTGCCTAGCAGGAAAACAGAATAATATCAGGGAAGAACTTCCAGCATCTCTCTGAAAACCAAGGGAAGAAATGTGTTTAAGACATTTAAGTTAGTCCTGCTAAAACCAAAATGCATGTGTTTTTGTGTAAATGAACGTGGCATCAAAACGAAAAGGAACAGGAAAATATTTCTAAGAGAATGGGTACAAGGAAGGACAGTTTTGAGGGCAGTAGTGAAAACAACAAAAGAACCCCAAAAGGACAGAAAGGTTTTTGAAATGTGATACAGTGAGAAACCTGGAAGAGCTAAAGAAGTAAAGAAAAGAGAGAAAGAAGGAGACTGCTTAGGCAGAATTCTACTAAAATAGAATTGGGGGGAAAAAAGTCAACTTTGAGAAAGAAAGAAGTACATTGTAAGGAAAAAATAAGTAAGAATTTAGCAAAGATAAATCTTACCAATATTGGTATTTAAACCCTCACATACAATTACCTTTTTAACCAATCTGCAGACTTTTCTTGCTGGTCAAAAGATGCTACCAAGGCTTGCCATTTCTGTTAACTTCACTTTCACAGAGTGGAGGTATAGTAGAACAGAAAGTACTGACCATACCTCTTGCTAAACCATTTTGTTGAGAAAGCATTTTCTAAAGGATTAAACTTTAGCTCCAACTTTACAGATTAAACTCTAGCTTCCAACTTTATTCTTTCAAGCCTCAGTCTGAGGGATAATATTGAACTGCAGAATGAACAGATCTTATTATTGCTATTTAATACTAATACTGCTGTTCAGCAGTACAACAAAACAACAGGTAGCCATTGAAAGCTGTTCCATTTTGCTCTGTGAATGGTTTTCAATGCTGAGCTAAAGATAAGTAATCTAGCTGCCCTCATGGCCAATTTAGTTTTCACCTGATATGCTAAAACTATGCTCCATACACAAATGAAGGCAAAGTAAGACTGCAGTCTTGCAGTAAAAATGTGCATTCTGATCTAAAATTCAGATAACACTGTTAGCAAAAAGCTCAGAGTGTGTACCACCTTATGTGCTTTACATTTCACAGCAGTCCCTGGTGCTTTATCCCCAGCATATACTCATTTTCCCCATTCACGTGGCTATTATGGTTCAAATACAGGACAAAAGTGAAACCAGAAGTAAACATGAGGATATTGCAAGTTTTCACAGGTATTTTTGGTTTTCCTCTTTACCTGTTGTAATGAAACAATAGCTCTGTCATTATTCTCCATTTTGCTGTAAATTTTTGCCAGAAGTACCTGGTAACGTACATCTTCCATCAGAGAAGACAACTCATTAACTGTAAGAATAACAAACATTATTCTTGAAGGAGCTGATCCCAGTAAAGTCAAAGGAAGAAGAAACTCATCACACCCTCCAGGAAAGAGCTTACATGAAAAATTCACAGCTCCATCTTACTTATTTAGAATTGTGATCTGACTTGATGCGTTGCTGGCGGGCAGAGTATGTTGGTAGTGAGCAGAGTAAACACTACAGACTACAAACAAAGTGAGATTTAAGGCCAAAGATACTGAAGGATGTAAACAGAATAAAAAGAAATTTGACTGTCTGGTCTATTAGCAATTTCAGAGACAAGAGAGAAAATATTTTGATGTAAACGGACAGGAAATAAAGCCATTCCTGACATTTCTTGTCTAAATCCTCCTCAGAGGCAACAAAAAATGTCCAAATTGATATAATGTGCTACTCCACTTGCAAAAAGCATGAGACTGCTCAATGAAATTTCTAGCCAGACCTCAAACTATGCTTCTTTTGCTAGAGTCCGGAACAGACATGAATACAATAAATATTTCAGTATCTACTTAAAAGCAGCAGGCTGCTTTTGAATGATGATTAAAATAAATATGAATAAATTAGTATTTGAAGAACTCAAGCCTTCCCTGGCTTAAATTTATTTTACTCTACTGACAAAGCAGTACCTTGAGCACAGTTCCACATTAAAATATAGATGCCACCAAAAACTTTGTTTTATCCTTATTAAAATTAAGGAGTTTCTAGACCTATATTATATCAGAAAACTGGTCTTCAAGGTGCTGTAATTGTGACATGCTATTTTAAACCAGAGATTAGACTGTGTAAGTTAAACCATATAAGATCATTCCCTTCAGTGTATTTCCTATAATACATTTTTTCCCACAAAGGATATTCTAGCATTTCCATAAAATATTATTAAATCATTTAATAATTTTCCCAATCAGCCAAAATAAACATTTTTCTCTTAGAGAATGTGTATGCATCAAAACATAAAAGACATTTAAAAAATACTTTTTGCTTTATTTTAAGACAGCAGATAAGATTTTAAAGTACATGGCGCAAACTGTATTTACTGATAATTATTTTTCTACACTAGAAAAATCAAGCTGTCTTGAGCATGACTATTAAATTAGACAGATCCTCAAAGGCTTAGCTAGGACAGGAATACAGTATTAAATCAGAGGACTTTTTCAGTAAGAAGTAATACAATGTTAAATCAGAGAACTTTCTCAGTAAGAGTAAGCAAGATGGAAAACCAACATGCCTCTGCAAAGCATGAAAGTGATATAGTGACATAAGAAAACCTTATGGAATGGACTACTAATAATACTGCTTCTCTATTCAGCCAGCCACAAAAGTTACAAATGTAATTAAACCACTGAAAAAAAATGCCCATGAACTCACTTACACCTTAGAGTTATGCAGAAAATACAGTAACAGTAGAAATTGTATGTTTTCCTGTTAATTAATATCAGTCCTACCAGGGTCATGATCTAAAGCTTGCTGAAGTACTTTTTCTGCCTGCTCATACTGCTTCAGTTTCATTAAAAGCTCAGCCAAATCATAGCAAAGGAAGTTCTGTTGACCACTTCTCACTGCAGCCTCATAGTAACCGATTGCCTTGAAGAAAGAAGCAAAAATTTGTGTCTAATTTAAAGACAAATCTTAAAGACAAGAACCTTGTTACTTAGGTATTTAATGGCATGTTGCTTACAATTTTCTTCACTTTTTTGGCAACAGAGAAGTAATAAAACATCGGTTTCAGTGCAGGCCAAATCCACTGCACGTCACCAGAACTACAAGAGATTTGAATCCACCAATGTGTGGATCTACCAACTGTGCATTCAGCCAGATGATCTGAGGTGAATCTAACAACTTACTTTCAGGATAAAACGTCTATTTTAGCACTCTGAAATATAATACTTTCACCCTAGCAAAGCCCACATGTTGAAACAGTACTCAACCAACCTAATACAGTACTTAAAGAATACCTTTGAGTAGTTATGTGTTTTGATTAGGGCTTTTCCAATTTTACTTGCTAAAGATGGATCTTTCGGATTTTTCTTCAAGGCCTGCTCATAGACTTCTATGGCTTCATCAGGCTGCAACAGTAAAACAGAAACATGTGTAAGTCAAAGATTAAGATAAAAGGTGAATGAAGAAAACAAAATCTGGTAACAACTCCAGGAATGACTGTCAAACACCACTGATTCATAAGCTACAATACTTCTGAGAGAAGAATGGTTACTATAAATACGCAGGAAATGTAAAGCCCGTGTAAATTAACATTGTCACGCTAAAAGAAAATATGCAGAGACATGGCAAACGAATGAGTTTGAATAAACAATATTTGTTCATGGCAATTTCTCTACTACTATTTTCACTGGTTAACAAAGAGGTACATGTGTTAGTGCTGGATCTGTTTTTCTCCCCTAGCCACGTTATAGCAGATTAAACAAATTCCACTTTGTGTGCTAATTCTTCATTAAGGAGAAAACTACACACAAACATTAATATGAAAACAGCCATTAATCGTGTACAGATCTCCAAACTAGTAATCTAAAATATCAGTTGCATGTCCTAACTCAATCTATTTTTTTAACATATGAATTTAAACATGTAGCCTTCAAATTCCTATGTTCACTTGACTACTGCCAATACTAAATAGCATTTCCAGTTAATCAAGAAAGCAAAGGATGCAAAGAATGTATAGGAACTAGACAATTAAAAAATTTAAGTAAAGCCATCAGCATGAAAACTAAGTTACCTAGAATTATTCTAAGTTTCAGAACACTATTCTAAATATATCCAACTTCTTTGTGATTTCAATTTAGCTCCAACCCTAGATATCTGTTCATCTTATGATCTTATTTTTCATCTAGAAAACATTCCCTCCTTAACTTTCACCAAGTAAGTTTTTAGAAGAAATGCATTTTCAACAGTTTTTAATTTAAGCAGTTACTCGTAGTCAATATTTATTGTTTTATATCCTAAGCAGTTTCTGTTTGACAAACATCAATCAGTAAGAGTCAGCATGCCACAATGTTTCAACTAGACAAAGTCAACAAACAACTTAAATATTCCATTCATCTCTAGAAAGCACTCACCTCTTGAATATTCATGTATGCATCACCAAGAAGAAGAAAAGTATGAGCACTTGGCAGTTTTTCTACTAGGTCACTGGAAACAGAAGACAAAACCTTGCTCAGTATTTAACATGTCAATACTGGTATCTAAACAAGAGAAGGGCACAACAATTTTATTCTCTGCAGATTTTAGGTTTTATTTCTCAAATTAAACAAAAAAAATTCTGAACTATCTTTTCAAAATAAGACTTCCAATTATCATTTTAAAAGTTACCACATTTGCTTAAATGAGTTCATGCCACTAAATATTTCTCATTTATTGCAGTAGAAGAAAAAATGAGTTCACCGTGCTATCAGTAAACATCTAGAAAACTATGCACACCACAAACTTTTACCTATAGCAGGCAGCATACAACTTCTTATCTTTCCGATACTGAAGATAAATATCTGCCATTTTTTCTTTAGCTTGTACAAAGTAAGGCTGTTCAGGTGTAATATTGCGAAGCATAGTCAAGGCATGTTTCACATCTCCTTGAGCAATTGCCAGATCTGCATTTGCAATCACAACTCTTAGCTCCTCGGGTGTTCCAGAAAATTCATTCATGGCATCTTGGATGACTATAGCAGCTTCATGCTGCAAAAAATAAAAACAATAGAATTAATTTACTTCCTGTCACTGAACAGCCAAAAATAAAGACATTATAAGCATTTATGGGCATTATGCAAACCAACCAAAAAAACCAAACCATAGTATCCACTTGTTTCGCCATAGTATTTTTGATTTTTTTAAATAATACTCCTGTGATATAGACTACTATAATAAGTTTTAGTACAGAAAATAACATTTGTGATGCATATAAACAAGAATATACTCAAACTTCAGCCAGAGAATGTCTTTAGCCCCATGCTCCAACAGGTTCTGCTTTGAGCAGGCTGGCCTCCAAACCACAGGACTGTATAGCTTCTCTTATATTCTTATACATATGTCATGTCCTATTGCTTATCCAGACACAGCTGATCGTAGGGATGCTGCTACACAAAGATAAGGACATGATTCGAAACTACTGCTAATAGCATTCTGACAACAAACCAGGGATCTTCATCCCAGCAAATGAACATCAACAGCGTGAAATGATTTTTGTAGTCTCAAAATTGAGCACCTGTAAACAGTTTGTTTTTCTTTATTCTGTACAATTTAAGGTACTTAAGTTCTCAAATCAGATATTCACATGCTGTAAGCTTTACTAAGCAAATCCTCTTGGTGAAAGAAGTAGTTTTCTCTTCTGAATGAATAGAAATGGGAATGGGAAGAGGGAATTGTTTTCTATTTTAGCAGGTTTGCCATCTTACCGGCTCTCCATTCAAGCGATGGACTTCTACCAACTCTAGGAACACAGACACACGATCACTTGCATCAATTTCAATACTTTTTCCTTTTACTTTTGAGGAAGCTGTAGGTTTTCTCATTCCAGGCAAATTCCTTGCCATCTGTAAGGTTTTAATAGCTTCTGATATTTCTCCCACCTTCTTTTGGGTTTGGGCCTTAATTAAGTGATATATAGGATGTTCTCGCACCTAAAAAAATAATAAGATAAAGAGTTTCCAAATTTTACTAGATGTAAACTATTCAAACCCCTTGCAAGATTTTTTTTAATATTGACTTCGGTTTCTTTTTTTTCTCCAAATATATACAAATTCAATTTCAGAAATTTACTTACGAAAATATTAGAATTGTCAGAGTATGCAAACTAGTAATTTAGTAAGTTTTTAATTACAAAGAAACTATTACAAGGGATGAGACTTTGGGATAGAACAACATTAATCGCTGCTTTATTTTAAACTAGACTGAATTTTAAGGTATTCTGAGTGTCTCCCACACTGCTGCATGTACACTTCACCAGGCTATTAATTAAAGGAAATACATAATCATTATTTGGCACAAGTCCTGCATGCCATTCTTCACCTTCCTAAAACATACTTCACGTGAAACAAAAAGTCTGTAAGGGTACTACAGCTCTGTGAAATGGCAAGGACCTCAATTAAGTAGCTAATTAGATATTAATCTTCAGCTTTCTTGTATCACTTGGAGAAAGAAAGATGGGACATGCTTGCAGAGAAATGATAGTTTCCAGCTAAGTTGTCTCAAGACACTTGGGCACAACTCAGACCTAATGAGTGCTGTGTGTACTGTGTTCCCAACTCTCTGCTAATCCTACATAAAGTTCCACTGATGTCAACAAATCAAAAATTCCATACTGTAATGTGTAAGACCCATGAAGTGTAACTTGTGAGGTGTTAATTTTGTCTTCATGGTCATTTCTTTGATAAATATTCAGATATCACATTCATATAAACATTTAGATATCAAATTTGTAGTGGAAGAGTTATAAAAAGTTCAGTTGAAAATTATTATATATAAAAACATAAAACTTCAGATGACTGACTGAATAGAATTATTTCATTCTTTTGTTAAACTCACCTCAAAATTATGGCTTAGACAAAGTTCTAAGGACTGAGAACATAGCTTGATATTGTTTTGAGCCAAATACACCTGGGCCATCAGTAAGTGTGCATCTGCATAAGAAGGGTTCCTTTCCAGACAGTATTGTAGATTACTATGGGCTCCTTCAATATCCCCTAGGAAGTGGGGAAAGGAAGGAAAAGTGAAAAAGCAGTTGATATGAAATACAGCTATATATATAGATACATACATATATATACTCACATATATATATATGTTATATACATACCATTTTTATTTGCCAATTTTTTAAAAAATAAATGTCAGCATCCAGTGAATAAACTCATATACAAAGTATTATAAGGTTATGACATAAAATCAAAAGCAGGTCAAAGGTATGGCATTTTCTCATTGCTCCATCTGTAAATCATTCAATAAATTAACTTTTTTGGAAAAAGTAGATAAAAAAATACAGCGTTTATATGTCTGTACAATTAAGATACTCATATAACGGACAAAGAAGTGAAAAGCAAGTTTTCTTCACTTAAGTTGTAACACAGTGTTCTGCAGTGAAAGAAAAATATTCATTATTATTTACAAGTGTGAAATTAATTTTTTATATTAAATAAACTAAGGAGGCAGTTAACTACCTATTCATGTAACTATTACCTGACAAGTACTTCACTTTTGCAATTAAAAAGACAGCTTGTTGAAGACCAGGCACAGTTTTTACAACAGTTTCAAGAACTGAAGCACAGTGCTTGAGAAGTGGTGAAGGAGACTGCCCAGGACTTGCAGGCTAAGAGCAAAAAAACCAAGTAAGTAATACAAAAAGAATGCCAACAAACTAACAAAAACCAGCATTTGAGTCAACAGGTTATAGATTTAGATTTCTTTTTAAGTCTGAGCTTCATTTTAAACTCAAATGAGCATTAGCAAAGCCTTGCTATTTCCTTCAGTCAAAGCAGCTGTCGTTGAGAAGAAATATAAAAACAAGTTTGAAATTTAAGGGGGCAACTTCTTGATATCATCAGGAACACAAGACAGTCTCAGACTTCAAGGACAATAAAACACTTCAGACCTGACATACGCAGAAGAGTCAGGCCATAAACATTTGCTTACACGTTCTGAATTACCAGGCCAATTCATCCAACACAGCAGTACCGTGAATTAGATTTCAAGAAAGCTGCAGTTGGAACGAATGATGAGAATGTTGAGAAGAAAAGGTTCTGGTCCTGTGATGCCTACCCTCATCCCACACCACAGAACATATCCATGCTGCTAGCAACAAACTGAAAATAGAAGCCAAAACACAGCTACTTTCATGCAAACCACTAGTACAATATACCACGTTTTAACTGCTCTTTATCAGAAATATTATTCCTTTCCCTCTACTACTTTAGCTAGTTGCTGGTTTATACATTAAAAAAAGAAAAGGCAACCTAAGCATCATTCTGTTCACAAATAGTATTTTCACAGGACCCAAAACCAAAATGGAAGCCTCCACCACCTAGCTAACTCCACACCTTCAAACACCATGGACTACCCTTTTTCCAATAAAGAGATAGAGGAAACTTCAGCAAAAGCCTATCTTTTCTTCTGAAAACCTTTCTATGGACAAAAACTCAGAAAAGCAGCTTTAACTCCAAATTAAAAACCATCACTGCCGTTCAGTATTTCTGGAACGTATCCCAGGGAAATCTTCCGATAAGAGCAAAGCCTCATAGAATGTCACTTCCTATCATCACCATCTGTGACATAAAAATGTTACAGCTACTGATGTTTTAGACTTTCAAATATTGTCATTTTCTTACAGATGGTGAGGCAGTTCATAACAACGGAAAGCTACTTGCTTTCCTGTTAAGATTTTAAAACTCTACATAAACATATTTATGGAAAGTTCTGTAATTAGGCTAGAAATAATGACAGGATAACGTAAGTCAGCTCACAGATATTTCTGAAGAATAATCTATTTAAGGAAGACACTATTTAAAGAAACTTGTATGTGTTTATTTTGCTTTAAAGATGTCAGGTCCTCATTCAATTTTAAGTTCTACATGCCTTTGTTGCCAAGACTAGAGCACACAAATTCAGCCACAGAAAATTAAGCCACCTAAGCAAGCGAGATTTTTCACTGGAATGAATAATAATATAAAAAGGCAGTATTTCACTGATTTTTACCAACACACAAAAGAAAGAATTTATGTATGCTGAAAAGATATCCTAAGCCAACAAAAATATTTCATGAATAGGGTGGTCAGTGTGAACATCCTAGTTTCATAATGAGATAGCTCTATTCACTGTATTGTTACAGTTTCCTAAGGGATACTAAGACAGTGCATCACACATAATGCATTGAATAAAAATCCCAAGTTTCTTCAGGTGTCATTACTGCCACCTGCTCACATCACACAATGCATCTTTTTATCATTAATCTGACTAAACAGTGGTGTAATATCCCTAAGCATACTCTTACTTCAAATAAATTCACATTTTAAAAGGGAAAATTTTCTATTTTTTTGCTTCATGATTAACTCTTCTCAAAATGAAAAATTCCCATTCTCAGACAGATGTGATCTACAGGTGCTTACCTGTGATGGACAAAAATTAAGGTATTCTCTAATAATTTCTAGC